>JBBDGP010001928.1:2225000-2627500 GCA_037952835.1 Lithobates septentrionalis | reverse complement strand
GAGATGATTTGAGCTTTGTGACATGGTACATTATTCTGCTGGAAGGAGCCATCAGAAGATGGGTACACTGTAGTCATAAAGGGATGGACATGGTCAGAAACAATACTCAGGTAGGCTGTGGTGTTTAAACGATGCACAATTGGTACTAAGGGGCCCAAAGTATGCCAAGAAAATATCCCCCCACACCATTACACCACCACCAGCCTGAAACATTGATACTTCACAGGATGGATCCATGATTTCATGTTGTTTGCACCAAAATCTGACCCTACCATCTAAAATGTTGCAGCTGAAACCAACATTTATCAGACCAGGCAACGTTTTACCAACCTTCTATTGTCCGATTTTTGTGAGCCTGTGTGAAATGTAGCCTAAGTTTCCTGTTCTTAGCTGGCAAGAGTGGCACCCAGTATGGTCTTCTGCTGCTGTAGCCCATTAGCTTCAAGGTTTGATGTGTTGTGCATTCAGAGATGGTATTCTGCATACCTTGGCTGTAACGAGTGATTATTTGAGTTACTGTTGCCTATCATCTCGAACCAGTCAGCCTATTCTCTGAAATCTACAAGGCATTTTCGTCTACACAACTGCCACTCACTGGATATTTTTTCTTTTTCGGACCATTCTCTGTAAACCTGAGAGATGGTTGTGCGTGAAAATCCCAACAGATCAGCAGTTTTTGAAATGTCCGGTGTTCTGGCACCAACAACCATGCCATGTTCATAGTCACCTAAATCTCCTTTCTTCCCCATTCTGATGCTCAGTTTGAACTTCAGCAAGTCGCCTTCACCACGTCTTAGATGCCTAAATGCATTTAGTTGCTGCCATGTGATTGGCCGATTATCAATTTGTGTTACCAAGCAATTGAACAGGTATACCTAATAAAGTGGCTGGTAAGTGTAGATGGAAAGGTTTTACAGCATAATCCACCACTCCTCTCCAGAGGTATGCGTGTTTTAAGAGAATAATACATGAAAGATATGATTAAATGTCATACAGATGGAAAAGTTATCCAGCAAATAAAGTTGTGATTGTGGCAAAAGTTTAAGCAGATCTATGGTCAAAATATAAAATGATATTGTCAGGTCACCTGAAACCAGGTGACAGGTGCACGCCGCTGGGGTTAGGAGCGCACCGCTAAGGTTGTGGACCCTTCGGCTGACTGCTGCGGATGGAGCTCTAGGTGGTTCAGGAAAGCAGCTCCATCTGAGCACCAACACAGATCAAACGGGGAGCTAATGCATAAGATTCCCCAGGGCACGGAGTCAGCAGGTTTTCACCAGAGCCACTGATGGTGAGGATGGACTTTGCTGCAGCTGACTCCAGGACGCAGCCCCTAGGGTCTCCCAGCTCACGCTCATGGCTGGATCTGATAGATGGAGAGGAAGCAGTAATCCAGGGTAACGAGGAATAGTCAGGAGGACAAGCCAAGGGTAGGGGCAACAAGCAGACAGGAATGGTCAGGAGAACACGCCAAAAGGTCGGGGCTACAAGCAGACAGGGACAGTCAGGATAACAAGCCAAGATCGGTACACGGAATCAAATGTTGAGCACACAGCAAGAAACACACAGACAAACCTTAACATACTATTGCTCGGGCAAGGGTGGCTTGTAGTGTTTCTTGTTAGAGGCTGGGGTGGAGCCATACTGAGAGAAGATTACTTAACCACTAGACATCCGCGCTATGGCCGAATGACGGCCACAGCGCGGACCTACATTCCCGGGAGGCCGTCATATGACGGCCTCCCCTGTGCACGCTCCCTGCGCGCGCCCTGCAGGGCGCGCGCCGGGCGCGGTGTGATCACCGAGTCACTGAGACTCGGCTGATCACCGATCTGAGTAAGGGGCCGGTCCCGGCCCCTTACCATGTGATCAGCTGTCAGCCAATGACAGCTGATCACATGATGTAAACAGGAAGATCGGTAATCGGTTTTTTTTTTACTCGCGCTGACAGCGCGAGTAGAGAAAAAAGCCGATCACCGGCTCAGATGCCAGGGACATCGGTCCCAAAGAGGAAGCACAAAAAATTCCTCATAAGTGCCACCCAAAAGTGCCACCTAACAGTGCCACCTAGCAGTGCCCACAGTGCCACCTAGCAGTGCCCACAGTGCCACCTAGCAGTGCCCACAGTGCCACCTATCAATGCCAACAAGTGCCACCTATCAATGCTCACAAGTGCCACCTACCAATGCCCACCTGTAGTGCCAATCAGTGCCACCTGTCAGTGCTGCCCATCACTGCCACCCATCAGTGCCCATCACTGCCACCCATCAGTGCCCATCACTGCCACCTATCAGTGCCCATCACTGCCGCCTCATCAACGTACATCAATGAAGGAGAAAAATTACCCGTTAAAAATTTTTTATAACAAAATATAAAAAAAAAAAAATTTTTTTTTAAAAAAATTCTGGTTTTTACATTTTTTTAACAAAAAGTAAAAACCGCAGAGGTGATCAAATACCACCAAAAGAAAGCTCTATTTGTGGGAAAAAAATGATAAAAAATTCATTTGGGTACAGCGTTGTATGACCGCGCAATTGTCATTCAAAATGCGTTAGCGCTGAAAGCTAAAAATTGGTCTGGATAGGAGGGGGGTTTAAGTGCCCGGTAAGAAAGTGGTTAAACATGCAGGTGTAAGAGCGTGGTCCTTAAAAGGAGAAGTCCAGCCTGAGCTCGTTTGGCTGGGCTTCTCCTATGGGTCACAGGAGTGCAATTCGTTTTGCACTCCTGTGACCTGTTTTCAGCAAAAAGCGGTCTGAAGTCGGCTCTCTGCTGACGTCACTGGAATCAGTCTAGGCACCGTGTCATCATGACAAAAGTCTGGATCCGCCAGGTGCCTGGACTGATGCCTGTCTCAGCCTTTCAGCGAGCCGCTGAGAGACTGAGATGGCTGCTCCCCACCCCTCCACAGCTCAGCGCTCCAATGGGTGTGGAGGAGCAGAGAGGAGAGCTGCTGACTGACAGGCAGCAGCTCTCCACTTGGGGAGCTGAGAGAACCAAGCCATCGGCAGGGTTCGATGTCTCGGTTCTCAGTGCAGAGGCGCCAGGCAGCATCACCAATGCTGCATCCACCTAGGCAAGTATAATGGGTAAATAAAAAACAAAAACAAAAACAAAAAACATACTTCTCTTTTAAGCCGATACACAGACCAGAGAGGTAAGCAGACAGACAGGACATGAAACATTACTGCAGATTCATGATAGATATGTTCCTTTTCACTTTGTACTTTAAGTTATTAGGAGTAGGCAAGAAATGATTAATCACTTAAGGACCGCCTACTGCATATATACTGCAGCAGGGCGGCCCTATTGCACGACACGGCGCACCTGTACATAGTTTCGTAGACAAGATACTGTGGCCGCATGCCCACTGCACAGCACAGGCCACCCATGTTTGCTACTCAGAGGCAGAACGGGGATCTGCCAATGTAAACAAAACAGATCCCCATTCTGACAGGGGAGTACAGTGAGATCGTCTGTTCCTAGTGATCAAGAACAGCGATCTTTCTCTCTACTCTCAGTCAGTCCACTCCCCCCAGTTATAAACATCTCCCTAGGACACACTTAACCCCTTAAACGCCCCCTAGTAGATATTTTTAGCTCTGATCACTGTAATAATGTCACTGGTATCAAAAAAAGGTCAAAAGTGTTTGATCTGTCTGCCGCAATGTTGCTAAAAATCGCTGATCAGCGCCATTACTTGTAAAAAAAAAAATAATAATAATAAAAATGCCATAAATCTATCCCCGATTTTGTAGACTCTATAACTTTTGCGCAAACCAATATTATTTTCGCTTATTGCAATTTTTTTTTTTACCAAAAATATGTAGCAGAATACATATTGGCCTAAACTGATGAATACTTTAGTTTTCTTTTCAAAATTTTTTCAAATTTTTTTTTCAAAATTGTCAAAATTTTTTTGTTTATGTAGCAAAAAATAAAAACCGCAGAGGTCATCAAATACCACCAAAAGAAAGCTCTATTTGTGGGAAAAAAAGGACATCATTTTTATTTGGGTACAGCGTTGCACGCCCGTGCAATTGTCTGTTAAAATAATGCAGTGCCATGAAGGGGGTAAAACTTACCGGTTCTTAAGTGGTTAAACAAACTTGACGTTTGTAAACTTAGGCTGGCAATAAATTATACATTTTTTTTTGTACAATTTTCCTTTAGATTTACCAAGACCATATAATACGAGGTCAAATCTAAACACTTTCAATTTGTATGCAATCAGGCAGGTGCTTCCACTACATAGCTGAAAGTAAATCTAAAGGAAATTGAATATGAAAATTGTAGAACGTATTGCCAGCCTTACTTTGAAGATCCCCACACATTTGTGAGTAGGTACTGCTGTGTCACGCTTGTCACAGAGCCTGTCTTCTGAACTACAGAGGCACTGAGAGGAAGTTTCAGAAGATGGAGTCAGTACAGCAATCACTACTTGCAGCCAGCAAGGTACCATGGGTTATGTAGTCCTTAAAAAATTAAAGCACACAGTAGAGGACAAGCTATAAAGCAGGGTCTTACAACCAGGGTTCAACCCTGAGGTGGCGAAGAGATTCGCCAGGGGTGCTGCAGCAAAAGGACAATAAGCCCTTTACAGTCTGATCAAGAAAGGGTTAGACTGTTAACTGTGTACAGAGAGGAGGGAAAGAGCACATCCCGCACCTCCTCACGGCTATCTCCTCCTATATGCCGTTATCTGTACTCTTGCTGGCAAAACTGAAAGCTCTGCAAGGCACCCACCTGTGTCCTTCCAACCGATGAGGTAATAACTTGCTAAGGACAGGTCGAGCATCCTGCACAGCTTTCTGTTTTGCCGCCAATAGTATAGATAACAGCACAAAGGAGGAAAGAGCTGGCAGGAGTTGCGGAATGTGCGCTCTCCCTCCTCTCTGTACAGGGTAGTGGGTGGGGGCAGTAAACAAACAGTGCACAGTCCTGCAAAATTACCCCCCTCCCCCCCCCCCCCCCGCACATTTGGGGGTGGGTGGGTGGGATTTACAACCTACAGACCACTTAACTTTGCTTTACAAACTATACTGTAGGGCTTTTTCACAGTGTGATAGTACGTGTGTATATATAAATGCAGTAAGTGTTAGTATTAAAGTGACGGTGCTGCAATCTAAAAAAAGCTGAAATATTCAGCTTGGAAGTATGGGTAATGTAAGAAAATAGATGCGCAACCCAAACAAAAAAAAATTAGTTTATTATGTGCAAAATAGAAACAAAAAAAGGGTGCAATGTATGTCCCGTCAGAACAAAACAATAAACTAAGAACATATACCAGCAAACTAAAAAGAATTATCTGAATTAAACCTATGTTAGGATATGTGTTGAGATAAAAAAAGTGAAATAAAAAATATACTAGTAAAAACAAGGAAATAGGTCCATGGAGTGTTCTATAGTCCAATATAAGGATCAATAAAAAGATAAGTGGGAAAAACCCCCAATAAGTCCTTTCCAGAATGTAGTCCCACACTATAGCCAACAGATAAGGAATGCCGGATGGCCGCTTACCAGAACCGTAGGACCTCAGTTACGGAGGTCTAGTGGGCACAGACAAGAGGAAACACTCTGGCGAGGGCGGTAGATTCAAACATCCGTCCGGCTCCTCTCCTCCAATGGTGAAAACTGGCTCCGCTATGCTCCGTGGGACCCACGTTGGCAAGTAGGAGTGGGGGCTTTCAAAATCTTTATCTCTAACAGAGAAGACTTGTTTCCTTCACAGGCTTCAGATGGAGCATAGCGGAGCCAGGTTTCACCGTTGGAGGAGAGGAGCCGGACGGACGTTTGAATCTACCGCCCTCGCCAGAGTGTTTCCTCTTGTCTGTGCCCACTAAACCTCTTTAACCGAGGTCCTACGGTTCTGGTAAGCGGCCATCCGGCATTCCTTATCTGTTGGCTATAGTGTGGGACTACATTCTGGAAAGGACTTATGGGGGTTTTTCCCACTTTTCTTTTTTACTGATCCTTATATTGGACTATAGAACACTCCATGGACCTATTTCCTTGTTTTTACTAGTATATTTTTTATTTCACTTTTTTATCTCAACACATATCCTAACATAAGTTTAATTCTGATAATTCTTTTTAGTTTTCTGGTATATGTTCTTAGTTGATTGTTTTGTTCTGATAGGACATACATTGCACCTTTTTGCGTTTCTATTTTGCACATAATTAACTAATTTTTTTGTTTGGGTTGCGCATCTATTTTCTCGCATTACCCAGTGGTCCAATCTTGTCCCATTCTGCTTACAACCTCCATTAAATATTTAGGGATCCAAATTGCTCAGTCTCTGACAGAAATCTGCCACTTAAACAACTTCCTTACTCGCCGCTTCTGGAGTAAAGACTTGGAACAAACTGTGGTTGTTCCTTTTAGGTAAAATTAACTTAATCCAAATGATACTTCTACCCCAACTTTAATATTTTCTACATAACACACCAATGGTTATACCTCTAAACATTTTCAGGATTGTCAATTCCATTTTCCAAATCCTATTGTGGCACACTCGACCTCCCAGACTTGAGACTGCAATGTTCCAAGGATGATGGAGGGGTGGCTTTACCTAATCCATGGTTGTACTACTTAGTCTCTCAGCTACATGTGGCTAGAGATCTGCCCAAAACCTGTGACTCTGGCATGCCAGAATCTGATTCCACAACTAGAATTCTTCCATATTACATGAAGGCCTGAGACATCTCCTTAGGGTTGAAGACCCCATTGTTTAGCAAATCTAATAAGCTTCTTCCAACATATACACTTTTGATAAAGAGATGGACTAAAGCTAAGCAGCTCCAACAGGTGCCAGGCCTCACCTCTTACAGTCCCATATGGCACAATAACATACAAAGAATTACCCAAACTGCAATATGGTACTAAAAATGGGTAGCCTACAGAGTCACACACCTGCATCATGTATTTACTGGAGGTTCACTCCTCTACTTCCTAGAACTATGGTCAAAATTGTCTCTCCCACGGCATATGTATTTTCTATACCTGCAGCTTTAACATGCGGTACAGGCCCAAGGCCCAGCATGCGACTGGCCACTGTCTCCCGCCCGGATTTTTAATTCTATGCATAGTACTAACACAAATAAAGGTATTTCACATTGCTACACCATGCCATAGTTTTTTTTCAAAGATTACCATTCAAATGCGATAAAATACTGGGAGAAAGATGTAGGTCCCTTGGAAGATGGCCAGTGGTAAGTGGCCCTGCAGGCCGTCTAATAATGCTCCCTTAATGTTACACAACATGACGTTCTCAATTATATATTCTTTTATGGTCCCACTATACTCCTTCCAAACCATATAAAATGGGGTAACAGATGATCCACTGTGTGGCAGATGCCGCAGAGATCATAGGTGTTTTATAAACTTACTCTGGCATTGCCTCAAACTACATATTTACTAGGCAGGGTTGGTAGATAACTTAAACAAGGTAAGGAGGGGGTAATTTTTGGGACTTTGAATGAGGTGGGTGGGAGTAGCTAAATGATAAGTCGGTTTTGAAAAAGATACCTTTATTGTCAGAAAGCATCGCAGCATAACATAAATGCAATGGGTAAATACACATATGCAATCACATGTTAAAAACCTTGTCCTTGTCTGTGTACCTCTTAAATGTAGGCTTCTTTGACACATCCTGTTCAAAGTGTATGCATGACAATCCCCGGTCAGAGATGGAGCCTGTTCAGTCTGCTGTGATCCGGATTTGTGGGGCTGTGTTTTTTCACTTCCCGGGAGTTGTGGTGCCAATGAGCGCAACCCCCTTTCCCCTCCTCATCAGCATTTGTTGTTGCGGAGGATGGGGTGGGCTGGTCCCTCCTGGCATCGGTGCCACACCTCCACACCATGCGCATGATGTCATTTGGCGTCCAGGCACTGACGTTTGTGTTTTTCCATCAGCATCAACACACGGATGGGAATATGCCTAGCTGAATGGGGGGCGGTCGTCCCTCTGGCAGGTATGCTCCCTTTCCCAATTGTTGCACCCGTGTGATGCTGGGAGGAGCCTGCCGATTACTCTGTGCACATATAATGTTCCCACTAACGGTCAGCCTTTCCACCAGTCAGCATGTCCTGTCTCTCACTGCACTTCCATGGACTACATACAAAAATATTTTTCACCACTACATCAGGTAATCTGCTCACCTTTTTCATACCTATGCCCCTTTAGTATTTAGTTGTCATTTTTCACACTCTTCTTCCCCCCCCCCCCCCCCCCATTTCCTTTCATGATGTTTTTTTTAACCCACATCCTTACTGAGGCTATAGTCCCTCTAGCCTATTCATTATATCACACTCAAATCCTTTATATGGATTTGTGGTGTTGGGTTTCTATCATATTACATTTCATTAATGGTACACTAGAACATGTAATTTCAATGCACCTATTGTAATTAATTTCTAAAATTTGAACCCGCACCTACCACCATTTGGCTATGTGTTTTTCATTTTTGTTGGGTTCATGGTATGCGCCCATTCTTTTCAATGCTGGGTTCCGACCTCAGCTCCCGGGAATGATACCTCTGGCAGCCCTCCCTGTCTGGATGCACAGACTCAGACTCTACAGGCTTGTAAGTATCCATAGGGATGAGTCTACACTTCTCTCCCTATTTGTATATACTTCTCCCACATATGGTTTCAGCCATGGTACATATTTTATTTATTCATGTTTTGTTATAGACTCAAGAGTACCTGCCCCTGAAGAGTGTAATTTTATATACACAAAACGCGTCTGACTTACTGGATGCACCTATTGTGTAGACGATCTATTGATTTCAATATATTGTATGTACTAGATTTCTGTGATCTTATTTTGTTTCCACGTAGATCTTACCATTTCCCATACTATGGTGATTGCATATTTACTCATTGCATTTATCCCCGTTTGCTATGATGCTTTCTAACAATAAAAAGGTATCCTTTTCAAAACCGACTTATTTAGCCACCCACCTCATTCAAAGTCCCAAAAACCCCCCCTCTTTGCTACGATATAGGGATGGAGACATGTGTTCCCGCATGTTTCACTCAAAGTCCCAAATTTTTCCTCTTTTATAAACTTAAACAAGGTGTTTCAATCTAATATCCTGGTAGATCCAAAACCATGTATATTGGGTATTTTACACACCCTAGTGATGGAGGAAACAATAAAAGAAGCTACGTCTAGAACATTGTTACATTGCTGGAAATTGAGCATACCCCCACAGTTGTAGAGTGGATACATAGTATGGGGGAGCGTTATATTTATCAGCATAGGGGGTGTCCTCAAACATTTTGGGCACCATGGCTTAAAACATCTGGTCTGTGTCCAATAGATCTGGTATTTGGCAGAATGATTGTGGGCGGAGGTAGTGGTGGCCAAGTATAGTTGAATACTGTTGGATTTAAAGGAGAAGTTCACTTTTAAAAAAATGAAATAATAAAAATGCAAGTTTTTTTGCAGGTAAAAAAAAAAATGTGTATTTATTATTTTTTGTTGCAGGAGCCTCTAAAGCATAGCACCAGTGATCAACAGATCGCTGGTACCATGCAGGTCTCCTGCAGATCTGTCAGTTTATCAGCTTGCTCTTACCTCGTACGAGCAAGCTGATACATTCTGACAGGAAGAATGAATGAACTACCACGGCGCTCACAGCGTGGTAGTTCATTGAAGACTACAAGCCGACAGCCGCAAAGGCTGCCGGACTTTGTAGCTTTCCATTTACAGCACACTTTGAATGAGACGTGGCCAGGCAGCTAGTGGGGAGGGAGAAGATCCCCGTTTGCTGTCAGATCAGGGAGCGGGGTCGGTCCGTTTGTAAAATTTTACATGTTACACCCTGAATATGGGTGTAACATGTTACAAGTAAACTTATCCTTTAACTATGTAACACATTTTGTATGTATGTAAAATCTATATTCTGGTGAATATGCAGTCTCTTACCACCTAGTGAGCATTACACATTTTTATTACAAATTTTGTACTATGGAAAAAGTGCTCTGGAACAGTTTGGCTTTTTCAATATAATTTTTTTTGTTTGTTTAGCTAGAGACAACATTGGGAAAGATTACAGGTTTTTGTAGCCATCAAGAAGAATATCTAATTTCTGAGTGGTTGACAAAACAGGAAGTGTGTTTGCTAAAGCAGATAACAGATAGTAAGTAGAATGGGGAAGAGGGAAACCCCCTCAAGGTGTTTTTTTGTCTGGTTCCTCTATATTCCTATTCCCCTTAAGCGAAGTCACAGAAAATTTAAAAAAAAATCTGACCATGGTTTTAACACTTCCTGTCCTATGTAACATTACACAAAAAGTTTTGCCTAAACTTGGGCTTTAAAAGAAACCTGTAGAGAATAAGGAGTTACCATTGTGTAAGTCTTTACAAGGTGGCCGTGTCTTTGAATGGTCAGATGCCTTCATAAACTGAATTGTGAATGGTTCTCTTTATAGCTGAACTCCAGGCAACACAAGGTTGAAATACACAAGAACTGCAAAAGGATTTGTAATTGTGGCTATCCAGTCTTGTGATCAACACAATTCTGTCCGACAGCAAAAACAGATCACGGTGCCTCTCTTCTCTGCTGTGTTTAAACGCTACAGCTAGCTCACAAACATGCCCCTAGCCTGCTGACCGGACAATGCAGGAAGCACAACACAAATCAAGTTTAATCAGATGACGGAGGTTGCCACACAGCTTTGACTGGCGCCCCCCCCCCCCCTTTTTTTTTAAATTATTAGAAACTGGAATCAAGGCAGATCCCAGTAACTATGCTAGTTCTATGTAAAATACACTGACTAATCATCCTTTTAAATAATACACAAATGTGGTAGTGTTTTGTTTTTTTAGGTCCCTGAAGAAGTTTAGCTTTAATCCTTTTACCATCAAGACATGTACTTGTACATACATCACGACTGTACTTGTTCTAGGTAGTCAATGTCGTGAAGATCATTTACCATAAGGAAGAAAGGATTAACAAGCCTGATGTGGTCTAAAACTGCTCTGCGGCATTCCTGTTGCCATGATGATCAGAGGAGCTTACATATGTGAATGATATATAAAATTTTGTCCCCTCGCCTTGCTTCCTCTGCCCTGGTAATTACCGTATTTATCGGCGTATAACACGCACTTTTTTCCCCTTAAAATCAGGGGGAAATCGTGGGTGCGTGTTATACGCCGATCCCCGCTATTTTGTGATCTGTCGGAGCGATCGCCGCGATCGCCGCCGACATTCACATAGCGTGTATTTTTAAATATGGCGCCGCGGAGTTCGGAGGGACTCGGCGGCGCTCGTTCAGCTGAACGAGCGCCGCCGACACGGTGACTGGGCGGAGCCGAGATACACATAGCCGAGGGTTTTCGGCTATTCTCGGCGCAGTTCAGTCACGCCCAGTCCCGCCATTGGACCTGTGTTATGTCCATCATGGGGACTGGGCGTGACTGTGAACGGCGCCGAGAAGAGCCGAGAACCCTCGGCTATGTGCATCTCGGCTCCGCCCAGTCACTGTGTCCTCGGCGGCGCTCGTTCAGCTGAACGAGCACCGCCGAGTCCCTCCGAACTCCGCGGCGCCATATTTAAAAATCCAAACTAAACTTTTGTATGTCGGCGGCGACAAGGCTGCACGGACCACTGGGGCAAGGCTGCACTGGGGCAAGGCTGCACTGGGGCAAGGCTGCACTGACAAGGCTGCACTGACAAGGCTGCACTGGCAAGGCTGCACTGGCAAGGCTGCACTGGGGCAAGGCTGCACTGGGGCAAGGCTGCACTGGGGCAAGGCTGCACTGGGGCAAGGCTGCACTGGGGCAAGGCTGCACTGGGGCAAGGCTGCACTGACAAGGCTGCACTGACAAGGCTGCACTGACAAGGCTGCACTGACAAGGCTGCACTGGCTGCACTGACAATTCTGCACTGACAATTCTGCACTGACAATTCTGCACTGAGGCAAAGCTGCACTGACAAAGCTGCACTGACAAAGCTGCACTGGGGCAAAGCTGCACTGACAAGGCTGCAGATGGACACTGATAACGCTGCATTGATGGGCATTTAAATGTAAGTTTTTTTTCCTTAAACTTCCCTCCTAAAAGTTTTTTTCCTTAAAATTCCCTCCTAAACTTGGGGTGCGTGTTATACGCCGGTGCGTGTTATACGCCGATAAATACGGTATATATAAAGAGCAAAACTAGATAAGCCACGGCATGGTAGGTGGTGCCCAGCAGCAAAAAGGTTTATAAAGTTTCATCAGACTTTTCCTTTAGCCCTGTGCCCAGTGAACAAAGTAAATGTTGCACTTCTGCATAGATTTCAAAAAATAACCCAAATCTCTTAATTTACCTTTTAAGAGCAAAAGATCAAAAAAAATAATAATTTTTTCTTCCAGCCTGGACCGCAAGTGACGTCATAACGTCGCTCCAGTCCTCCAAGCCCATAAAGTAGATCAAAGCGTGTTAACTCTTTTATCACCTATGGGAGCAGAAAGCAGCAGCGTCTGATCGTTTCTTGGGCGAACCGGCGTAAACAGTAAGCCTGATAAACTCGGGGGGGGGGGGTTTCCGCTGCTTCGGAAAGCATTTCAGCAGCTCATGAGCCGCTCGGACTGGTTTTATGAGAAAGCTGGCTGCCTGCAGAAAAAAAAAAAAAAAATGGTACCAGGGTTATGGCCGATATTTTCAGTCATAATCTCCGTAAACCACTTGCCGACCACAACTTATATAGACGTATTGTGGTCAGCAAGTGGTTAAACTTTTATCCCAGAAGGAAAAAGGTGTCTGCTGTAACAGCTTATTAATTAGCTAGCGTTTGGCTTCAATTTGTTAGTGTAGCTAAATCTGAATTTAAATCTAGTAATCCAACACACCCTTCCCCCCAGACTGACAATCATCAGGTGAAAACACCTAAAAAAGAAAAACAAATGAAGTCACCAAATCTAATAAATTGGCAAGCTGCAATATATTGCATTATTGGTTTTGTGTTTAATAGTATTTTAAATTACAGTCAGGTCCATAAATATTGGGACATCGACACAATTCTAATCTTTTTGGCTCTATACACCACCACAATGGTTTTGAAATAAATTGAACAAGATGTGCTTTAACTGCAGACTTTCAGCTTTAATTTGAGGGTATTTACATCCAAATCAGGTGAACGGTGTAGGAATTACAACAGTTTGTATATGTGCCTCCCACTTTTTAAGGGACCAAAAGTAATGGGACAATTGGCTGCTCAGCTGTTCCATGGCCAGGTGTGTGTTATTCCCTCATTATCCCATTTACAAGGAGCAGATAAAAAGTCCAGAGTTCATTTCAAGTGTGCTATTTGCACTTGGAATCTGTTGCTGTCAACTCTCAATATGAGATCCAAAGAGCTGTCACTATCAGTGAAGCAAGCCATCATTAGGCTGAAAAAACAAAACAAACCCATCAGAGAGATAGCAAAAACATTAGGTGTGGCCAAATCAACTGTTTGGAACATCCTTAAAAAGAAAGAACGCACACTGGTGAAGAAAACACCCTTCACAATAATTTGGCCAGATCAAGAACACTCTCCAGGAGGTAGGTGTATGTGTGTCAAAGTCAACAATCAACAGAAGACTTCACCAGAGTGAATACAGAGGGTTCACCACAAAATGTAAACCATTGGTGAGACCCAAAAACAGGAAGGCCAGATTAGAGTTTGCCAAACAACATCTAAAAAAAGCCTTCACAGTTCTGGAACAACATCCTATGGACAGATGAGACCAAGATCAACTTGTACCAAGAGAAGACAAGAGTATGGAGAAGGAAATTAACTGCTCATGATCCAAAGCATACCACCTCATCAGTGAAGCATGGTGGTGGTAGTGTCATGGCGTGGGCATGTATGGCTGCCAATGGAACTGGTTCTCTTGTATTTATTGATGATGTGACTGCTGACAAAAGCAGCAGGATGAATTCTGAAGTGTTTCGGGCAATATTATCTGCTCATATTCAGCAAAATGCTTCAGAATTCTTTGGACGGCGCTTCACAGTGCAGATGGACAATGACCCGAAGCATACTGCGAAAGCAACCAAAGAGTTTTTTAAGGGAAAGAAGTGGAATGTTATGCAATTGCCAAGTCAATCACCTGACCTGAATCTGATTGAGCATGCATTTTACTTGCTGAAGACAAAACTGAAGGGAAAATGCCCCAAGAACAAGCAGGAACTGAAGACAGTTGCAGAAAGGCCTGGCAGAGCATCACCAGGGATGAAACCCAGCATCTGGTGAGGTCTATGCATTCCAGACTTCAGGCTGTAATTGACTGCAAAGGATTTGCAACCAAGCATTAAAAAGAGAAAGTTTGATGGATGATTGTAAATCTGTCCCATTACTTTTGGTCCCTTAAAAAGTGGGAGGCACATATACAAACTGTTGTAATTCCTACATCGTTCACCTGATTTGATTCGTTTCATTTCAAATCCATTGTGGTGGTGTATAGAGCCAAAAAGATTAGAATTGTGCCGATGTCCCAATATTTATGGACCTGACTGTATAAAGGTTGTCAATAGTGAGCCAGAGTAAGTACATTTAGCCAATAAGAGAGCCCTCTAGTGGCTACTCTACTTCAAGTTAAACTCCAATAACTCAAAATATGTGCTCACCCAAAATATCCATATTTTCTTGTTTACGTCCACTTACCTTTAAGCCATCACTGGGAAGCCTGTAGCCAAACCTTGCTGGCAGGTCCTCAAACGTTCGGGTATCATTGTCTGAAGCATACTAAAACAAAGCACAAGTGCACAGTTATACAAGAATTTCCATTTGGTTCCTTCAAGCTCAACTCCAGTCAAAACCTTTTTTTTTTTTTTTTTTTTTAATTAGTTTTGAATAGCGTATAGAAAAAAAGTGAGAGAAAATGTTCCCAGTCTTACCCATTATATCTTAAAGTGACTCTAAGCCCAGGTTCACACTGAGATGTGGTAATGAAGCCTATGATTTCACTCCAGCATGTCAGTCCCAAATCCGGATGTGATTTCAGAGACATCTGTGCAGATTTCTGCACAGATGTCAATGTAAATCACAGCCCGAAATCGCAAAAAGTAGTACAGAAGATACTTTTCGAAATTGGTGCAGAGCCGCATATGCGGCGTCGCACCGATAAGGACGGTGCCATTGACGGCAATTTCCGCCGATTTGGCATGTCAAAACGCTCCAGTGTGAACCAGGGCTGAAGTTTAAAATATTTTTTACCTTAATGCATTTCTTGCATTCCGTCACAAAATGTTTAGTATTTTATGTTTAGTATTCCCCCCTCACCCCCTCTTTTACTTACCTGAGCCCTCATTTAATACAGTGCTGTACCCGTTTGTAGCTCTTCTCTCCCCTCACTTCCTGGTCTCACAGGCTTTGCTTGAGGCAGCAGGAGCCATTGGCTGCTGCTGCTGTCAATTAAAGCCAATGGCGAGGAAGCGGGCCGAGGGGTTCCAACAGAGGACCTGAGAAAAGGAGATTCGGAGGCCACTCCTTGCAATTCCATTGCACAGAGCAGGTAAGTATAAACCTGTGGGTTTTTTTTACAATCACTTTAATAAAAATTGTCTAATCCCACCTCTGGATCTCTCGTCTTGTCTGATCTTTTTCTCCTTCCCCCTCCCTTTTATATTAGTAGCCCCATCCTCTCTCCCCCATCCCCCCCCCTCCCACCTCCTTCCAGGTTTCCTCTCCCTCCAGCCCCTCCCTGTCTTTTTTGGCTCCGGGTGAACTGTGCACAAAAATATCGTATTGTACTATACGTCTGCTGTATTTCTGTGTGCATCACTGCATCATCCAAAGATTGGCACGCCACAATACTCTTTAAGACTTACTATCGCTAAATGTTCGAGGTCTTAATGTCCCTGAAAAAAGATCTCAAAACCTTTCTTCTCTGTGCAAACACAGGGCTGATATATTCTTTCAAGAAACTCATTTCCAAACTAACTCCATCCCCAAACTCACCGACTCCACCTATCCCACGGTTTATCATGCAGCAAATGATGCATCTAAATCAAAAGATGCATCCATACTTATTTCTGTGTGCATTTAGTGTGCAGAGGGTTCATTCAGAATTTGTAGTATACTTATTTCTGGACGCACACCTTTGCAGGTTTCAGACTTCCTAGTAGACAGGGAATCACATTATCTCTTTTTCATATGAAATTTCAATGACAAGCAGCTTATGTTGGCCAATACCTCTTGTCCGAAAGTCAAAAGTAAATTTTTTTTTGGAAAATTACATGTCTTCTGTTAGCCTTTCAATCTGGTAGCCTGATTTTGGGAAGCAACTTAAATTTGCCACTCAGTCCTCAACTGGATACCTCTTCTGGAGTTTCATTCTGCCCTACAAGGCAAGTTGCACCAAATAAAACTTCAGCTACATGACCTGCTAAAACACGATACCTGCAATACCCTCCACCCAGAGGAGAAGGACTACACATTCTTCTCGGCACTTCACAAGAGGTACATGAGAAGCCTATCTGGCCCCCACCTAACAACTGTACATTTATCTTCTCAATCAGCACATCACCCACAGTTATTACCTCTTGTATCTCTTGACCTCCCCTCTTAGATTGTAAGCTCTAAGGAGCAGGGCCCTCTGATTCCTACTGTATCAAATTGTATTGTATTTGTACTGTCTACCCTCAAGTTGTAAAGCGCTACGTAAACTGTTGGCGCTATATAAATACTGTATAATAATAATAATAATAATTACCACTTCCTGTTTTAAAAGAGACATTACTACACTGCCACTACTGAGCCTATGTTCTGGTCTGATCACCACCCAATCTTGCTCACTCTGGTCTTTCTGGAGAAATCACTACAGTAAAGATTTGGCGCTTGGACTGTTCACTTCTGACCAGTAAAGAAGCCACAATTCGTACAGGCATTACCCACAGTGGGAGGCGCATAAATGTGTTTTAAAAAGGGGAAAGCTTATGGCCATCGCCTTCAAAAGGAAACCAGAGGATTGGACAGCTATCTCAGATCTGACCAAGCACACACATCAGGGCACTAGAATTGACTCATAAAAAACTCAAGCTAAACAAACCCTACAGGATTTATTTTGTGCTCGGTCACTCCTCTTGAGGGAGCTCGAAAAGGCAATGAAAGGTAAATATATCTTAACCCAGAAATTGGTTTATGAACAGGGTAACATGAGTGGCAAACTTTGAGCCAGAACTACAATCCAAAAGGGCAAGTATTTTTGGGCAAGTATCTTGTACATCGTATACAAGATCACAACGGCCATGTGCAAGTGACCAATGAAGACATAGGGGTTGATTTACTAAAGACAATTCCACTTTGCACTACAAGTGCACTTGGAAGTGCAGTCGCTGTAGATCTGAGGGGAAGATCTGAAATGAGGGGAAGCTCTGCTGATTTCTATCATCCAATCATGTGCAAGCAAAAATGCAGTTTTTTTTTTTATATTTCCCTGCATTCCTCCCTCAGATCTACTGCGACTGCACTTCCAAGTGCACTTGTGTTAGAATATCAGAATTTATGAATGGTTGAGTTCTTGTGATGATTGAATTATATATATATATATATATATATATATATATATATATATATATATATATATATATATATATATATATATATATATATATATATATATATATATATATATATCTTCTATGTATGGAAAAGGTGAAGTTATATAGGTTTTTATACTCATGAAAGTTTATGCTGGTTTAGGCTTAGTATGCATTTCTTGGGAGAGATTCATCTCACATATGGATACAATTTAGTGTAGACCATTTCACCTCCCCCATCGTAAGAGGTAAAGTTACAACCTTTTACAAAGACACAAAGTTTCAGTATTTTAAGAATATAAGCTGTTTCTTTACATTACTATATTTCTTGATTAGGATATTAATAAGAACACTGCATTTTACATATATGTATACTGATATGTAGGATTTTATATGTTTAAAGGAAATGTATATATTGTAAGTTAAATGATTCTTAAAAGATAGCTTTTCTCACTTAGTTCATAGCCCCACCCTTAGGAATGTTGGAAGGAGTAATTCAAATTTCGCGGTCTTTTCTATGGGACTATAACGAACCTTTTTTAAGTCAGCCTCTATGGAAAAAGGTGGGGGGGTTAATTGAAGGAGGACAGACAGGCTGTGGGGAGAGGCTCAGATGCATTGCAGCTCTCCATCAAGACACACACACACACACACAGATCTCAAAATATACACACAGACATATCTGATTTAAACTTTATTTTAAGAATAATCTATTTTTGTATTCTACATTTTGACATTGTTTTTGTAACATTTTGCTAATTGATCATTAAATCAATTTTGGAGGTTTTACACGAGAACTTAACAGATTTTTCTTGGAACTTTTCTCATCAATATGAATTATTGAAATATAGTTATTAATACAGTAAATAACTCGATTTCTACAACTTGCAGTGCAAAATGGATTTGCATTTGGTAAATAAACCCCCCAGCATTACCATGTTACGTAATCTCCCTTCTGAGGATCAACCGGATGCAAACTCATAACGTTACTATGTTACATTTAGGAATTTTACAGTAGTATAGCCTGTAGCTGCTATGAAGCTTGAATGTCCCTTTTCCTCCCAAGGAATTCAAACAGGCAATCAAGGTATTGAAAACTAGGAAATGCCCTGGACCCTACGAATTTAAAACTGCATATTATACCTTTGCCGATATTTTCACACCACCATTCCTGACTGCAGTCTGCTTATACTCCCACGCATCATCTTATGGAAGTTCACATTACAGACAGTTATTCCAAAAAATGTCCAGCATCAGTGGCCAATTAACGGCCGATAGCACTTGTAAAGTCAATGTAGGTAAAACAGAAATAATACCACTGTAATGCCCCTATCACTGACAATCAGCCAGCATGACATGTAATGAACTAGTGCAGATCGTATAAAACAGTTTGTCAGGCTACAATATGCTACAGAAAAATGAAAACCAATCACACAGGACACTGAATCACCCAACCATTCAGGAATGGTTCTCCTGACTTAATAAAATATTAGAAATGGAAGAGCTGATCTGTATATCACATGACAATCCTTTAATTTATGACCACTTGGTACTGTTGGCTTAATTGTCAAATGACCATAAAATACACACAACTCACAGGAAACCTCTCTTAAACCCACACCTCTCACTCAGATACCACCCTTTGGGTCCGTGCCCACCTCCTCCACTCTAAGAGTATTTACACTTATGCTACCACCTGATTCTCCACCGATGGCATGGACGGGAGGGGGGATGGATGGGGGGGGGGGCGTGTTGGAGGGAGCCGATAACCAGAGTCCCACTGATATATGACTCCATCCTTCCCCCTAGCCTCTTAGCATGTACCTCCCTTTCCCCCTCCTTTTTTTCCACCTTCTTTCTTTCTTCTCTCTTCTTGGCTCCTCTAGTTTTCTTTCTCCTCTTCCTCCTTTTCTCTCACTCCCGCTTTTTATACCCTCTTTCCTTGATCCCAGCATCAGACCAGCAGTAGTTCCTCTATAGCAGGGGGTCAGCAACCTGTAGATCGTGATCTACCAGTAGATCGCGGACAGGTGACAGGTAGATCACGGTCTGGGCTTGCTGGTCCACCATTCCAGAGCATCAAAAATAGGATTTTTTATTACAGCTTACCTGTAAAATCCTTTTCTTTCGACGGACATCACGGGACACAGAGCCACAGTAATTACTGATGGGTTATAGGGTATCACTAGGTATTGGACACTGGTCACACCCTAATCAGGAAGTTCAACCCCCTATATAACCCCTCCCCTTCCAGGGATACCTCAGTTTTGTAGCAAAGCAGTATAGGTGTATTAGAAGAGGGGCGGGACCTCTGTGTCCCGTGATGTCCGTCGAAAGAAAAGGATTTTACAGGTAAGCTGTAATAAAAAATCCTATTTTCTTTTCTCGGACATCACGGGACACAGAGCCACAGTAATTACTGATGGGATGTCCCAAAGCAATGCCAACTGAGGGGGGGGGGGGGAAATCACAACCAAGTAGGGTGCTATCAGACCTGAGGACCCTGTACCGCTGTCTGCAGCACACTACGCCCAAAGGCGATATCCTCATGCCTTTCTACATCCACCTGATAGAATCTGGTGAATGTATGAACTGAAGACCAGGTTGCGGCCTTGCAGATCTGAGCCATAGAGGCCCGGTGATGCACTGCCCAAGAAGCACCAATAGCCCTTGTGGAATGTGCCTTGATCTGAAACAAAGGAATCCTCTGTTTCAAACCGTAAGCTTGAATAATCAACTGTCGAATCCATTTAGAAATGGTCTCTTTTGACGCTGCCTGTCCTCTATTGGGACCCTCCGGCAGCACGAACAAGACATCCGTCTTGCGAATCTGAGCAGTTGCCTCCAGATAGGTCTTGACTGCTCTTACTACATCCAAAGAATGTAATGACCTTTCTTCCGAAGAACAAGGTTCTGGAAAAAAGGAAGGTAGCACAATGTCTTGGTTTAGATGAAAATCTGAAACCACCTTCGGTAAAAAACTAGGATGAGGGCGCAGTACCACTCTATCCTTGTGTATAATCAAGTAAGGCTCTTTACAGGAAAGAGCTGCTATTTCTGATACTCTTCTAGCAGAAGAGATAGCTACCAGGAAAATTAGTTTCCTCGTCAGTAAGACCAAAGGAATCTGACGTATTGGTTCAAAAGGTTGTTTTTGTAACACAGATAGAACCAAGTTCAAGTCCCAGGGGTTTAGGGTCGCCCTAACCGGAGGATTAAGACGCATCACCCCCTGTATAAAGTTTCGGATCAGAGAATGCGAAGCAAGCTGCCGTTGAAACAACACTGATAAGGCCGACACCTGGCCCTTGATGGTACTCAAGGCCAGCTTCATCTCTAATCCTAATTGTAGAAAATCCAGAATTCTACTTATGACATATTTCCTGGGATGCCAACCCCTGGATTCACACCAGGATACATAAGCTTTCCAGACTCTATGATAAATCATTCTGGAAGCTGGCTTCCTTGCATTGATCAAGGTAGATATGACAGGACCTGAAAGCCCACGATTTTTCAGAACGTGGGATTCAATAGCCCACCCGTCAAATCTAGCATTTGTGAGGCAGGCTGGAACACCGGACCTTGAGCTAACAGGTCTGGTTGTATCGGTAGGGTCCACCGGGAACCCACCATCATCCCTGCTATTTCTGCTTATCAGGTTCTTCTGGGCCAAACGGGGGCCACCAGAAGTGCCGACTTCCCTTCTTGCCTGAGTCTGCGAAGGAGCCGTGGCAGTAGCAGAATGGGAGGGAATGCATAAATCGGTGAGAGCCGATGCCACGGAATCACCAACGCATCCGTCCTGCCTGCAAGAGGATCCCAGGCAACCGGTAGGAAGGATTTCCCCTTCTGTAGGTTTTCGGGTATGAGCCATCAACTGAGGCTCTGACGCATCGCATGCGATAGGTGCATTGGAAAGTTTAATGCCTGCACCTTCCTGTTCCAGGTCAACAGAATACTGTGTTGCAACAGTTCTGCTTGGAACTGCGCATAGGGAACTGCTTCGAATGAAGCCACCATCTTCCCCTGCAGCCTCATACAAAGGCGGACAGGAAGACCCTTTTTGGCCCAGACTGTCAGAATCAGCTCCCTTAGAGCAGTGATCTTTGCCTGCAGACACTTCAGTTAAGCAGGAAAACTGGGCACATATAGGCCTGTATCTCTGATGCCTATTGATATCAGAAATTCTCCTCCCTGCAGGACGGAGATTACTGTCTGAATTGATTCCAAACGAAAGGACTGCATCCTTGGGAATCGTTTCAGATCTCTCAAATCCAAAATGGGTCTGTCGTCCTTATTTGGTTTTCGGACCATAGAAAGATTGGAACAGAGTCTCAATCCTTGATCCTTTGTGGGAACCCCCACAATGACCTCTTGCGACCAAAGTCGCTTTATCGCTAGAAGGAGCGACTGCTTCTCTTCTGGTTTTCTGGGAACACCTGATCTGAGGAAACGAGGAGAGGGACATTCTTGGAACTCCAGTCTGTACCCTAAGGTTACCATGGAGATTACCCATCTGTCCTGGAAGTCCTTCTGCCAGGGCCCTGAGAGCTGCAGCAGTCTTTCCCCCCACTCGAGCGAGCGGGGCGCCCCTTCATGAAGAGGTCTTAGTGTCTTGCTTAGAAGACCTTTTCCCCCAGGATTTCTTGTGTCCCTGGGGTTGACTCTTGTTTCTTGCCCCAGACGGAGGAGACCGTCGTGACTGCCTGGAGGCTGATGCCCCTGGCGCTGGGGAAAGAGTCCGTTTAAAAGAGGGACGCTTACTCTTCTTCTTATCAGGTAAGAGAGTGCTTTTCCCACAGGAGATCGTCTTGATATAATTATCCAAGTTCTCTCCAAACAACCTTTCACCACGGAAGGGAAACCCAGCCAGAAGCTTCTTACATGGTGCTTCGGCTGACCAGTTTTTCAACCATAAGATTCTACGTATATGCACCAACCCAAGCGAGAGGCGAGAGGTTTGCACGATAGAATCTCTAATGGCGTCAACAGCATAACATAAAGCCGCAGGAAGGTTAGCAAACCCCTGGGCCTGCTGTTCAGGCAATACTTTGATGACCTGCTTAACATGGTCTCTTAAGTATTGACAGACTCCAATCGCTGCTACTGCAGGTTGGGCCACTGATCCTGCTAAAGAGAACACATCTTTCAATAAGAAGTCCATCTTTTTATCCACAGGATCTTTGAGCATCTGAGCTTTGTCTACAGGACAAGTCAGATTACTATTTACAGAGGAAATGGCCGCATCAATGGCCGGTATTCCCCACCTCTTAATAAACTTTTCTTCCATAGGATAAAGTGTAGAAAACTTTTTTGGCGGAAGAAATCGCTTATCTGGGTGATCCCACTCAGAGTAAAGCAGCTTTTCAAGTAAATTATGAACAGGAAAAGCATGTGCTGCTTGGAAAGGTTTCAGTGACCCCAAAGCAGAAGAGGTTTCTGTAGTAGTTTCAGGTAGGGGCAACTTAAATGTGGAGCGGACCAAACCAGTGAGGATCTGCACTAAGACTTTCTCCTCTTGGGAAGTCGCAGAGGGTCCCTCTCCACCTGAATCCTCCGAAGAGGAATCATCTGTCCCATCCCGATCCTCTGAAAGGGATTCATCTCCTTTATCCCAGAGCTCCTCTGACTGAGGGTCGTGGGGAGCAGAGGAAGGCCTTGTGCGTTTTCTTCCACTCAGTGAAGATGTAATCACGGCCATTAGTCTTTTCTCTAATCCAGAAATGGTTGAGGAAAAAACTTCTTGTGTAATGTACACAGGGGCTGAAGTGCCGGCAGCAGATGTAGCCCCTAACCCCAATGGCTCTCCCTGTCCAGCTGCCCCTGGTCCCTCAGGAGGGGATGGTGTAGCAGACAGGGGGTCCTCATCTAGGGGTGCTTGAACCTCTTCTACCCATAGTGCAAAGCAACAAGGTGTGAGGTATCAAAAACGAACACTGACTGCTGAGCGATGTAGTCTGGCTAAAAGCCTCGCTACCAAATGCCCAATCCGGTGTTCTTTAGTGAATGCAGCCTAGGGGAATGCCTGTGTCCCACCTTACATGTGACTGTCAGCTCTGTGTCTCTCCAAAGCTCAGAGCACCTGTACAGTGTGCTTTAAATAGCCATGTTTTCAGGCTGACGCTGTGCTGACGCCCCCCCCCTCCCCCCCCTCGTTTTTGAAAAACAAGCGCTTCCCGCGCGAGCCGACCCTTTCTGACAAGCCTGAAGGGAGGCTGGGGTTGGGGGAATAAGGAGGAGGTCGGCAGTGATGGGCCCTGCATCGCAATGCGGCTTCGGTGGCGGCGGCGGTAGCGGCTGTGACAGTGCGGTTTCACCCGCCTTACAGCCTACCTGAGCCTTTCCCTAGCCTGGGGGGACCATCCCAGCAGAGAAAACCCCCCACCATCTACCTTTGGAGCTGGAGGAAGAGCCTGTGCAGCGGACACTGAGACAGATCAAGCATGAGAAGGTTTGTGCTCTTGGCCGCCCCCGGTGGTCACAATAGGCACAGCATGCATTCACTTTAAAAGGAGAAGAGCCACTAGAATTTAAAATTCTGTGGAATCTCCTCTTACCTTATCCAGGCCGCAGGGTTCAGTTTACACAGACCCAGCCTTCGCCTCTCACGATGGGCTCCGTTTGTGAAAAACCGTCAGAGACTGGGGCCCCCATCAGTAGGGGGATCCTTCAGTTCTGGGCCTGTAAAGCACCTCGCCAGAAATTAGGAAGTTTAAAGCCATTTTCTGATCCGCGGGTCCAGCTCTCTAAAAAGAGAAGCGTTACAGGTAAAACCTCGTTTCTTCGGACACGAGGCCCGGGTACCATTCAATTTGGCCATGAAAAGACACTTTGAATGGATCCGGTCACCTGGCTTGCCCCAGTATAGGATCTTAGGATATTCCTTTTGGAGCTTCAGCACAGGACATCTTTGCACGTCCAACACCTAAGACACTGGTGTAAAAACTGAGGTATCCCTGGAAGGGGAGGGGTTATATAGGGGGTTGAACTTCCTGATTAGGGTGTGACCAGTGTCCAATACCTAGTGATACCCTATAACCCATCAGTAATTACTGTGGCTCTGTGTCCCGTGATGTCCGAGAAAAGAAAAGAGTGCAATGCAGAGGGACTTATAAGATGAAACAATCAGCGCCACAAGTAAAAAATATTGGGATGTTTAAATTAAGATAACCTAATAATATATGTGCACAGCTGCTAAACATTCCAAGTGGTACACCACACAAATTTCAAAATAGATAGTAAATAAAAAAATGTAGCGCTATGTGTAAAAATATATATAAATATAAAGTGCAAATCTCTAAAATAAATAAATCCTACATATAAATGAATAGTCCATAAAATGAAAAAATGAAGAAACGAAACATGAAAAACTCTTCTTGTGATCAGTGTATCCACACAATTCCACCACAGTGATTGTTCGTCCTCAAAAGGAGTGCACACCACCACCAGTAAAAATGCGCTCACCTCTCAGATGAGTCAAAACTCATATGCGGTAGAGCTGCACGATTCTGGCTAAAACGAGAATCACAATATTTTTGCTTAGACGATAGATCACGATTCTCGCTGCATTTTCGTTTTATTCATTGAAGTGTATTTTTTCCCAAAAAATTGCACTTGAAAGACCTCTGGGCAAATACAGTGTGGCATAAAATATTGCAGCAACTGCCATTTTATTCCCTACGGTTTCTGCTAAAATATATATAATGTTTAGGGGTTCCAAGTAATTTTCTAGCAAAAAATATTGATTTTAACTTAAGAAAGATTTAGACTTTAAGTGGTTTAACTTCCTGCATTGAGCCTCGGTTCACACCAGAGGCGGCACGACTTGCAGGTCGCCTCAGCGAGGCGACCTGCAAACGACTGCCCGGGCGACTTGCAAAACAACTTCTGTATAGAAGTCTATGCAAGTCGCCCCAAGTCGCCCCTGAAGTAGTACAGGAACCTTTTTCTAAGTCGGAGCGACTTGCGTCGCTCCCCTTAGAACAGTTCCATAGCACAGAACGGGAGGCGACTTGTCAGGCGACTAGGTCGCCTGACAAGTCGTCCCAGTGTGAACCGGGGCTTACAGGTTGTTGAAAACTTGGCAGACTGCCCGGACTTTTTTTTTTTTACAAACAAGTATCCCTTTGATCTAAGAAGGAAGGTTAGTTACAATGTTTCCTATTCTAAACTTGGCAGACTGCCCAGATGTTTTCTTTTGCTAGCTGAGTGAGCAGATAGTCTCTCCACATGTTATATGAAAGAATCGGCAAACTCAGCAATATAGATCATCAGGGGGGTGAATCGAGATCGCGATTTTTTAACGATTAATTGTGCAGCTCTAATATGCGGATCTCCCCATGAGCTCTTTGCTCTCACTTCCTCTTCCCAATCAATGGTGGGTAATCCAGATGGCTCTTTTCTTAATGGTAACTCAGCTCATTAACTTCCTCTACTGAGGAAGGCCTACGATTGGCCAATATGCGTCTAGAAGGGAGGTGCCGATAGTGACGTTCAGCCAGGCACTGTGTATGTGGACACGGCGGTGCTACTCTGGAGGTTTATATGTGATTTTAAAAGTTTTTATCTTGTAAGTGCAACTTGTCTGTTTGGAGGCTTTGAATAAATTTGTATACGGAGAACACTATGGTCTCTATACTTATTATTTATATGTCCTGAACTCATGGAATCTTGAGCCAAGCTGGGAGGTGATTCGTTACTTTGGATGTTAATGAGCTGAGTTACCATTAAGAAAAACTGATTGGGAAGAGGAAGTGAAAGCAAAGAGCTCGTGGGGAGATCCTAAGACCCCTTTCACACTGGGGCGTGTTTCAGGCGTTTTTCAGGCGCTTTAGCGTTAAAAAAAGCACCTGTAAAGCACCTGAAAGAAGCCTAATCTGCAATCCCAATGTGAAAGCCCGAGCCCTTTCACACTGCCAGCGCCCGATAAACGCTGGTAAAGCGCTGCTTAAGACCCCTTTCACACTGGGGCGTTTTTCAGGCGTTTTTCGGGCGCTGGCAGTTTGAAAGGGCTCGGGCCATCGGCCCACCCAGCCCGGTGGCAAAAACACGAAATCGCTGCAAAGAAGCTGCTTGCAGGACTTTTTTTGACGCCCTGCCAGCGCAGCGCCCCAGTGTGAAAGCACTAGGGCTTTCACATTGGGATTGCAGATGAGGCTTCTTTCAGGCGCTTTACAGGTGCTTTTTTTAGCGCTAAAGCGCCTGAAAAACGCTCCAGTGTGAAAGGGGTCTCGGTGTGAAAGCACTTGGGCTTTCACATTGGGATTGCAGATGAGGCTTCTTTCAGGCCCTTTACAGGTGCTTTTTTTAAAGCTAAAGTGCCTGAAAAACGCCTGAAAAATGCCCCAGTATGAAAGGGGTCTAATATGAGTTTTGATTTATCTGGGAGGTGAGCGGGCATTTTTACTGGTGGTGGTGTGCACTCCTTTTGAGGACGAACAATCACTGTGGTGGAATTGTGTGGATACACTGATCACAAGAAGAGTTTTTCATCTTTCATTTCTTAATTTCTTCATTTTATTGACTATTCATTTATATGTAGGATTTATTTAGCCACTTCAATACCGGGCCAATTCTGACACTTTGCTCCTACATGTAAAAATCATGATTTTTTTGCTAGAAAATTACATAGAACCCCCAAACATTATATATTTTTTTTTAGCAAAGACCCTAGAGAATACAATGGCGGTTGTTGCAACTTTTTATCTCACACAGTATTTGCGCAGGAATTTTTCGAACGCATTTTTGTGTTTAAAAAAAAAAAAAAAAAAAAAAAAAAAACAGTAAAGTTAGCCCAATGTTTTTGCATTTTGTGAAAGATGAAGTTACACCGAGTAAATAGATACCCAACATGTCACGCTTCAAAATTGCACATGCTCGTGGAATGGCACCAATGTTCGGTACTTAAAAATCCCCATAGGCGACGCTTGAAATTTTTTTACTGGTTACATGTTTTGAATTACAGAGGAGGTCTAGGGCCAAAATTATTGCTCTCGCTCCAACGTTCGCGGCGATACCTCACATGTATGGTTTGAACACCGTTTTCATATGTGGGCGGGACTTACGTATGCGTTCGCTTCTGCATTTTATTTTGACACTTTTAAAAAAAAAAAAAAAAAAAATTGATCACTTTTATTCCTATTACAAGGAATGTAAACATCCCTTGTAATAGCAATATGACATGTCAGGTGCTCTTAATAGTGAGATATGGGGTCAATAAGACCCCATATCTCACCACTAGGCTGGGAAGCCTGAAATAAAAAATAAAAAATAAAACGATCGCCGCTTCCAAGCCGAAGCGGCGCCTTTTTTTGAATGGAGAGGCCGGGCGTGACGTCATAACATCGCGCCCGGCCTCCGACGATCATAGAGACTCCGGGGACCATCTGGTCCGCCGGAAATCTCTATGATCTACATCCGGTGCCGGCGGATCCACTCTCCGCCTCACCGATCGTAACGGTGAGTCAGAGCAAGCACCGGAGGGCGGCGGGGGGGGGGGGGGACGTCCCCTCTCGCCTCCCATAGGAACGATCAAGCGGCGGAACGGCCGCTATGATCATTCCTATGGTGTAGAGATTCGCCGGCTGAAACCGGCAATATCTGAATGATGTCTGTAACTACAGGCATCATTCAGATATACCTGCTCAAAGCCCAGGACGTCATATGACGTCCTTGGTATTGAAGTGGTTAGAGATTTGCACTTTATATATATGTTTACACACAGCGCTACATTTATTTATTTACCAATGCAGAGGGACTACTTCTAAAGTTGTAGCTGTGGTAGGGATCAAGAGCCGCATAAGTCGAAGCCTCCTCTGTAGTGCTGGCTCCTGTCCCTTGCAGAGTGATATCAACTGCACTCCACCTCTTATCCGGGGTCTAGAGTGGTGCCAGCAGCAATAATTAGCAATAGACTTCTATTATATCCTGTGGGTTTGATGCAATTTCTGAGCACATCAGTGTAAAAGTAGCCATTTGCAGTTTGGGGGGTGGTGAAATCCCATAGTTTAAGGCGTTTTTATCACCCCCCCTTCCCCCCAACTGCACCACTTTAGCTGCAGTGGCCAGGGGCGTACACATGTTGCAGCCCAGCAGGAGTTATATGCCGTCATGGTTAGTGGGTGTAGCACCTGCCAAGCATGACCCATTCAAGTGAATGAGGCCATTCTGCAAGTGTCCTGCAACCTTATGCTGTACAGCAAACAAGGGGTTAAAGCAGGCAGTGGGCAGAAGCATGGGGGGCGCTTGCAGAGTGGCCCCATTTACTTGAATGGGTTGCAATTGGCATGCGGTAGTACCCATCAAAAGCAACAGGGGGGATAATTCCTGCTGCAGCATGTGTATCTTTTGGCTGCTACCTCAGCGGATTGGGGGTGATAAATGCGTGACTTAACTGCAGGGTGTTACCACCCCCAACTTTACATTTGAATGAGTCCTAAGAGTGCTGCTGTTGAATACAACTAAGGGCTTGTTCACTAGTGCAGAAGGCACTGCGACTCTTCTGAAAAGCGATCCCAGTGTGTTTGACAGGCGGATGCCTCCTCACCACCTGATTGCCGTGCAATGCACATGATTTCAACATGGTAGTACCGCAATTAGAGGTTTAAATCAGGTGTGAGGAGGCGAAACTGGGTGACACTGTGCCCGGTGATTTTTGACTTCTCCCATGTTGCTCAGGTAGCTGTCCACCTTTTTAAGGTTGCCTACCCCTGTTCTATAGAGACTATGAGTCAGATTGTAAGTCCCTTTATACTAATACTCTCTATTAGTCTATTCCTGATAAGAGCCCCTCTCCATAAGCTACCCATTTTAAGGTTCACAACCCTCTTCCAGCATCAGGAGCTTGGCTCTTTGTATACCGCTCATAAACAGGGAAAGCCATGACTCAGTTTAATGGGACCAATCCTACATATTTGACAATGCCTATACCCTTATCTTGTATGCTGTAATGAATAATTCCTCCTCCTTAAGACATGCTTTGACAGTGTGCAATTTTCTACTGTCTTTTTCTCAATCTTATTCCTGCTGTGGAAAACATGTGATCCCTGTCTATGTTTACACTCAATAATGTCTTTATGGAACCCAAATATAAAATCGATGGACTTGGGCTTCCACTACTTAATCACTGCAAAATACTTATCTATATGGGACCAGGAGTATATGAATGTATACATTGGCCAATCTATATAAATCAAATACTGTAAGTAAAATCAAACTAAACATAATGCAGCACAATAATATACCGTATATACTCGAGTATAAGTCGAATTTTTCAGCACATTTTTTTGTGCTGAAAGTGCCCCCCTCAACTTATACTCGAGTCAAGCACTTTTCTGCAGCAAAAAATTTCATTTTCCAAACCGACTTTGGGGCCCCGTATCTCAGGGCCACTTGGTGCTAGGAACCCCAAATTTGGAGAGCAGACCCAGTGGAACTGGTACCATAACATATCCAAAGCTGAAGTTCCTAGCACTAAATGACCGCGAGATACGGGGCCCCAAAATCGGTTCGGAAAATGTCATTCTCTGCTGCAGAAAAGTGCTTGACATTTTCTGAACCGATTTTGGGGCCCCATATCTCAAGGCCACTTGGTGCTAGTAACCCCGAACTGTAACCCCCACTGGAACTGGTACCATAACATATCCAAAGCTGGGGTTCCTAGCACCAAGTGGCCCTGAGATACGGGGCCCCAAACCCGGTTCGGAAAATGTCATTCTCCTGCAGAAAAGTGCTTGACATTTTCTGAAGTGATTTTTGGGGCCCTGTATCTCGGGGTCACTTGGCGCTAGAAACCCCAGCTCTGGAAATTTTATGCTGCTAGTTCCACTGGGTTTGCACACCAAATTTGGGGTTCTTAGCACTAAGTGGCCCCGAGATACGGGGCCCCAAATTCGGTCAACTGTGTCCATCTGCAGCAATGTCATTTCGGGACCCTTTGGGTTCAGAGACCCCAAATTTTTGCTGCAGCTAGGGGGCATCTAGGAACCCTTAATTACCGAGTTTGAATTTCAGGGGACCTATGGCTGCAAATGGGCACAGTGAGGCATGCAATGGGCACAGTGATGCTGCAAATGGGCATTGTTGACCCTCTTTTCCACTTACAGTAGCTGTGCATTTCTCACCCTCGTCTTATACTCAGGTCAATACGTTTTTCCCATTTTTTTGTGGTAAATTAGGGCCTCGACTTATACTCGGAACGACTTATACTCGAGTATATACGGTACTTCATATATAATGACTTACTAAGCAATACATTTTTATGGTGGACAAAGCTGGCTGCTAATTTTAAATAGGCAAGAGATCCCTTTATATAATGATATTCCAAAATTAGCCACAGTGCCAAGAAAGTTTTGTAGGTAACAATGCAGCTTTTTCTATTAAGTGTCAGGTTCTTTGTGTAGGGTATTCATTCTACTTGGTCTGGAAGGTTTTGTAAAGTATTATTATTTAATAATTATAAGCTGTTAATTTTTAACTCTTGCCTAATTTACGGGGATCTTTTAAAACAAGCATTTTACTAATGCAATGCGCAGCTGGGGTATTGTACAAATGGATAATAAAGATATGTGGGGATATTTTCAATCTATTTTGTACTGCATGATTAAAAAAAACGCGCCATGCCAAATTCATCCTATACATGACCCAATATCCTGCCGGATGGCTGCAGGGTCACCCAGAGTATGTCCATATTCATAAATGGGGCCATGCGCACAGGTAGAGGGCTGGGGGGGGGGGGGGGATATGGAGTTACAAATGATCAGTCCCCCAGTGCTGTATTAGGCGACTACTGGGAACAGCCATGAGCGAATCAAATTAGTTTAAACACCCATAAAGGAAGCCATGACCAAGGTAAAGGAGGGGTCCTTATTTTATTTTTTAAAACAGGAGTTCTGCTTTAAGGCCTGGTTCACACCTTTGCATTTTTTAGTGCATTTTCGGTTTTGCAGAAACACACTACAGTCCATTTAACATGGTTTCCTATGGGTCACATTCACATCTGTGCATTTCATGGAAAGGATCAGGGACTTTATTCTGTTTTTTGGTTCCATAAACATCAATGGATCAAAAACATATATTGAAAAACGCAAAATACACCTGGAATATGAAAACTGCAACCTGCATAGGTGTGAACTAGGCCTTGCAGGATAATTCTTATATAGTGTGAAAGCATTGTTAAATACAATTCTTTTCTGTATCATGAGTACTCTGTATCTTTCTTGTAATATTATAATACAGGATGTATATAGCACCGACAGTTTACACAGCACTTTACAACTTGAGGGTAGACAGTACAACTACAATACAATTTAATACAGTAGGAATCAGAGAGCCCAGTTTGTTAGAGCTAACAATCTAAGAGGGAGGGTCAAGAGATACAAGAGTTCATAACGGTGAGGGGGGTATGCTGATGAAGAAAACAAAGGAATACAATGAATAGAATAATAGTAATTGTGATTGGGGAAACATGTGACAGGAATATTATCAGGATTAAAAAAAAAAAAATAGTTGGTGGTTTAGTGGCCCACTAAAATACTTATTTACTTACCGCTATAATGTCACCTTCTACAGGCAGCAAGCAAACAGCCACAAAGATGTAGACTGTCCATAGGCAGATGCTTCTCAAACAAATGCATTTTCGTAGAGGGTCCATTATGATGAACAGTACCTGTCAATACAAATAAAATATTACATCAGTTTCCTTTAGCAACTTGACAGTAATGTAAGTAAAAAATTGAATTATTAAAAGAGATGTATGGGTTTCCTTTTTTATCTTCATCCTATTTCCTGTGAGCTGCATACATAAAAAAATCTTTCTAGCCATCTGAAAAACTTTCTATTAAAATCAAGTTACTTGTGGGAGGGGCTACAGTCTTCTCTGGGTTCTTATGCTTACAATCTTGTTGGGATCCACCTCCTTTCCTTGCCCTCTCTGATTGATGTTGGCCTGGGTTTGTGCTCTACCCCTCCCTCCCTCCTCCTCTCACACAGTTCAGATTCATTCTCTTACAGACAGCCTCTATATGCACACTGTGTAGCTAGCTGCCTGCTATGCTGTAGGTCTGGCCTGTGAAGTTCCAAAATAAAAACAGAGCTGTGCAGATAGAGATCTGAGCTTTGTGAGAGGAGGAGGAGGAGGAGGAGGAGGAGGAGGAGGAGGAGGGGGGAGAGGAGGCGGGAGAGGAGGAGGAGGAGGAGAGGAGCTGTGCTGCCTGTGCTCAGACTGTGTGCAGTAGAGGATGCAAGAAGGGCACAGCTTCTATAGAGGATGGGAGGCACAAATGAAATCTGGAGGGGGGCACAGTCATCCCCAACACCTCCCCCTAGATCCAGCCACGTCTATACCCCTTATATATTTTCCACTATGCCCAGAAAATAAACTAAATACCCTGCATGGTATCCTATGTGTTCATGCACACATTTTAGCAGTGTTTTGAGGCAGGAGAGTTTAGTTGCAAAAAAAAAAAAAAAAAAAAAAAACACCCACTGCCAGCGCATTCTGGAGCAGCAGCGTTTTGCCAGAAAAAATGCTGACAGCTAAAAAAAAACTATAAAAAAAATAAATAAATAAGGAAGAAGGTCAGCACCCGACGAAGGCTCCCACCATCTGACAGCTCCGCCACCTTCCGCTGCTACATAAACGAAGGGGCGGGGGCACTCGGTGACCTCACCGTATGGCCTTGCCCCTTTGTGATGTCACTGACTGTGGCATGCTGGGTTGATGATGACACAAGAGGGCAGGCTCATCCGGTGACATCACCGAGTGGTCCTGTCCCTTAGTTTATTTTGTGGCGGGAGGCTGCAGAGCTGTCAGACAGCAGGAGCCAGCATTGGGTGTAGACCTTGTTGTTTTGTTTTCTCAGGTCAGTGGCCAGCGTTCATCGGGATCTGACGATGCATCTACAGGGGACATTCTTTCTGGTTTTTGTTTTTTTAAATAAAGGGCTAGTCAAAAAAAAAAGTGTGCATTTTTTTTTTACTTTGACACTTACTTTTTTACTTTGACACTTTTTGGTGAATGAGTATGGGCACAATGTGCCCCATACTCATTCACATGGGGGTGCTGGGATCTGGGGGCCCCCCCTTGTTAAAGGGGGCTTCCAGATTTTGATAAGTCACCCCTGCACCCCCACAATGACTGGACAAGAGTTGTGGGGAAGTGGCCCCGTGTCCTCATCAACATGGGGACAAGGTGCTACAGGGGGAGCCCCCCTACCCCAAAGCACCCCCCTCACGTTGAATGTTGAGGGACCTGAAATAGTTCAGGCTGCAAGCTCAAATAAGGGTCCGATATCGATTTTCTGCAGACCCCATGCTGTTTTTTTCTCAATTTTATATTGCCGACATTTGTTTTGTTAACTTTCTGCTATCAGCGGGTAACCCCATTGACAGCTGATGACTCATCTGTTAAGGGCGCAGTGGCCGGAATGCTCCTTAACAACCAGCTATTCACTAGTTGTTAAGGACACTGGCAGCCTCGCTCCTTAATGTTAACGCTACTAAATGTAGCTTATACACCATGCTAAATGATGGAAAAAAATGCTAAATTATTAGCATTTTATATCCAGCTTTTTTTAGCAGTGTTTAGATGGACCTAGATGGACCCTTAAAGTGGCTGTACAGCCTCAATGCCTTGAAAGAGCCACTGCAACTCTAAGCAATCAATACTCTTCCTGATATGTTCCAAAAGTTAAAAATCGCTGGTTTTGTACCTTTTTTTAATGCAGTATTGCTCCCTTTCACGTGACCTCAGTCCCTCTGCACTGGCAGACACAAAGCTGCTGGTGGGCGTGCACATTATCTTCTAGCTGTTTTTCATGAGAAGGCATGTGAGTGGAAGGGGAGATAAGAGGTGGGACTGAGTGAGGCAGAGCAGAGCTGACTGGCTAAGACAGACAACTGCACACAAGCCTGTGATATGCATACCTCACATGAAAGGGAAATGAGAGGCGGGACTGAGTGCAGCAGAGCGGAGCTAGCTGGCTGGCTGGGAGATCTGAGACCGACAACGGAACAGGAAAGTGTGAGTGAACAGTGACATTTGCCTGTTGAAAGCAATCGTTGTCAGTCCAAGAGAGGAGGGGTCTTGAATGGATTGATTAGATAGTGGTTTCTAATCAATCATTCACCAAAGTGAAAAGTGGATAATACAAAATGATGCCTGTAACTAAAGAAATCTGTTGGAGAATATCTTTTTTGGCTGGAATCAACTTTAAGAGGCCTTACAGTGAAACATATTAAAGGGGGGTTCCACCGCCCCTTTAAAAATGAAAAGTCAGCAGCTATGAATACTGTAGCTGCTGACTTTTAACATTAGGACACTTACCTGTCCTGGAGTCCAGCGATGTCTGCACCACAGCCAATGTTTACATCGGCTGGTCGGGTGCTGCCGTCGCCCTTGCTAGTGAGGGAACCCGGCCGTGTAACCTTTCAGGTTCACGGACGGGTTCCTACTGCGCATGCGCGAAGCACGCTGGGCTCCTTCACTGGCCCGGCAGGAGCGGAAGGAGGAGGGAGACCGAGCTGCTGATATATTTCGCCGCGGCCCGGTCTCCCGGAAGTGGTGACTGGGTACCTGTATAAAAACAGGTACCCGCCTCCCCCCTTCCCCTCGAAAGGTGGCAAATCTGGCACCGGAGGGGGGGAGAAACCAGATAAGTGGAAGTTACACTTTTGGGTGGAGCTCCACTTTAAGTTATTATGCTCAGTTTAAAAAGAATTGCAGCAAACTATATGTTTTCTGTTTGACCGTATACCACTCTGTTCATAAAAGATGCATTGTTAATACTGACAGACCAAAAAGAAAACTAAAACTGGCTCATATTTAAAAAGATAATTCATTGTGACAAAACATGATTTTGCAACATATTGTTGATGTACTGTACATGGTTTCACCATGTTAGAAAATTAGGAAAAAAAAAAAAAAAAGATGCTGACTACAAAAGTACAATGTTGCGCAAAAGAAAAAAAGTTCTCCATATTTATGTTACAAGTAAAGTAACTAGGGTTAGAAGAAGGGGTCAGGAAGTTTTATGGCAGTCCATTTTTAGCTTACAAACCAAACATACACTCAGTGGCTTTAGTTCCGCCCAATCATTAGCAAAACCATGATTCAGACATGAAACAGAAAAGTGACGTCAGAAAAAGACCGAGTAGTCCATCAAGTTTGCCCATTTTATTTTATTTTTTGTGTGTTTTTTTTTTTTTTTTTCCATCAACCTTGTTGTCTGACTATAGATCTATGTTTATCACAAGCATGTTTGAAGCCATTTATTGTTGACTGTCTCACTACCTCTGTTGGTAGTTTATTCCAATCATCAACTGCCCTTTCAGTAAATTAATACTTTCTAAGATTTGTTTTGAACTTTCCTCCTGAGGCCATGTCCCCGTGTTCTTGATTTTGGTTTCATATTGAAAAGACTGCCTTCCTGGACCTTATTCACCCCCTTGATGTAGTTAAAGGTTTCAATCATGTCTCCTCTTCCCTTATTTCCTCCAGGCTGTACAGATTAAGTTCCTGAAGTCGCTGTAGATAGGTGTGGGGGATAAAAACTTTCACCATTTTTGTTACCATTTCTGGACTCATCCTATCAATATCTTGCTGTAAGTCAAGAGGTTCAGTTGTTGTACAACCACTGGGAAGATATATTACCTTAGCCACTCTCATTGTGGAATGATTGTTCATGTCAGGTGGAGACAGAGATTGTCCCTTGAATGGTTAAAGAGGAAGTAAAGTCTTCCTCTTTAATTGCACCTACAGGTAAACCTATAATAAGGGTTACCTGTAGGTACTGTAAATATCTCCTAAACGTGCACAGTTTAGTAGATATTAACTATATACACCGCCGTCAGGGTATGCGCCTTGAAGGAGCTTATGTCGTTTCTTCAGGGACCATGTCGTGACGGGCAGCTCCGCCAGTCACAGCGCCGGAGCCTGCAAGCCCGGAAAAGAGCGGTGCGCCGGGGCTGATTCAGGGTTTCGTTCTAAGGTAAGTATTTCACAATGAGCTAGTATGCAATGCGTACTAGCTCATTATGCCTTTGTCTTGCAGATTGTTTTTTTTTTTTTTTTTTTTTTAAGAGGTTCACAACCTCTTTAAGTGATGTTTTAATTTTCTTCCTGTCTCTAAATGCCTATGTGTGCATGGACACATAGGCTAACATGGAGGGGCATTTAGAGGCAGAAGGAAAAAAAAAAAAAAAAAAAAGTAAATGCTCTTAACCACTTTCAGTCTGGGCCAGTTCTGACATTGCTCTCCTACATGTATAAAATATCTTTTTTTTTTTTTTGGTAGAAAACTACTGGGTGTTGCACGGTATTTGCACAGTGGTTTTTCAAGAGCACATTTTTTTTGGAAAAAATACACTTTAATGAGTTTTAATGCACAGAAAACAATACCCAATTGTTAAATAAAAAATTCAAAAGATGATGTTACGCTGAGTAAATAGATACCAAACATGTCAAGCTTTAAAATTGCATCCATCTGTGGAACGGCGCCAAACGGTACCTGGAAATTCCCATAGCCAACATTTTAACAGCCTGTACAGGGTGCCCGTTTAGGGTTACGCAGGAGGTCTGGCGCTAGAAATATTACTCTCAAGCTGATGTTAGTGTTGATTTAAAAAAAAAAAATGTTTGCATTGTCTCTCTATTTTTTTTTTTTTTTATTAACCTTATTGCTATCACTAGGGATGAACATCATCGCCTCTGACAGCATGGGGAGAAACAATATCAGGTCCTCTCACTGTGTGCCCACCAGCCATATGCTGACAGTCGCATCCTTTCTGGGCTCCTAATGCATGAAGGTAAAAATCCTTCTATGTGCTGTGGCCCCCAGATACATAGTTAGTTACATAGTTAGTCAGGTAAAAAAAAAAAAAAAAGACACAAGTCCATCTAGTTCAACCATAAAAAGAAATAAATATCATCATACAATCCACAATCCTATACCCACAGTTGATCCAGAGGAAGGTGAAAAACCCCAGCAAAGGATGATCCACTTTGCTACAGCAGGGGAAAAAAAATTCCTTCCTGATCCCCGATACTAACCTAAGCTCCCTCTCGATCCAGCGATGTGTACGAGAGCTGAGCTTCTCTTGGGTCTCATTCCTCATTAGCTGGGACAGCAGTTGGAGCCATTGGCTCTGGCTACTGTCAATCACAGCCAGAGAGCCGACGAGGAGAGTGCAGGAGGCAGGGCTGAGCAGCGCCTCTGTGTGTCTCATAGATGCATAAAGTGGGGCTCGGGAGCGAGCACACATCAGTGCCCCCAGGGCAAGCGGCTTGCTATTGGGGGTCCTGGCTGAAGAGGAGTAGCCAGGAGCGCCCCGAAAAGAGAAAGATCATGGCTGCTGGGTGCAAAACCATTACACAGAGCAGGGAAGTAAAACATGTTTTTTTTTTAAATGAACCTTTAGGGCCGGTTCACGCTGCTGCGTGGTGCAAGAGCGCATGTGATTCGCACCGCACTGCAGTGCCATTCACATGCAATGTCCGTGCGATACAAATTCAGTCATACAGATAGTATCACTGAATTTGCATCGCATTCTGACCAAACTCGCACAGGACCCTTGTTTTAGTCCGCAGCAGAATCAGCTCGAATGGGTGTTCACACCCATGCAATCCGATTCCTGTCCGAATTTGCAGATGGCACTGTGATATGCAAACTGATTTGGGGGTGTCATAAACTTTCAATTGTCACTCCCAGCAGTTTGCACAGGGCAGTGTGAACTGCTGCCGGGAGACATGCGATGCTGGAACCCGCAGTGGATTTGCAGGGTTCCCGTATCGCTGCAGTGTGAACCGAGCCTTAAAAGTGGTTGTGAACCTTTACAATCCACTTTTCACTACAGGCAAGCCTATAATAAGGCTTACCTGTAGCTACCCTGGATATCTCCTAAACCTACACGGTTTAGGAGATATCCCCTGTATCAGCATATGCCGACGTCATTGGCACATGCACACTGAAGCAAAGGCACGTTTGTGCCGTTGCTACAGCTAGTGTACCGTTACTGGCGCTCCCGCACGAATGAACGGGAGTGACGTCATCCCGGCCCTGGCCAATCACAGCGCTGGAGCCCGCGATACCCGGAAGTAACTCCAGGAGCGATGTTGCCGGCCGGAGCTGTGTATTAGGACCGCTGCGCAGGCTTCGATCTAAGGTGAGTATTTCATAATGAGCTAGTATGCTATGCATACTAGCTCATTATGCCTTCGTCTTGCAGGTTTTTTTTTCTTCTTTTTTATAGTGGGTTTCAACCACTTTATTGTCACTTAAAGAAACAGAACCTGTTCCCGGATGACAAACACTAAAGTAAAAGCCCCCACCCCCATTTACCCCTGTATCTATAAGCACTGCAAAGAAACTATTTTCAAAGTTCACAACACAGTCATTGCGTTTTTCTTTGAGAGCAGATCTTGGCAGCCTGTCAGCTTTCTATGCAAACAACCAACAAATGCTAAAAACAGACTGAAACTAATCTTCAAAAACTTTGCAGTGAACTTTAAGGCTCTCTAGGTGTGAATAACTTCACATTCAGGGCCCCTGCACACAGGTGTCTAGCTGCTGTGCGCAGGCCTGTGCACTTTAGTCCAGCCCCACTGCCTGTAGCCTGTCAAAGTCTATGGCAGCCTGAAATTTGCTCTGGCTGGGCAGGGCTCAACGCTGCATTAAATGGCATCACATTTAGGACCCTCTGCGTTCAGGGATGAATGCCTTGACCTGCAGTATATTTCAGCAAGTGATAGCCTTTGACAGGCTGCAAAAGCAGCGGTGCTGGGCACTGCACCCGGGACTCCCAGATGCACTAAAGTGGTTGGAATTGCACACTCAGCAGCTAGAGCTGTGTAAGGAGCCTAAAGCTGAATTTCTTTGCAACAAACACTGCAGCTGCTGACTTTTAATAAGGACATTTACCTGTCCAGGGAGCCTGCGATGTCGCGCCCCCCCCCCCCCCCCACCCCCCAGGCCGATCCGCCCATCGGATCGGGTGCAAGCACCCTCAGGCTTTACTGCCGGTTTCCTACTGCGCATACCCGAGTCGCGCAGCGCTTCCTGAATGGCCCCGTCATCTTCAGGGACACACTAAGGTCCCAGAAGGCAGCAGGGGAGAAGAGGACGTGACGCACTGGGTGATGCTGGGGCGAAAGTACACAAGGTACTTCATAAAAGGTAAGTAAGGAAAAGAAAAAAAAAAAAATCGAGTGGTGGAGGGGTTAAGACGTCAAAATGACACTTCCGCCCATAGCTCTTTAAAAGGGCCATTTTTTTTTTTGTTGCATTTTAGTGTAAATATGAGATCTGAGGTCTTTTTGACCCCAGATCTCATATTTAAGAGGTCTTGTCATGCTTTTTTTTCTATTACAAGGGATGTTTACATTCCTTGTAATAAGAATAAAAGTGACCCAATTTTTTTTTTTTTTTTTTAAACTGTGTCAAAATAAAAAAAATTAAAAGTAAAATAAATAAGAAAAAAATATATATTTTTTAAAGCGCCCCGTCGAGCTCGCGCGCAGAAGTGAACGCATACGTGAGTAGCGCCCGCATATGAAAGCGGTGTTCAAACCACACAGGTGAGGCATCGCCGTGATCGTTAAAGCGATAGCAATAATTCTAGCCCTAGAACCTCCTTTGTAACTCAAAACTGGTAACCTGTAGAAAATTTTAAACATGAAAATTTTTAAAGGGGAAAAGTTTGTCACCATTCCACGAGCAGGCGCAATGTTGAAGCGTGACATGTTGGGTATCAATTTACTTGCAAGACCGCTGTGCAAATACGGTGTGATGGAAAGTATTGCAACGACCACCATTTTATTCTCTAGGGTGTTAGAAAAAAAACATATATATTGTTTGGGTGTTCTAAGTAATTTTCTAGTAAAAAACCTTGATTTTAAGGCTACTTTCACACTGAGGCGGGCGCCAGCGGTAAAGCGGCGCTATTTTTAGCGTTGCTTTACCGTAGTTTTAGCGGCGCTATTTGGACGCCAGCGGGGCAGTTTTAACCTCCGCTAGCGGCCGAAATAGGGTTAAAATCGCTGGCAAATTGCCGATTTGCTGGCGGTTTGGCGGCGCTGCCCCATTGTTTTCAATGGGTAGAGGCGCTTTAGGAGCGGTGAATACATCACTCCTACAGCACTGCAAAGATGCTGCTTGCAGGACTTTTTTTACTATCCTGCAAGCGCACCGCTCCAGTGTGAAAGCACTCGGGCTTTCACACTGGCGACACAGGAGAGGCTCTTTACAGGCGCTATTTTTAGCGCTGTAGCACCTGTAAAGCGCCTCAGTGTGAAAGTAGCCTTACTTGTAAACAAGAAGTGTAAAAAATAGACTCGGTCAAGTGGTTAACGCTGGAACTGTGCCTTATTGCTTCATTATAGATAGGATAGGACTATTCTTACTAGCAAGCACACACAAACATGCTATAAACCTACAAATATGTACTGTTCTTGCCTAGGAGAGAAATTCTTTTTTCAAAAAGTTGAAATGATTCCAAACCTAGACACAGCTTTCCAAGGTCAGTTCAGCTGAATACTGAAATAAAAGGATTTCTGATTTATTTCTGTCAAAGGCTGCCTGCCATTTGTTAAGAGTTCTGCAATTGCTCAATCAGCTGTTTTCTTACTGCACTGCACTAAAGGGCTTCATTAGTAAGCTCCGTGACTTTCACAGAATGGCGCACAGCACTGAGATAAGCTCCGAACTCATTTTACATAACACGATGAAGTCACTATACACAGTGATATGCAGACAGTGTAAATCACATCAGCTGGTAATGATCATAAATAAAAACAGAAGAGAATACTTTTCTGAGAATAGCTCTACAACTTCTACTACTTTTAAAAGGGTCAGACCACCAAATGCTTAAACCCACTTAACCTTAAAGTGGTGTTCTGGCCGAAACGATACTTTTTAAATAAAAATACCCCTATAATACACAAGCTTAATGTATTCTATTAAAGTTAGTCTGTAAACTAAGGTCTCTTTTGTTAGTTTATAGCAGTAGTTTGTTATTTTATAAACTTGCAGCAGGCCGTGGCCATCTTAAGTGTGGGCATCTGAAGCCAGACTGTATTTCTTCGTGGATCTCATCCTTGCAGATATCGCACATGCTCAGTGCAGCACAAGGATTGTAATAGGTTTCATGTCAGGTTTCCATAGCAAAGGCAGTGTCAGAAGAAGTTGCCGCCCTTTCCCAGAAGGCAATGCAAACAGGAAATGATGTGATGGGCCACGGCCAGGGAGGAGGAAGTGAAAAATGAATACAGCAGATATACAGTAGGTGCTGAGAAAAAAAATTTAAAAATATCCAATTCGTTTACAGTGCACAGTTTAGTGAGGGATGCTGAAGAGTTTTAAAAGTGGGTGGAACTCCACTTTAAAGCGGTTGTATACACCCGCTTGCACATTTTTACCTACAAGTAAGCCTATAATGAGGCTTACCTGCAGTTTCCAACACAATAATGGCACCCAAAACCCAGATCACAAATGCAGTGCATTTGCAGGCACCTGATCGAATGGTATTGCAGTACCATGCAATTTAGTGTGGCACATTTTTTAAAAGTAGCGCATTTATTACTTTTTGTGCATTCTGGTGCAATATGCAGCCTATTCAAACAAATGGGCTGCCAGATCGTGCTGCAAAGGAAAGCATAGAAACACAGACTGGGTTCCTGTGCAAATCCATCATGAACCGGACTGCACTGCTGAAAAGTATGACTGGACTGGTTACTTTTTTGAGCTCTCATTTTTTTCTGCCTGGAAATCCCCTCCATGTTAGCCAATGTGTCCCTGCACACTATGGCTTTTCCAGGAGTTTACAGGCAAATGCTCTTACAGGCAGACAAAGAACCCCACCAAATTTGCATTTCTGAGAGGAGCTTTCGAGCAGAAAAGATGCCTAATGCCGCGTACACACGAGCGGACTTTCCGGCAAACTTTTCTGGTGTACCGGAGTCCGTCGGACAATTCGATCGTGTGTGGGCTCCAGCGGACTTTCTCTCAAAAGTTTGCCGGACTTAGATTTGAAACATGTTTCAAATCTATCCGACGGACTCGGGTCAGGTCGAAAAGTCCGCTCGTCTGTATGCTAGTTCGACGGACAAAAAGCCATGCTAGGGCAGCTATTGGCTACTGGCTATGAACTTCCTTGTTTTAGTCCGGTCGTACATCATCACGTACAAATTCGTCGGACTTTGGTTGATTGTGTGTAGACAAGTCCGTTCATTCAAAAAGTCCGTCGAAAAGTCCGCCGGGCAAAGTCTGCCGTAAAGTCTGCTCGTGTGTACACGGCATTAGAGCCCAAAAACGCATGAAAAAGCTAAAATAATAATAATAATAATAATAATAATAATAATAATAATAATAAAAAAAGCACACAAGAAAAAATAAATAAATGAAAAAAAAAAAAAAAAAAAAAGGAAAAAAAATAAGCTGGGGGGGGGGTTTGTGAAAAAAAAAAAAAAACTCTTATGTTTATGAAAGTTTAAAGAAGATCAACGAAAATAAGTAAAAGAGCAAAAAAAACCACAAGCTTTTATGTGCAGAGAAAAAAAAAAATCTCCGATGCCTGTAAAAGCAGCCTTTTTTCGAGCTGCAGTGTACATGAGCATGTGCAAAAATTACCACGCTAAAGCAGTTCTGCTTTTCTTTTCCTCAAAAGCAACCCTCCATCATGCAGACTTTCTTGTACATTAGGCCAATTTGCTTGTTTACAGGATGGGAGGAGTACAACTTCCTGGTGTAGGCAATGCAGGTCTCAAAGACCCCAGCACTATAGTTGTGAATGTGTTCCCACCTCCCTTTCCTCATGGCCATTGAAAGATATGCAGCCCTGGATCATTTTGTGCTCATAACAGCTAGGAAACAGTTAATGACTTCTGACCTACTGTATCTACAACATTCTTCAAAATACATGCTGTTTTCAGGTCAATGGACCAAAATGTACTAAAAAAGATAGTTGGCAAGTATAACCGTGATGTAGCTTGAATTTCAAAGAGGTCAGCGACCCCAAATACAACTTCTTTTTTGGTGCCAAGTAGAGATGTAAGCATGCTGGTGGCTGCACTGCACATCCTCATACATAAGCACTTGTGTAAACCTGTGGTCATTGACGATCCCTGCAGCCCTTTTTAAGGCCAAGCATACACAGTTCGAAATTAATGGGCAGGCTGAATGTACCAAGTTGATCGATCAACTTGGGCACAAGCAACCTGCCGCATTCTCTTGCACTTATCGCTAGAGGCTGCTATAGCCGCTAGCGATAATCACCGTCTTCTACTGGCGGGGACGGCTTCCCCAGCCCACCCCCCCTGCCAGGAGAAAACATTTGCATGACAGGAGGGATTCCCCTGTCAGCACTGGTGGTTACAGGAAAGAAATTTGCACCATGTATTGCCAGCCTAAGCTTCCAATATGGGACATTAGTGGCTATTTCCTCAACAACACTTGGGAAAGGTTTTCATAAGAATTATGTTTTTTTTAAACCATTTTAAGGTAATCGATTTACATGGGTAGCATCTGGGTATTTTTTTTAACACAGGATTCAATACCACAAAAAAAAAAAAAAAAAAAAAAAAAAAAAAGAAGAAAATAATATGATAGAAGGTCAGAAGGTTTTTGGCAGAAAAGAACACTAGGGCTGCTAATTCCAATACACTTTTAGCTGTACGCAGCATAATAGTGCTGGGTGGAAAATGCCAACTGACACCAGACTGAAGTATGCTTAAGATCTGACTAACTAAACAAAAAATAGGTTCTAATCCTAAACACTCACTTTTTAAAAAAAGACTGCCAAATGCAAAGGTTCATCGTCCAAAAGGAAGGTTTGGGGGCCCCAAGCATTGTGGAAATTAACTAACTATCTCAGAAAGACCCCCTCACCCAAAAGTTGGTTTTTAATAGCCATGCCATTAAAGCCAGAAACTGATAAGGTCTGGCTAGAGGGGAAGTTGCCAAGAAACAAATGCCACAAGACAGACAGATCACAAGATCACTTGTCCAGTGATCCAGCACAGTCCTCACCCGAGCTTGCCCTTCGCTGGGTTTCAGGTCTAGGCATGTTTACTTTGGGAAGCCGGCCATGACTGCTTGCAGTTTCACAGCCAGCTTCCCACTGCGCATGAGTCAGCCGTGCTGCACTTTGTAAATGGTCCCGCAGCCTTCTGGGACCTGTGACATATCCCAGAGGGCTGCGGGGGAGAGTACTGAAACTAGGATGACAATCCGCTCAAACCCCCCCCCCCCCTTAGAAAAAAAATAAAGTGCCAAACCTTAAAGTGGATGTAAACCCACCACTCACCCAGGATAAACTAGTGGCACAGTATTAATGTATGTATACATGCAAGCCTCTTGCATGTATCCCCACTTTGCAAATGTCACCCCCTTTAGCAGTAGGAAACCTGCAAAACTCTGGAATCAGCGGATTTCTTTGCTGAAGCTCGGTGGGCAGAGTCATGATGTCACAAGATTCCCCGCCCACCTCTACACTTCCCTACTCCTGAGTTTTGAGTAACATACAGTCAAAACTCAGGAACGGCACCACATGACTTCAGCATGTCCAATCCTGCTGAGGTGTGGAACAGCCAATCCTGGGAAAGCTGGAAAAGAAAGGAGGGATGTGAATCTGGAAGCATAACACTCTCTCTCATGCCATTCATGAGATAAAGAAATCAGATGTCAGTAACAGCAGTGGGGATGTGGCGACACAAAAACTTCTGTGTCTTTCATGACAAAACTGGGCACATATGACTTTACATCCTCTACATCCTCTACTGTACCAGGTAGAAGTCTTCATTAATAATAAAAAAAAAATTCAGGTTTACATCCACTTTAATGAGGAGTGGGGGAGGAGGCAGACAGGAGGAACTCCCCCTTTTGGGTAAAGTTCCGTTTTACTATCAAGACACAGTGCATGGCCTTAGTATGAAATAATTACATCAAAAGAAGTTCAGCTGGCAAAACATGGCTTAAATTTCATCGGATTCCTGCTGCATCTGATGAAAAATTTGAGCTGTGAATGACCCTGATGGCACTACGTAGCTCAACAAACAGCGATTGAAAAAAATCAAACGAGTCAGGTGGGAAAATGTCGGCCAGTGGTTGCTTCCAGATGCAGATAATGTCTGGATATTCAGGCAACTTCTGGAATACAACATCTGGCAGTGGAGATTTGTCCATTCATAGATGGAGAAATCTATGTGCTTATGGCCATGTCTTAACTACAGTGTTCCAAAATCCTAGTTCAACTTATCAATAGTGGTGTTTCAGGGAATCCCCCCATGACAGCAAACTCAAGAGATGATGTCTCCTCCTTAACAGGAAACACAGACAAGCTGTGAAAAACCCTCCTTCCCTCCTCCTCATCTCTCAGTTGAGATTAAAGTTGGCTACCTCCACCGGCAAGGGGGAAAAAAACCCATTACCAACACCAACAAGCCAAGGGTGGGAAGGAGGCCTGCTGTCCTGGAAGTTTACCAAAAACACCATTACCAGTAAGTCTAACTGGGATTCTCTCCAATCATCTTGCTACATAATGGCCTTTTATGAAGGCTGTATAAAAGGATATGCATAAGTGTAAGAGTTGTATACGTCAAAGATATGTAAAAAGGTATGTATACTACTACCATAACATACAAAGTCAGATATACTTGTCAGATTGATAAATCATGATACTACAGCTTACAGGCTGGGGGGTGTTTTAGCAGTAAAGCTCCACTAGTTTTAGCAGCGCTTTACCATTGTTATAGAGGTGCTTTTCGGCCGCTAGCGGGGTACTTTTAACCAGCGCTGCCCATTGATTTCAATGGCGGGCAGTTTAGGAGCGCTGTATACACCGCTCCCGCACCGCCCCAGAGATACTTTTTTCCTGTCCTGCAAACGCACTGCCCCCCCTGTGAAAGCGCTCAGGCTTTCACACTGGGGAGGCTGGAGAGGCGATTTACAGGCACTAAAATGCCTGAAAGTAGCCCAACATGTTTCAAGCACAGAAAGTGAATATGTTATGCCTGAATGTTCTGCTGCTTGAAGTCTCAGCAGCCAGAACACAAGAGCCATCCATGTACATATACAGTATAAGGAAAAACACAGTCTGAATGTAACAAAAGTGATACATGTATAATAAACACATATATAAGACCTGAGACACTTAGGGCCCTTTGACACGGGGAGGACTCTGTTTTGATTAGCAGGGGATCTGTCCGCTGATCACCTACTGATCAGAGCACAGCGGGCAGATAAAAAGGTCCATGTCCGCTCAGTTTATGCAGAGTGGAAACAGACAGAGCTCGCTCTGCTCTATGAGCGGTTGGGTATAAACAGGCTCCATTGTCGGTTTACACCCGACTACCTCCAATCCGATCTCAGCTGCCTAGGAGGAGGACAGATCCCCTTCTGTTCATTTTTAGTGAGCCAGATGAAAGGCAGGCGGGAGTAAAACGAACACATATACATAGACCGATTGCATATACAGTACAAACCTGTGTTTAACGATTGCTCAAAAATGCCTGCAGGTGATGGACTTCTGGTTACACCCTTCAGGCTAATATGTTAATCACCTCTTCTTTGGGTGTCAACAGTAGGGTTGTCCCGATACCACTTTTTTAACGACTTAAGCCCCGGACCATTTGGCTGGCCAAAGCACTTTTTGCGATTCAGCACTGCGTCGCTTTAACTGACAATTGTGCGGCCGTGCAACGTGGCTCCCAAACAAAATTGACGTCCTTTTTTCCCTACAAATAGAGCTTTCTTTTGGTAGTATTTGATCACCTCTGCGGTTTTTATTTTTTGCGCTATACACAAAAAAAAAAAGCGACAATTTTGAAAAAAAAGCAATATTTACTTTTTGCTATAATAAATATCCCAAAAAAATATATAAAAAACTACTAATTTCCTTTCTCACTTTAGGCCGATATGTATTCTACATATTTTTGGAAAAAAATAAATAAATAAAAACGCAATAAGTGTTTATTGGTTTATTGATGGTTTGCGCAAAAGTTATAGAGTCTACAAAATAGGGGATAGTTTTATGGCATTTTTATTAATATTTTTTTTTTTTACTAGTAATGGTGGCAATCAGCGATTTTTATTGTGACTGCGATATAATGGCGGACAGATCGGACACTTTCGGCCCTATTTTGGGACCATTCACATTTATACAGCGATCAGTGCTATTAAAATTACATTGATTACTGTGTGACTGGCAGTGAAGGGGTTAACCTGGAGGGGGCGCTTCAGGGGTTAAGTGTAGGGGTGCAACGGATCAAAAAACTCACGGTTCAGATCGTTCCTCGGATCAGGAGTCACAGTTCGGATCAACAAAAAAAAAAAAAAAATCTCCCCCACAGTAATATCCACGTCATCTCCCCCCACTGTAATATCCGCAATCTCCCCCAATGTAATAATATATTAGCAGGGTATTGGCAGAGTATTGCCGAGTATTGGCAGGGTATTGCCGAGTATTGGCAGGGTATTGCCGAGTATTGGCAGGGTATTGCCGAGTATTGGCAGGGCATTGCCGAGTATTGGCAGGGCATTGCCGAGTATTGGCAGGGCATTGCCGAGTATTGGCAGGGCATGGCAGAGTATTGGCAGGGCATGGCAGAGTATTGTCAGGGCATGGCAGAGTATTGTCAGGGCATGGCAGAGTATTGTCAGGGCATGGCAGAGTATTGTCAGGGCATGGCAGAGTATTGTCAGGGCATGGCAGAGTATTGTCAGGGCATGGCAGAGTATTGTCAGGGCATGGCAGAGTATTGTCAGGGCATGGCAGAGTATTGTCAGGGCATGGCAGAGTATTGTCAGGGCATGGCAGAGTATTGTCAGGGCATGGCAGAGTATTGTCAGGGCATGGCAGAGTATTGTCAGGGCATGGCAGAGTATTGTCAGGGCATGGCAGAGTATTGTCAGGGCATGGCAGAGTATTGTCAGGGCATGGCAGAGTATTGGCACTGCTGCCATCTGATCTCTCCCCTCCACTGTACAGATCAGTACACAGAGGGGAGAGAGGAACCGGCGTCATGACATGACGCCGGTTTGTTTACAAGTGATCGCTCTGTCATTTGACGGAGCGATCACGTGGTAAACGGCCGCCGGGTGTACCAAGATGGCCGCCGCTCCGGAGCTAGGCCAAAGCCGCGGCCTTTCCTAAGGCGGAGGCGTGCTCCGCGGAGCGCATGTGTGCCGATCCGAACAGGCTGAACCATTCGGATCACGGATTGGTGACGATCCGTTGCATCCCTAGTTAAGTGTGTCCTAGGGATGTGTTCTAACTGTGGGGGGATTACAGGGAGCGGTGATCAGTGTCCTTGTCACTAGGCAGAATGGGGAAATGCTTGTTTACATCAGCATTTCCCCGTTCTCCCTCTCTGTGAGACGATCGCGGGTGTGCCCGCAGACATTGAGTCCGCGGGACACGCAATCACACTCACAAGGCTTGCGGCAGGGTGGCGGCATGCACGTGACCACACGGCGGCAAATTTAAAAGGGACGTACCTGTACGCCCATTTGCCTGTCCGTGCCATTCTGTCGATGTATATGCACATGCGGCGGTCGGCAAGTGGTTAATAACAAATATTTATAACTTTTAAATTGCGCCTTTTTTGCGAAATCGTGAAAACTGAACAGACGCAATAGTGTAAATATCCAAATTTCTCTAAAAATCTAAAGCTTTTATTTTTCCCTTACAGCTTTCAGAATTTGTGAAAGGACCATCAAAAACCATATATTTTCTGAAAGACCCTGCGGTATTTGCACAATTGTATATCAAACCAATATATTCGCAAAAAAATACACTAAAATCATTATTAGCAGATAAAAAACAGCTAATTTTACAAAATTCCTGCTAAATCCCTACTAAATATAAAAAGCTTATTCTGTGTTGAGGTAATAAATAACAAATATATAGTTTAACTTTTCTCTGCTCACCAAACTGATAATATGATCAATATTGTATGAAATATAATATTATTTGTGATACAAAAGAGGTGAAAAAAAAATGAAAAAAAAAAAGTGCTGTTATCTCCAAGAATTAAATAGTCAATTCACAAACATATATAGAAAAAAAAAAAAAAAAAAAAAAAAGATTGCGCAAACCCTAAACACATTATTAAATAATCATACAAAAACACATAACCATGTGAGTGAATCGGTCAATATGATTCAATTAATATTGTGTTAAAAAGTCCCAAAACACAAAAAATAAACTTGAAATGAAGTGATAATGAAAGCAACTTCTGATGCAGCACCTAAAAATCTGCAATGGCAACTGGTCGGTACTTTATATCCAAACGGAGAAGTAAGCTAAAAGCCAGATGGCCTCATACTGGACAGGATGGACCCCAAATTATAGGGATCGAGCTTGTCTGATATGTGCAGTAATCAGTTGTGATGTTCCACCTGGTCCGGTCCAAACACTAGCCTCTCTCCTCCATCAAGTACAACAAGACATTTTCTAAGTTTCCAACCTTCCAGTCACTCTGCTCGATGCTCCTCTAGTAAGTATAAAGGATTTAGAAAAAAAAGGAACTTCATGGTGCAGTAAAAAGTGGTAGTTTATTCCAAAATCTTTCATAAGCACAGCGAAGAAATACGATACAAAACGCAGTCACGAGCTTTCAGACTGCCAGCTGGTGCGTGGTGACGTCACAAGATTCTCTCCAACCAACACGTTTCCCTGTAACAAGCATCGACTGGGAACGGAGATAACTCTGGGACATCACAGCTTATTACTGTGCATATCAGACGAGCTTGATCCCTATAATTTGGGGTCCATCCTGTCCGGTAAAAGGCCATCTGGCTTTTAGCTTTCTTCTCCGCTTGGATATAAAGTACCGACCAGTTGCCATTGCAGATTTTTAGGTGCTGCATCAGAAGTTGCCTTCATTATCACTACATTTTAAGTTTATTTTTTGTGTTTTGGGACTTTTTAAACACAATATTAACTGACTCACATTGACCGATTCACTCACACGGTTATGTGTTTTTGTATGATTATTTAGTAATGTGTTTAAGGTTTGCGCTATCTCTTTTTTTCTAAATAAATAACAACATGTTTGTAAGTTTTAAATTGCACCTTTTTGCGAAATGACGAAAATCAAACGCACGCAAAAATGTCTCACAGCTTGCAGATTTTTAAAAAAAGACCCCCCCCAAACCATACATTTTCTGAATGCACATGACCTGTAGAATAAAAATTTAAAAAAAAAAAAAAAAAAAAAAAAAGGTGCTACTGATTTTTTTAGACATGTGCAAATGTTTATCAGATCGCTATTTTCACTGAAAAAACGCTAAAAAAATCCTTATTTGCACAAAAAAACACAACATAACTTACAAAATTTCTGCTAAATTCCTGTTAAGGCCTCACTCAATGGGGTGTGCTACATTGTACGCCCATGGAACAACTGTGCATTCCTGTGCAGCTGCTGTGTCCAAATCGACATCAATAGGATTGCCTGCATGGGATGCACGGAACACCCTTGCATCCCTGTGCAGCTAAACATGGCCTTGCTGTAGAATACCCAGTGTGAACAAGGCCTTTGGTCTTGTTTAGACTGGCTGTTGGGGGTGGCAAAAATGCGTGGTTAAGCTGCATTTTTGCTGCCTGCCAAACACCCTCCGCCCCTAAAGAGGAGCTCCAGTCTCCCCCCAAAAGTCAACAGCTATACAAATACTGTAGCTGTTGACGTTTAATTAAGGACATTACCTGTCCAGGGATCCAGTGATGTCAGCACCCAAGCTGATTTTCAATCGGCTTTGGGTGCAGGTGCCGGCATCCTGAATTAGGGAAACTGGGCAGTGAAGCCTTTTGGCTTCACAGCCTGTTTCCTTCTGCGTATGAGCGAGTCACGCTGCGCTTTGTGAATGGTCCTGCATTTTTCTGTGTGCGTCTCAGAAGGCTGTAAGGGGTAAGAGGAGGGGCCAAACAGCTTCGTAGATTTCTGCCGCAGTCTTACCCGGAAGTGGGGGTGGGTACCTGTCAAGACCAGGTACCCGCTCCTCCCAAAAGGTGCCAAATGTTGCAGTGGAGTGGGGGAGGGTGCAAACAAGCAGAGCTTCCCCTTTGGGGGGGGGGGCTCCACTTTAAGATGTAATAGGTAGTGGACAGGGTGCTGCGATGCTTTGCGCCCGCGGAAAACTTGACCCAACTTGTATCAATGTCTTCCGCCGAACACTACACATTCAGGTCATGGGGATGTGCCGCAAACTCCCCGCAACCCATGTTCAATGCATGTGGTTGCGGTGCATTTGTTGGTAAAATGGCGCTAAGGTGGGCGGTGAGGAGGCATCGCATTGCTTCCTCACCGCCTGTCAGTAGCCTCTGAAGCTCAATCCAAATGTGGATTGGGCTTCAGAGACGAGGTAGATTTAGACACGTCTAAATTCACCCTAAGAGCCCTTTCACACTGGGGCGGGGGCAGCGTCGGCGGTAAAACGCCGCTATTATTAGCGGCGCTTTACCGTCGGTATGCGGCCGCTAGCGGGGCGGTTTTACCCCCCTGCTAGCGGCCGAGAAAGGGTTAAAACCACCGCAAAGCGCCTCTGCAGAGGGGCTTTGCCAGCGGTATAGCCGCGCCGTCCCATTGTTTTCAATGGGCAGGAGCGGTAAAGGAGCGGTATATACTCCGCTCCTTCACCGCTCCGAAGATGCTGCTAGCAGGACTTTTTTTACCATCCTGCCAGCGCATCGCTCCAGTGTGAAAGCCCTCGGGGCTTTCACACTGGATACACAGCAGCGACACTTTCGGGTCGGTTTGCAGGCGCTATTATTAGCGCAATAGCGCCTGCAAACCGCCCCAGTGTGAAAGGGTTCTTAGGCTACTTTCACACTGAGGCGTTTTTTGCGCTAAAAATAGCGCCTGAAAAGCAAACAAATTAAAATCACTGCGCTATCAAAAAATCAAGTGAAAATTGAAAACAAAGCTGCAATTTCTTGTGAGATACACACAAAACATACACCTTTCAATAATTAAGTTGCGCTAAACTCCTGAATCATAACAAATAAATGTGATGAATAATATAAAATGAATATTACAAAAAAAAACGTCCATCAAATTAAAGATGAAAGATCGATGTGAAGCTGACAAACGATGCACCCAAGGAATGTGATAGGAGAGAGATGATTTCCACCACTACACACACTCCCAAGGGGGGAGCGATGTGCTGATGTCACAGCGCTCACGCAGGTCTTGGAGTGACGGGCTGCATTGGAGAGCTTTTTTATGCTTTATATATTTCGTCTAATTGTAAGTGCAATACTTTATTTATTAAATCACCCAAAAACACTATGGAAGTCTATTTCTTTATGGGGATCATATGGAAATATGTACCTCTGAGCGATATTACCCATTGTTTACCAAAGGCCTGGGCTGGGTATTGAGCCAAAAGCGCATGCGATCTCCCATGATGGGAGATCACTGGAAGTCAGTAAGCGGCAGTGTGTGCAGTGGTGGAAGTCATCTCTCTCCTATCACATTCCTTGGGTGTATAATTTGTCAGCTTCACACCGATCTTTCATCTTTAATTTGATGGACATTTTTTTTTGTAGTATTCATTTGATATTATTCATCACATTTATTTGTTATGATTCAGGAGTTTAGCGCAACTTAATTATTGAAAAGCGCCTGTAAGTTGCCTCTTCTGCAGCCTCAGTGTGAAAGCCTGAGTGCTTTCACACTGAGGCGGTGCACTTGCAGGACAGGAAAAAAAAAAAAAAAAAAAAAAAGTCCTGAGCTGCATCTTCCTGGGAGGCCCCGCTATTGGTCGAAAAGCACCACTATAACAGCGGTAAAGCGCCGCTAAAACTAGTGGCGCTTTACCACTAACACCCCCTGCCCCAGTGTTACTTTTTAATTTTTTTTTACAACTTTTTATTTTGAATACTTTTTTTTTGGGGGGGGGGGGCTTTGGAGAGACATCAGGGGTCTAAACAGACCTCTGTCTCTTTTTTGAAACAGAGAAAGGGACTTTCTCTGCAACCGGGTGGATTTGATTTGTTGACTCACTGACACCCCCCACACAGAGGAGGGGATGGGAAGTACCCGGTGTGAGTCGCAGCTCCCAGGGACAACGAATTGGCCAAACTCGACCGGCAGTGTAAGCCACTGGATAATTAAAGAATAAAATGGCTGAGTTAGGTCACAGAAAGTATAAAGTTTGAACTTTTTCTATTCTTCTTTTCTATTTGCCACTATACACCATCTATACTTGGTTGTGGCTGTTATCACTCTTTCACATCTACCTCCTTACTCCACGGGCTATCTTGCTCAGTTATCACTTTATATGTGGAGCCTGGTCTTACTCCTTATGGTTCGAGCCATGTTACTCACACATTCATCTTTCCATTTCACTGGTTTTATGCTCACTTGGGTGTGATCTCTCTCTCCAGCATTCAGTTCTCACCATCAGCTTATTGTGCAACTATCTATTTTTACAGATATTCATTGGAACTATCTGCAATATGAATACTATATTTTACCACTTACACAGAATAGAGCTGAAGTACTGGAGATCTTTATCTACACGTTTTCCTTCTGGTTGTTGGTGTTGCCGCCATGCCTCAATTCCCGGGGATGACGTTATATCTAGCATCATTCCATTATGGTCATCACTTACAATTTTATCCATATACTACAACTAGGTAAGAGTGGCTGGGATCCCTTTTGCTCCCCCTCTTTCCTTTTATATTTTATAATTTGTTTTTTATTATACCAATTTTGGAAATCTTTTCTAGATATTCCCAACCCCTGCATCTGCTCCTGACGAGTGGTATACTAACCACGAAACGCATAGAGCTTCCCTATGATGCGACGTCACAGTCTCCCATGTTATACCATCTTATCTGATTATTATTACAATACTATTATGAACCAATTTATTGCTGTATATACATTTATATGCCATCATTACAATTGGCTTACATACCTTAGGTCTATTATAATAATTGTTTACCTGTTCTAAGTGCAATATGTATCATTATAAGGTTTATGTTACCTATCATCGATTATGCTCAATATTTTTTTTTAATTAATTTTCTACTGTGTTACAATGTCCTGTATCCCTTTTGTACTCAATAAAATATGTTTCCTGACAGACTCCATGGCAGCCTACATATGGGTTAATCCCACCTCTCATACCTCATAGGACCCCACTCCCATAAATCTTTGCTTCTGGTCAGAGACTGTGTTCCTTTTTTGTCCTCCTCCTAGGACCAAGGTGTATCTCTTACCTTATGAAGTTTTGATCCAGTCCTGGTGGTTTGCATGTGTTTTGATGGTGATGGCGGTGTCTTACTGAAGTCCAGCTTCCCCAGCTTTTAGCAGGGCGGACACAGGGGGTTCATTACGATGCCTTGAAGAGCTTATTAGACCAGCCATTGACTGGGAAGCGGCAACTTGGCCAATCGTCCCAGCTATTAGTGGGAGGCCTCCTCTTACAATACCCCGGTCGTGCGGTGAGCGTTCTCTTAGCTCCCAGTCCCAGGACGGATCTCGTTGGTGCCGTGGTAATGTATGCCCTTCTGTTTTCTGATATACGGCAGCCTGTTTTTGTGTGTTGTTTTTGTCTTGTAGCTCCGATTGTTGAAGTGGCCATGGCGGCTGGGACGCATCTGCGTTCCAGTCCGCCGCTTCCCCGCTCTGAGTGCGCAGCTGCGAAGTCTCGATTGAAATCGAGGCTTGGTTCGCACCTGCGCAGTCTGGGTTAGATGGCGGCGATCGCGCATGAGCGCCGTGGAGCGGCGTCGGTCACAGCGTAGGGACGCTGTGGCCGCGATGACGTCATCGTCAGGCGACAGATTCAAATAGCTGTCAGATACAGCTGTTATTTGGGTTGCTCTCACTGCTCAGGCAGCAGGCTTCCCTGTGTCCATTCCTCTGATTTCTAAGGTAAGGGGTTTGTTGTACCTTCTTGTAACTGGGTTTTTCTTAAAAAAAAAAAAAAAAAAATAGGAGAGAGAAAGTAAAAATCTATTACTTATTAGCTTTCTTATTGAATTGTTTTTAGTCTTTTGTTTCTGTCGCCATGGATGTGTCACCGCCCCCTAGTGGCCAACCCTTACACCGCAGGTAGGATGAAAGTATTTTTATTTTTCATTCCGCCTGTATTGTTTGTGGTATTATTTAGGAGCAAAGTATTCTTTAATTTCCTTCAGCCCTTCTAGGTCTGAACCGCAGCTATCGGCACACAAAGAGAAAGACCAGTCTAGGTCTCAACATCACCAGTCCACATCAGGTTCTAGACGTACTAGGTCATCCTCCAGACACCGCAAAGAGGGGTCAAGATCTAGGTCCAGTCATCATTCTCCCCGCCATTCCAGCCGCTCTGAGAAAAAAGCCTGCTGAGGATGTAAAACTCAAGTCCCAGAGGGTAAATCTCTGTGAGTTATGCTATTCTAGAGCTACGAAGGAAAGAGGAGCTGGGGACCAGCAAGTAGAAGATCTGGTTAGGAAAGTGGTCCGAGAATCTCTTAACAGATTTTGACCGGGCAGTAATTCCTCCTTCTGTTATAGCTCCAGTTGTTGAAGAAACTGAACCCGAAGTTCCGGGTCCATCCCAACATAGTCTCTCTTTGAGTGGTTCCTCGGACAGCGAGGCAGAGATGAATGAGCCTGGTGCAGGTTTTGACTTCTCCCTGGTTCCACAGTTGGTCAGAGCGGTTAAAGACCCATTGAGATGGGAAGAACCAGTAGAGGCACCCTCTAAGCAGAGGAAATACTTTAAACATCTTAAGAAGGATCGCCCAAATCTCCCCTTCCTGGGTGAACTGGGCGAAATTATCTCCGATGAATGGGGTAAGGTTGAAAAGGAAAAAACTCTTTAATTTCCAAGATAGCAAAGATGTATCCATTCAAGAGTGATGAAGTAAAACATCTTGAATCAGCACCCCTTATCGATGCAGCTCTCATGAGGCTGGTGAGACAGGTTACGCTCCCTCTAGAGGATACTGTCTCTTTCAAGGATAGTTTGGAGAGGAAGATTGATACGGACTTAAGACGTATTTATATCACGGCGGGTATGGCTTGTAAACCAGCTCTGGCCCTTGCAGCTTTGTCTAAAGCGATGGAGTCCTGGACGGACGACGTGGGTGCAGCTTTAGGAAGTGTGTCTGAAGACTTATTCAAGAGCTCTCCAGTACATGAGCTGAAGCTGGCATCGGTCTTCCTGGGGGAAGCATCCATTGACATTATTCGTCTTGTGGCACGTGTCATGCTCTCGTCAGTTACAGCAAAAACGTGCCCTATGGTTACGCCCATGGGTTGCAGACCCTGCTTCTAAACAAGCATGGTGCAGGATTCCATTTGAGGGTTCCTCACTCTTTGGAAATAAACTCGATTCTGCCATTACCCGTGCTACTGGGGTTAAATCAGGGTTCTTACCCCAGGATCGTCGTATCCTAAACCAAAGAACTCAAACTAGGCAAGAGCCGGAGCTCGCTAGAGATGCTCGCCGCTACAGACCTGGCCGTGAGTTTAGAAAAAACTGGAGGAGAGGCCAACCTTCCGGCCAAAAATCCTCAAAGTCAGCCCCGTCAGGACGGGAGACTTCCAAGTCCTTTTGATACGGCGCCTGTCCAGACGGAGCAAGTAGGGGCCCGTTTACTCAGGTAACAGTACGTCTGGGCAGCCTCGATTTTAAGATTACTGGACCGTCAAAACGGTCTCCTCAGGTCACACTTGGGTATTCAACAGTCCACCCATACACCAGTTTGTGCCTACGGTCCTTCCGCACTCAGAAGAGAGAAAACAAATTCTTCTCTCATATACAGATTCACTGATTGCCCAGGGGGCCGCCATTGAAGTTCCATCAGAAGAAAGATTTCTAGGGGTTTATTCCCCCCTTTTCATGGTCCTCAAAAAGAATGGCTCCTGGAGGCCAGTAATCATCTTGACACATCTGAACTCCTTCATCAAGAAGGAAAAATTCAAGGATGGAAACCCTGCTGACAATCAATACAAGATTGGCTGGTCTCCATAGACCTGAAAGACGCCTACTTTCATGTGCCGATCGCAAAAGAATTCCAGAGGTATCTCCGATTTGCAGTAGACCAGAGGCATCTCCAATTTACATGTCTCCCATTCGGGCTCACAACATCGCCTCAAGTGTTTTCAAAGCTCTTATTGGCTGTGGTGGCACTAATCCGGGTCAGAGGTATTCGGTTACACCATTATTTGGATGACCTACTCCTGCTGTCACAAGACAGGGATCAGACATTGTCACATCGAGATCAAGTCATCTCTACCCTGACAGAGTTCGGTTGGCTATTGAACAGAGAGAAAAGTCATCTAGTTCCGACACAGGCTCTAATATTCCTCGGAGCCCAATTCAACACAGTGGAGAGCACCATCTCTCTGCCTCTGGAGAAAATTCCAGTAATTCGGGAGAGAATTCGCCTAGCGTTATCATCTCTTCTCAGAGCCTCACAGTGTCTAAAGATAATTGGCACCATGGTAGCCACAGCCCCCATGGTGAGGTGGGCGCAATGGAAAATGCGGCCCTTTCAGAGGGGGTTTCTCCAACAATGGGATCCAGGGTCACGAGACCATCTTGTACGGGTAACCACCTCCATGCGGGAGAGCCTCTCCTGGTGGCTGCAACGGAAAAATCTCCTCAATTGCCATTCCATAGCACCTGTCTCCTGGATTACGGTGACAACGGATGCAAGCAACAGAGGTTGGGGCGCTCTCTGCCTGACGGAGGTAGCCCAAGGCAGATGGCACTTCCCATCCCAAGGGATAGTCTCAAATGTCCTGGAGCTTCGAGCCGCCTTCCGTGCCCTCCAAGCTTTTCTCCATCTGATATCAGGAGCCTCAGTTCTCCTGAGGTTAGACAACACGACCGCAGTATCATATATCAAGAGACAAGGGGGCACCCGCAGTCTCTCCTTACTGAGGGAAGTAAGCCCGATCATGTCCTGGGCCCAGACAAACTTGACAAATCTATCGGCTGTTTATCTCCCGGGAATTCAAAATGTCCAGGCGGACTTCCTTTCAAGAGTCACCCTGGACAACAACGAGTGGTCCCTCCACACCAAAGTTTTCAATTGGGTCCTGTCTCTAGGGATGATGCCGGAAGTAGATCTGTTCGCATCCCCTTGCAACTTCAAGCTGGAGAAATACTACACGAGGTGCCGTTGTCCCCAAGCCTTCGGAGTGGATGCCTTGACTGACCAGATTCCACAGGGCTTATGCCTTTCCCCCGGTTCCAATCATTCAGGCTCAGGTGGGAGGATGTCGAAGTATTGGCAATTGTCCTGTTTTGGCCCAACAGGCCATGGTTTCCTCTCCTGATGCAGCTCAGTTACCGAGAGCCGGTCCCTCTCCCGTCCAGACCAGATCTCCTGTTGCAGGGAGCGTCTCTTCACCCATGCCCATCCCAACTCCATCTGATGGCTTGGTGGTTGAGAGGGGAAGGTTGGAAGCACTAGGATGTCCAAGTACAGCTTTTGCTACATTATTGAATGCCAGAAGAGCGGGCACCAACAGAGTATCAAAGGATTTGGGCGAAGTTTGCGGACTATGTGGTTTCCACCAATGGCTCCTGTAGTAATCCAAGGATTCAGGACATTCTAGGTTTTCTACAAACTGGCCTGATCGGTTAGTTCCTTGCGGGTCCAGGTTTCTGCAATCTCAGCCTTCACAGGTGTATCATGGGCCAGACACCCCCTTACTAGGCAGTTCTTCAGGGGAGCAATAAGGCTTAGGCCTCAGAGAAGACCAAGATTTTCTAAATGGGATCTTCCTCTCGTCTTGGATTTCTTCTCAGAAAAAGAAACACGGCATATGGATCAGTCATCGTTCAAAGAGCTTTCTCTCAAAGTGGTCTTTCTAGTGGCCATAACATCGGCCAAGAGGGTTTCCGAAATTGGTTCCTTAGGATGCAAAGAACCATTCCTTACCTTCTTCCCAAATCGAGTGGTCTTGATTCCTATGTTAGTATCGATTTCAAAAGTAACAACCGTCTTCCATGAGAATCAGGAGATTGTCCTTCCTACATTCAGGTCTACTGAGGACTCTAATGTTCACCCTCTAGATGTTGGGGAGGTTCTAAAGCAATACCTAGAAGCCACAGCTTCCTTTCGCCAGTCTGATCATCTGTTTGTTCTTTTTCATGGTAAAAACAAGAGATCACAGGCTTCCTCTAGAACCATCGCAGCATGGATTGTTCAGGCCATTCAATGGGCTTATAGGTCTAAGGGTTTGGCTCCTCCGGAGGCGGTAACCGCTCATTCTACCAGGAGCGTTTCTACATCGTGGGCAGCATCCCGGCATGTGTCTCCGGAAGTAATCAGTAAAGCGGCCTCATGGTCATCAATTAACACTTTTATGACGCACTATTGTGTAGAACCGGCTTCTTTGTCTTCGGTTAACTTTGGTTTGCACATATTATCTGTTGATGGTGCCAATTAAACCTTTTTTTCTTTATCCAGCAATTACCCACCCGGGTGTGTATGGCTAGTTATTTCACATATGTAGGCTGCCATGGAGTCTGTCAGGAAAACGGAAAATTTATATCAAATACTTACCGTAATTTACCTTTCCTGATGGACTCCATGGCAGCAGGAGTTCCCTCCCATTTGCTGGAGTAGGCTAAGTTACGGAACACGGTCTCTGACCAGAAGCAAAGATTTATGGGAGTGGGGTCCTATGAGGTATGAGAGGCGGGATTAACCCATACGTAGGCTGCCATGGAGTCCATCAGGAAAAATTACGGTAAGTATTTGATATAAATTTTCCATTTTACATTGATTGGTTCATATTATGTCATGTAGCAATGTGCTTCATATAAAGTCCCAACCTCTCCTTTTATTCCAAATTGTTTAGAAACAAAATACCCCAATCAAGTTGTCTGCGTTGATGAGTCCCCGATTACGTTTTTCTGGTCGCTTGTCATTCAAACAGTATCTTCCCAGCAAGCGTGCCAAATATGGGGTCAGGATGTATAAGCTCTGTGACAGGGCAACAGGCTATACATATAGTTTCATGGTTTACGAGGGAAAAGGTAGTCACGCGGAGCCGGAGAACTGCCCAGACTACATAGGGAGTGCTGGTAAGATTGTGTGGGATTGGTGTCATTCTTATTTGGAAAGGGGTACCACTTGACAATTATTACACGAGAATGACACTTTTTAGTCAATTGTTTGATCATAGAATTAGCACATGTGGCATCGTGCAATTTATTCCCTGGGGCTTACCCCAGCGACTTGTAGATTCCCGTCTTAGGCTGGGGGAGAGAGCCTGCTTGAGAAGTAATAATTTGCTCACAGTGAAGTTGAGCGATAATAAGAATGTTTTCGTTCTGGCCTCCCTTCACGCAGATACGACAGTCCAAATTCCTACGGCGACTGGTGTTGTGGAGAAACCCCCCTGTGTCTACGAATACAACCTTAATATGGGAGGGGTGGACCTCAACGAACAGTTGATGGCGCTGTACTTAAGTGCCCGTAAGGCCAGACACTGGTAAAAAAAGTGTCTGTATACTTATTCCAATTAGCTCTGCCAATGTGCTATACAAAGCATGAGGATGAACTGGATCTTTCCTTAAATTCCAGGAAGAGATCGTCACAGGCCTTCTGTTTCCGGACGGTGCTGTGCCCCACCTTCCCAACGCAAATGCAGTGAGCCGGCTGCATGAAAGGCATTTTCCGTATGTCCTCCCTGGTACCTCTACCCAACAATCACCCCAAAGAAGATGTCATGTCTGTAGCAAGGGCGGATATAGGCGTGACACCCGCTATTATTGTCCCTCAATAATCCCAAAAATATTTGTCATTTTAATGCTCCCTCTCTCCCTCTATTCTCTCTCTATTGTTCTCTCTCTATTGCTCTGCTCTTTTTACTATGTTTACTATGTTTTACCATGTTTGCTTTTCAGGTATGTAATTATTTTATACTTTACTGTGTTTTATTGTTAACCACCATCTTCTTTTCAGGTACGCCATTCAGCTGCAGCACTGATTTATTCATCTTGACAGCAACAGCGTTTGCTCTCATGATACGTACATCAGCGACTCAAGCGATGTAGTAGGCGATTTCACCAACACAGTTAAAAAGAAAAAAAAAAAAAAACGTGCATGTATGCCCATCATTAGAAGTGGGTGGATGCAGGGCGGTATTCTAATGGTGGGCATACCCATGGATCAATATCTTTTTTTTCATTCAGCCCACAGGCTGCATGGAAAAAAAAATAACATTACAATATATGCCCAATAAGGACCAGCAAGGTATTGGTATGTTGCTGGACTTTGAGTGGTTATACCAGAATGATGCCTGCAGGTTTAGGTATCATCTTGGTATCGTTCTTTTCAGCCAGCAAACGGCTTTCATGTAAACGCAATCCTAGCGGCCAATTAGCCGCTAGACTGCTTTTACAAGCAGTGGGAGGGAACGTCCCCCCCTCCCGTCATCTTCCTTGGTTTTCTCGGGCTCTCCTGTCCCACCGGGGAACCTGATAATGCAGCCGGTGGCTCCGCCAGCTGACCATAAGAGCTCATCGAAGATCAAAACGGCTCCAATCATCTCTATGGCCTAAGAAACCGGAAGCTACGAGCATTTCATGACTTCGGTGTGCGCCAGATATAAACAGCGCCATTGGGAAACTGGAAAAAAGCATCTTATCACACCAATCCTGGTATGGTCGGATGCTCTGAGGGCAGAGGAGAGATCTTTTGCTCTCATAGGGGATAATTACATTCTCTATGATAAACAATTAAAAATAAATAAATAAATTAAAAAACAAAAAAAAAAAAAATCAAAGAAGCACCCCCATCCCCCCGTGCTCGCAAGCGTCAGTCTCGTGTCATATGTAAACAGCAATTGCACCATGCATGTGAGGTATCACCGCAAACGTCAGATCGAGATCAATAATTTAGCAGTAGACCTCCTCTGTAAATTTAAAGTGGTAACCTGTAAAGGCATTTAAAAAAAATTTATGTAGTTTGTCGCCACTGCACGGTTGTGCGAAATTTTAAAGCATGTCGTGTTTGGTATCTATGTACTCGGCATAAGATCATCCTTTATATTTTATCAAACATTTGGGCAATATAGTGTGTTTTAGTCCATTAAAATTCCAAAAAGTGTTTTTTTTTTCAAAAAAAAAAAAATTTGAAAAATCGCTGTGCAAATACTGTGTGAAAAAAAAATTGCAACACCCGCCATTTTAATCTGTAGGGTCTTTGCGTTAAAAAAATTATAATGTTTGGGGGTTCAGAGTAATTTTCTAGCAAAAAATAAATAAATATATATTTTTCCATGTAAACAAAAAGTGTCAGAAGGAGCTTTGTCTTCAAGTGGTTAGAAGAGTGGGTGATGTGTGACATAAGCTTCTAATGTTGTGCATGAAATACCAGGACAGGTCAACCCCCCCCCCCCCAAATGACCCCTCTTTGGAAAGTAGACACCCCAAGCTATTTGCTGATTGGCATGTTGAGTCCATGGAATATTTTATATTTTGCCACAAGTGTCGGGAAAATTACAATTTTTTTTTTTCACAAAGTTGTTCACCAAATGATATATTGCTCAAACATGCCATGGGCGTATGTGAAATGACAGCCCAAAATACATTTTGCTGCTTCTCCTGAGTACAGGGATACCACATGTGAGACTTTTTTGCAGTCTAGCCGCGTACAGGACCCCGAAAACCAAGCACCGCCTTCAGGCTTTCTAAGGGAGTAAATTTTTTATTTCACTCCTCACTGCCTATCACAGTTTCGGAGGCCATGAAATGCCCAGATAGCACAAACCCCCCCAAATGACTCCATTTTGGACAGTAGACACCCCAAGGTATTTGCCAAGAGGTATGGCGAGTATTTTCCAGCTCTCGTTTGTTTTGGAAAATGAAGAAAGAAAAGGAAAATGTATTTTTCTTTTCTTTTTTTTCAATTTTCAAAACTTTGTGACAAAAAGCAAGATCTGCAAAATACTCAACATGCCTCTCAGCAAATAGTTGGGGTGTCTACTTTCCAAAATGGGTTAATTTGGGGGGGGGGGGGGTTTTGTGATATCTGGGCATTTCATGGCCTCCGAAACTGTGATATTTAGTGAGGAGTAAAATCAAGAATTTTCGCCCTTAGAAAGCCTGAAGGCGGTGATTTTTGGAGTCCTGTATGCGGCTAGACTGCCAAAAAGTTCCAAACATGTGGTATCCCCGTACTCAGGAGAAGCAGCAGAATGTATTTTGGGGTGTAATGTTCACATATGCTCATGGCATGTTTGAGCAATATATCATTTCAGCGACAACTGGGGTTTTTTTTGTCATTTTTCAATCACTTGTGACAAAAAAAAATTAAAATTCAATGTGCTCAACAAGCCTCTCAGCAAATTCCTCGGGGTGTCTACTTTCCAAAATGAGGTAATTTGAGGGGGGTATTGTACTGTCCTGCCATTTTAGCACCTCAAGAAATGAGATAGGCAGTCAAACTAAAAGCTGCGTAAATTCCAGAAAATTTGGAATTTTGCGCAAACCAATAAATATACGCTTATTGAATTTTTTTTTTTTTTTACCTGAGACATGTGGCTGAATGGTTTTTGGCCTAAATGTATGACTAAAATTTCGTTTTTTGTTTATAGCAAAAAGCAGATATCTTTTTTTTTTTTTCAAAATTTACGGTCTTTTTTCGTTTCTATTGCAAAAAATAAAAACCACAGAGGTGATCAAATACCACCAAAAGAAAGCTCTATTTGTGGGAAAAAAAGGACGCAAATTTCATTTGGGTACAGCATTGCATGACTGCGCAATTACCAGTTAAAGCAGCGCAGTGCCAAATTGTAAAAAGTCCTCTGGTCAGGAAGGGGGTAAATCCTTCGGGGACTGCAGTGGTTAAGTAAAAAAATAATTAAAAAAAAAAAATCAGATTTTTTTTTTTTTTTTTTTTTTTTAACCACTGGGCACTTAAACTCCCTTCCTAACCAGACCAATTGTCAGCTTTCGGTGCTCTCACACTTTAAATGACAATTACTCAGTCATGCAACACTGTACCCATATGAAATGTTTGTCCTTTTTTTCACACAAATAGAGCTTTCTTTTGGTGGTATTTAATCACTGCTGGTTTTTTTTATTTTTTGCACTATAAATCAAAAATTGGCACTGAGCAGCGCTGTGGGCATTACAGATCCAGCCCACAGCGTTGCTGCAAACTATCTCTCCCCCCTCCCCTCCCACTGTACAGATTGGTACAGAGAGGGGAGGGAAGAACTGGCGTCATGACATGACACCCGTTTGTTTACAAGTGATCACTCCGTCATTTGTCGGAGCGATCACGTGGTAAACAACCGCTACCAGCAGCCATTTACCGTGAACCGTGATGCGCTGGGTCTTCCGGACCTGGCGGTCACGGATATTCCCGGGTGCGCGCCCCAAGGGGCGCGGGAGCAAGATTTTGGGAGGACGTCCATGGATGCCCTCCCAGAATAAGCCGACCGTGCTGTAGCCGTCTTTCGGCTATGGCCCGGTCGGCAAGTGGTTAAAAAAAAAAAAATCATTGAGTTATATCCACCTTGCTGCAACCCCAGCTGCACTGCATATGAATCATTAAGGAGTCTGTATAGACTTCTATTGATTCATAAAATGAAACATTGTTTCATTCACAAACTGACAATAGTACACCCATCACTGACCTATAGTTTACTATAGGTCAGTGATGAAAGAATGCAGGAGCGATCTGTAATGATTACTGGGCTGCATTCTTTAAGGAAAGGAAGGGGGGTGGTAAAACAGGTTTACCAGCCCCCCCACCCCGCAACACCCCCCTCCCCCCTCCATGCCGACCGCAATCTGTCAGCGGCTGCAGCCAGCGGTGGGGTGGGGGCAGTTGGTGGGAACATTGAGCCGGCTAGCAGCATGGGGGGGGGGGGGGGTGTCGGAGCAGCAGGGGGGGCAGTTTTTTTAAAAACAATACCTCTGTACCTGTCCTGCAGCACGGAAAGCTGGCGGGAGGGGAAGGTGGGAGAGCTGGTGTTCTGTGGAGGAGAAGTGCGCTGTACGGAACAGCACAACAGCTCAGTTTACAATCAGCTGTTGTGTCGGCAAGACGGCTCCTTGCACACAATAGCCGATAGAAGAAATTTTTCTGTCGGATTGTGCCTCACACTGGCGAAGCATGTTCATGTCATTAAGGGGCGGATTATTCAATGATGGGCAGTGCTGAAAAACACATATTCTTCTGCTATTCTTCCTGGATCTTCCTGGACGCTTGCGGGTCGTATTTGATCAACTGAAGGGCGGATTTTTCTACCTGAAAAAATTATGTGTTTTGCAGCACTGGCCTTCACAATCTGACGGAAAAATTGATTCCATCGGCTATTGTGCGCAGGCACCGTCACAACAGCTGATAGTAAAATCAGCTGTTGTGCTGTTCCGTATGTACAGTACATCCTGCATGCGCAGTACATCCAGGGCACTTCTCGATAGCGGGCACTATCCGACAGAATACCGGATAGCAGCTGCAGGGCAGGTGGCACCTAGCAATTACACAATCGGGGGAGACTGGAGGGGGGGTCTTCGCAGCACTGAGGGGTATTTTTTTTTGCAGTTCGATCCCTCTATGGCTGCCCTGCAACACAAACAGCGGGCGGGATTATGAAAATAGTTATCAACTATTTTCATAATTTTCCAGAAGAGGAAAATCAGGGCTACTCTGTGCAAAAACATTACACAGATCAGGCAAGTATAGCATGTTTGTTTAAAAATAAAAGAAAAAAAAAAAATCACTTTAAAGACTGCGTGCAGGGAAGATCAGAATCTGAACCCAGAGGAGATGGAGGCTGATAGACTGAAGGTAATAGAAGGCATTAAAATTACATTTAAAGTAAACTTTTACCAGTATTGTGCATTATCTTTAACCGCTTGCCGGCTAGCTGCCGCAGTTATACTGTGGCAGGTTGGCTCGGCTGCATGAATCGCCGTATCAGTACAGCGGTCCCTTTAATGGCTATAGCAGGCGCGCATCACTGGAGCCGACACACATGGCTGGTGGTTGCGATGTTCACCGGCCACCCGTGATCGCTCTACAGAGAGGCAGAAAGAGGATCTGTCAATGTAAATAAACCGATCCCCTTTCTGTCAGGGGAGTAGAGAGAGAGATCGTCTGTTCCTAGGGATCAGGAACAGCGATCTCTCTCTACTTCCAGTCAGTACACCCCCCCCCCCAGTTAGAAACACCTTCCTAGGGAACACTTAACCAATTGATCGCCCCCATAGCGTTAACCCCTTCCCGTCCAATGTCATTTATACAGTGATCAGTGGTTATTTTTAGCTCTGTCAAAAGTGTCCAATCTGTCCGCCGCAATGTCGCAGTCCCGCAAAAATAAATAAATAAAATAAGTCCCTGATCACTGCCATTACTAGTAAAAAAAAAAAAAAAAAAAATTAATAATAAAAATGCCAAAAATCTATCCCCTATTTTGTAGACGCTATAACTTTTGCACAAACCAATCAATATAAGCTTGTCGCGATTTTTTTTACCAAAAATATGTAGAAGAATACATATTGACCTAAACTGAGGAAGAACTTAATTTTTTTTACATTTTTTTTCTACATTTATTATAGCAAAAATTTAAAAATTATTGTTTTTTTTTTCAAAATTGTCGCTCTTTTTTTTTTTTTTGTTTATAGCGCAAAAAATAAAAACCTCAGGAGGTGATCAAATACCACCAAAAGAAAGCTCTATTTGTGGAAAAAAAAAAAAAAGGACATCAATTTCATTTGGGTACGTCAAACGACTGCCCAATTATCAGTTAAAGCGACGCAGTGCCGTATCGCAAACAATGGCTTGGTCTGGAAGTGGGTAAATCCTTTTGGGGCTATAGTGGTTAAAGTATTTGTTAACCCCAGGGCTCGACAAACCCCGGGCGCCAGGTCGCATTTGCGACTAGAATTAGCGACCTGGCGCGGCACAGCTGGGGGTATTCTGTCTCCGTGCGGACTCCGACCCCCCCCCCCCCCCGTGCGATGGCGTCGGGCCGCCGGTAATTGAGGCCGCGGCTTTGCGGCCTTCTTCAGTCCTTCTGGAATCTGGCGCCATCTTGTGGTGGCCGTTGGTATTACAACCAGCAATGCTAATGGAGGCAGCGCTGCGATACCTGCCTGTTTTCACTACCCGCCCATCTCCTTCCCAAAGTGGAGAAGAGAAGAAAGTGAGTGTGGGGATAGCCTTTTTTTTTTTTCGTAATAGCTTTTTTTTGTTCATTAAAGAGTTTTATTAGAAGGTTAATAAAGTTTGTCAAACAATGCCATTTATCAAGAGAGATCAACCATACAAGTTCAGTACATCTAATGAGCAGTGTATACATTGGTTAACATCCGTGTGAAGGTATTGAGCATGAATTTATAGTTATATCCGCCCATTCGTGTGCTGGAAAAATAAGTGGTGATCCTGAAGATCAAAAAAAAATTTCAGCGACTGCTATTGTAATGGACTTTTTGGATCAGTTACAACATTTCAGGCGGTAAACCTATCTAACTGTTAGCTTTAAATTTAGTGGAATTAGCATCATTTCAGTGTTTATCAAAACAGAAAATAGAAATAATTGACAAAGAGAGAAGTGAAGCATAAAGAGATGAATAATGAGAAAGAGAAGCTAATAGAGTAGGGCCTTCCTTTAAGGAAGTGGCGTCCCCATCTCCCCGGCCCCCTGTGCGCCCATTTAACGTATGTGAGACTATGAAGTGTTCCCACATCCAGGGACCCATTAAATATTCAGTAGTTGTTCATAAGCCGCGGAATACCTAAAGATTAGCCAAGGCGTCCATGTTTTGTGATATCTTTCTATGCTATCCGTGGATTGGGCAAGTAAATCTTCCAAATGACAGATCTCGGAGACTTTCTGAAGCCACTCCTTGATCAAAGGAGCCTGTGTGCTTTTCCACCGTAGTGGGATCAGTGCTTTAGCAGCGTTTAAGAGGTGCTTCGTTAAGGAATTTTTATATCTCTTGTAGGGAAAGTTCGAGATGTGTAGTAGGCAGCATGCTGCATCCAGATTAATCTTGGTCTCCGTTATCTGTCGTATGGCATCCCTCACCTTTGTCCAGTAGGTCTCCAGAATTGGGCATTGCCACCAGATATGCAAGAGAGTGCCTGGCTCTCCATTGCATCGCCAGCAACTGTCTGAGGCCTCGGGGAACCATTTTTTAATTTTATGTGGAGTGGCGTACCAGTGAGTCAGAAGTTTATATGCTGTCTCCTGTGTTTTTGTACTAATGGAGCATTTATGTGCCAATGTACAAGCCGTCAGCCATTGATTATCTGTTATATCCCTCTGCAGGGCACTAGACCATTCTACTCTAAATCTATCGTCTGTAGATGATTTAGGGTTTTGTAGCCATGAGTAGGCAGTCGAGGTAGTTTTGGAAAAGTCATCTCCTCTGTGGCACACTGTCTCTAATTGAGTCATAGGTCTCTGAAAATAAGGTAATTTGATCTTGTCCATGACGTAGCTATGTATCTGGAAATATGACCACCTGGACAAGTAAGGAATACCAGTCTCTTCCTTCAGCTCTGAATAGTTTTTGAATTTACCTTTCCTAAAGCAGTCTCCTGCAGTCAGTAGATTTGATAAGTCTGGGGCTTGGAAGCTCTTGCCTGACAGACCTGGAGCAAAGTCTGGATTATTTTGGATTGGAGTCAGTGGGCTTAATTGTGTCGTCAAATCATATTTTTTAACCACCATCTGGAAGGCCTTCATGGTAGCCCCCGTCAGTGGGTGTTTCTGTGTGGACTCATGGAGTTTTCCCCAGGGAATCCAAGGGGAGAACCTGAGTCTGCTCGAAGTCAATGACCCCTCCAAAAGGACCCAGTCTTTTGAATTTCCATGACAGTGCCAATCAATCACTCTGGTAAGGTGTGAAGCTAAATAGTAGTTGTGGAAGTGGGGTATGCCCATACCCCCTCGTTCCTTGGTTCTGGTTAGTAAGGAAAATTTGATTCTTGGCCGTCTGTGTCCCCAAAGGAAGCGTGTGAGGGTGGATGATAGCTTCTTAAAAAAGTGTAGTGGGACTTCAACTGGCAATGATCTCAGCAAATATAATAGTCTCGGAAGGATGACCATTTTAAGAATAGCTGCCCTTCCGAACCAAGAGAAGAATTTAGAGTTCCAACTCTGCAAGTCCGAGGCAATGTCTGCCAGCAACGGTGGGAAATTCTTTTCAAAAGTTCGAGAGTCTCGAGGGTATCCACACCCCCAGATATTTGAGTTCACTTGTTACCCAGCGGAACGAACAGTTCCCCTGTGTTTTAGCTAGTGTATCCTCTGGAAGCGAAACATTCATCGCCTCGGACTTGGAGTAGTTGATTTTGAGGTTCGATAAGTAGCCATAGTGCGTGAATTCCGCCATCAAGTTCGGTATTGTGATATGTGGTTTGGTTAAAAAAAACAAAAGGTCGTCCGCATATGCGGCTGTTTTGTAAGTTTTGTTGGCAACTGTAAAGCCTGAGATGGAGTCATTCTTATTAATTTTTCTAATAAACGGTTCCAGTGAGAGGACAAACAACAACGGTGACAAGGGACATCCTTGTCTAGTCCCATTTGAGATGTTAACCTTATCTGACAATATGCCATTGACCCTTATCCTCGCACTAGGGTTCTGGTATAGGGCTGCAATCCATGTCATCATGTGCGTTCCCAGTCCCACATGGCGACACACCTCCAGCATGTAATCCCAGGAGACCCGATCGAAGGCCTTCTCCGCGTCCGTGGACAGGAGAAGGCCCTCGATGCCCTGCGTCCCCGCCGCATGTGTCAAAAGTAGAGCCTTTATAATGTTGTCCCTTGCCTCTCTCCCTGGCATGAATCCTACCTGATCTTGTCCAATTATAGACGTGAGGAGCGGTATTAGTCTATTGGCAAGTATCTTGGTTAGTATTTTGAGGTCTAAATTTAGTAACGAGATAGGTCGATAACTCGGGCACTCTGCAGGGTCCTTTCCAGCTTTATGTATCACTGTTATGTGGGCTGTCAGGAAGTCAGGGGGTACTTGTCTGGGTGAGGAGAGGGAATTTAGGGCTTTTGCTAATGGGTTAGTCAAGATGTCGCCAAAGGTCTTATAGTAAACAGATGTGTAGCCATCTGGTCCAGGGCTCTTACCCGATTTAAGTCCCTTAATGGCACCCTGTATTTCAGTCAGTGTAATCTGTTCTTCTAGGGGAGTCGTCTCTGCGGTCTCTAATCGTGGCAAACCACTCTCAGCTAGATATTCTTGTATGGCCTGCATTCTGTCGGTTAGAATTGCGGGGGGTCTGTTTTGTCTCGGTAAGTTATAGAGTTTTGAATAGTAATTATGGAACTGCGATGCTATAGCTTCCGAGGTAACTTCCATGGTCCCCTCCGGTGACCTAATCCCCGCTATCGTATTGGTAGCGTAAGCCTCTCTCAGGGCTCTAGCTAGAAATCGGCCGGTCTTGTCCCCTGACTCATAGTATACCCTCTTTTTAAAAAATAGGGATCTCCGCGTTTTGGTGAGTAGTAATTCTTGCAACTTTTTTCTGGTTTCAAGCAATTCAGTGGCTGTCTGCATGGCTAGAGATTGTTTATGTAAGGCTTCTAGAGAATGTATCCTATTAACTAAGTCTCTCAAATCTTTTTCCTGCTGTTTCTTGCGTTGGGCCCCCAGTCTAATTAGTTCCCCTCTAATCGTGCATTTATGCGCCTCCCAAATCATCATCGGATCCATATCCGGTGTGTTATTACGAGTAAAAAAGTCCGATATAGCTTCACGGATGCGGGGGAGAGATTCAGGGTCTGTTAGTAAGGAGGAGTTTAATCTCCAAGTGTTTGTCTTAGGTGTATTGTGTATTAGGTCAACTACCAGGGAGGTGGGTGCATGGTCAGAGATCGTCTGAATGCCAATGTGTGCCCCCTTCACCATCTGCAAGTCCCTCTGGGATATGAATATGTGGTCAATGCGGGAGTACCTATCATAAGGAATCGAGTGGAACGTAAAATCTCGTGTGTTTGGGTGGAGAAATCTCCATGTATCTACCAATTGAAGGGAGTTTAGGTGTTTTTTGATATTTTTGAGAGCTCTGTACTTTATGCAAGACTTTCCAGTGGAAGAGTCTATAGTTGGGTTTAGAGGGACATTAAAGTCTCCCCCCAAAATCAGTGTTCCCTCTGCAAAGCCCTGTAATTCATGAGAGATCTTCTGGCAAAAGGTGACCTGGGACACGTTCGGAAAATATACATTGGCCAGCGTCACAGTTTTGTTTCCATATGCGCCCTTGATGAAAACATAGCGGCCCTCTGGATCTGTCAGTCGGTCAGTAAGGATAAAGGGATTGTCTTTCCTAAGAAGGATGGTCACTCCTTTAGTTTTTGCTAGGTCATTAGTTGCGTGGTATGCTCTATTGAAGTAAGCATTGGTAAGTCTGGGAATTTGATTGGTGCGGAAGTGGGTTTCCTGTAAAAAAACAAACTGAGGCCTACCTTTCTTCAGCTCCCTGAGAAGTGAGACCCGTTTCTCCGGGATATTCAGACCCTTAACATTATGGGAAATCACCATAGGCCCTTCTCCCAGGGATGAGTACGCCATTATTGTAAAGTAAGTGTGAGAGCGGCTTATCAGGCTTATTCTGCGGGTATATAAAAAAAAAAGGGGGGTTACTTACTGTATGCGCACCTGGTCAGGGGACCGAGGAAATGGGGAATACAAAGATCAGGAAGGAAATGAAAGGTAGAGTATAGTAGAGGAAATTGAAAGAGGTGGATTCAGTAAAGAGAAGATAGTGAATCCTATTTCAATGGAGAAAATTTTCAAGTAAAATGTACTTTAGATATGAAACAACTTTTCTAAAGCAATTGGGTAGTACACCTAGGTCGAGAAATCTCCAACCCACGTGTACTTTGTGGGTTCGTGGGTGGTTCACCACCAAGGTGAGGAAGTCACAGCTAGTAGTATCGTGAACAGGAGCAAGTCCTGATCACCAGACTCTAGTGATCTATGCGGTCAATAGATTAATTCAGATAAAAATGGCAAAATAAAAAAAAAAAAATTTTGCCAGGAACGTATGACTTGTAAAATGTAAACCACTCAATTCGGAACTAAGTGAAAGAGAACGACACAGCCTGTAAAAAAATAGGCAATAAAAAGACATATAAAGACATATGAAATTAATGTCTTGTAGAAACAACCCTTAGAAAAAAAAAAAAAACAAAAAAAAAGAAAAAGGGAAAAAATTTCTTGAGAACCGGTACAGCTTCCCTGGAGTCTGTATGAGGTATCTTGTTTCGGATCCATCTCCTTCTCCCACACTAGTTCCACATGGATGTCTCTCGTTTGCGGAGGCCTATATCAGTGAGGTTCTGCTGTTGTCAGTCCTCCCAAGACAGAACAATTTTTTGGAGCATTGTCCAGGCAAATGTTAGCCATGTGAAAGGATTTTTCATCTCTGCAATGACTCTGTGTCCAGTGGTGTGGGATAGTGGAAGGTAAGGTACCATCCTCCAGGGTTGAAATCTAGCTGCGTCACTCCGCGGCTTGAGAGCCGTGAGGTATTTGTCTCCTGTTAGGTGTCCCTGAATGGTGGCCACCTCCACGTCCATGTTTCATACGCTTGGGGAACTGCTTCTCTGGAGTGGAGGAAGGTGATGAGTGAGGACTTCTAGTGAGTGGTGTGATAGCGAATTCCTGGTACCAGTCCGGCAATTCCACTCTGTCCATACCAAGGCCTGCACAAAAGTCCGGTAAATCAGCTGGTGAGCGCAGAATATGTTGTCTTCCGGCCAGAGTCACCACCAATGCAAAGGGGAAGCGCCATGTGTAGCGTAGATCTAGCTCCCGGAGTTTATCCAGCAGGGGTCGCAGGGCTCTGCGGTTTCTCAGGGTGATTTGGGAGAGGTCATGAAACAGCATAATGTGTTCACCATTGAATACAATTTGGTCATTTCTGCGGGCCTTTCTCATGATTTCCTCTTTTAGTGGATAGCTCTGGGAGGCAGCAAACAATGTCTCTTGGAGGAGCTGTATCCGGACCCCTTGCTCTAAGAGCTCTGTGCGCCCTCACAAACTCTATAGCCATGTCTTCTTGTCTCTCTAAAAGAGAGTTGAATACACGCTGCAGCGCCGGTATTATCTGGTCTGGGTCCACCACCTCAGGGATCCCTCTCACCCTTATGTTATTCCTCCTCCCACGGTTATCGAGGTCCTCTAAGTGCCTGTTCATTTCAATAAACTGTTCAGCATGCGAATCCACCACCCTTTCCAGCTTATGTATGGCCTTATCCCTGCGCTTGCCTGCGGCCTCCACATGCTCCATTTTATCAGACAATGAAAGGAGGTTGGATTTCAGGTCTGTGATAGCGGCCGAAAATGTGGACTTAATGTCCGCTGCAAATCCGGTCATGTCATCATATGTGAGGGGCTTGTTGGAGCGATTACGTCCCCTACCTGAGTCCTCCTGTGTGGATTGGGAGTCCTCACTGAAGTCCTCCTCATCGTTCGGCGCCCGCGCCATTTTGGGGCCTGTACCGCTGCCTCGTGGAGACGGCTGTGCTTTTAGGAGTTCTGCTATGCTTCTAGCAGCGGCAACCGCTGCTGAGTTGCGGCGTGATCTGGAGAGTGGTGTCTGCTGAGTTAGCTTGCCCATCTCCCGGTCTGTGCTCTCGGGTTGTCCGGCTTTAGGCTGTGTCGTTCTCGGAGCTCCTCTAGCACACGTCCATCTTGGTCGCTCGCCAAGCCACGCCCTTCAATAGCTTTTATTTATTTATATTTTTAAAGTAAAAACTGTTTATTTTTTTTTCTTAATTAAAATTAATTTATTTGTTATCTCCCTGCTTGGCCCCTTTCCCATGGGCTGTCTCATCAGGTTCGCCTGTCCGTTTTTCAGGCGAACCTGATCGGACCCTTAGAGCGCTTTCACACCGAGCCGCGAGGGGCGTCGGCGGTAAAGCAGCGCTATTTTTAGGGCCGCTTTACAGTCTATTCGGCTGCTAGCGGGGCGGTCTTTCTGTGTAAATTCAAGATTAGTTATTTTTTTATATTGAAAATAAACCTGGCTCCTAACTTTTTTAGCTGGCTCCTAGATTCCAAGCAAATTTGTCAAGCCCTGGTTAACCCATTCATAGAAGTCTATGCCAGCCCCTCTATTAGAGCCTGGCATAGCATGCTGTGTAAGTCTTTTATAAAAACAAGGCATGTAAATACCTATTTAGAGCCATCTTCAGGCTGCTGTACAGTTCCAATGAATGGCTTCTGAAGGAGGGGCTGCAGTAGCCCTGGAAACTGTCCGAGAGTCATGTGACCGGCCTGAAGATCACACTAAACAGGTATTTACAAGCCTCGTTTTTTTTTAAAAAAAAAGAATAATACAGTGTGCTATACCAGGCTATAATAGAGGGGCTGGCAGTGAGCATTTATCAATTTACATTTTACAAATAGAGGCGGGGGCGGGGGGCAGAGACAGACACAGAGCTGACAGGCAGGGAGGAGTGGGTGAGGGGAGAGAGGAGAGCAGAGCAGGGCTGCGGATGACAAAGGGACGTACGCTGACCGCGGTAGTCAGGGCTCAGCAGCCCTGATTTTCATGGTCAGCACAGAGAGGGGGATACAGGAAGTGGCAGGATCAGCCAGGTTTTTTACAGTTTAGAGGGGGCAGATTCCACAGCACAAGCACTGTGCTGTTTAATCTGTTTTAAAAGGGACCAGGATCTGTATTTATTTTTTTTGGGTTAACAAAACACTAACAATTATTAATCAAACTTCCGTATTTATCAGCGTATAACACGCACTTTTCCCCCCTGAAAATAGGGGGCAAATCACAGGTGCGTGTTATACGCCGATAGTGTACCTCGGAGGGGAGTGTTCTGTCTAACACAGGAGCTGGTCCAATGCCGATAGCAGAGGCGGGACTGTGTGTGTGTGACTGCCGAGTGAGAGCCGAGTAAACAGGAGATGACGGGTTGGTGATTTCCTGCACTGTTCAGGCTGCATTGATGAGAGATGGTGAGGCTGCAGATGAGCATTGAGGCTAAAAATGGGCAATAATCAGGTTGCATTGATGGGAGATGGGCATTAAATCAGGCTGCATATGGGCATTGATCAGGCTGCATTGATGGGAGATGAGGAGGCTGCAGATGGGCACTAATCAGGCTGCATTGATGGGCACTGACCCTTATTTTAATTCAAAGTTGTTTATTTAAAAAATAAGTTTTTTCCTGAAACTTCCCTCTTAAAATGAAGGTGCGTGTTATACGCCAATAAATACGGTATTTGTTGAGGTTTTTTCTTTATATTGTTACACATTTAACATACCTTTATACATTTAACATTTAAATAAATAAAAAAAAAGAAAAAAACACTTTATTTCATTTGCAAATAACTTTGCAATGCTTTATACCACAATCATAACTTTAGTGTCATTTTAAACAAGACAAACTACAGAAAAAAAGTGCACTTTTTATCTGCAATAACACAATTTTTAAACGAAGGGCCCAGTTCGCATATGAATGCAGTGCGGGAGAGCCGCCTTCCTGCACCACATTCCAATTGCAATGCCTTTGCGATCTGCTGCGGGGGTCAGGTAAAAGTTAATGACACTCCAAACGCAGGCTGTAAGCGTACTACATTTGCCCGCACTGGATTGCAGGGTACAAATGTACCATGCGATGTGGTTGCCGTGCGTTTAAAAAAGTAGTGCATGCACTACTTTTGGTGTGGTGCAATTTTAGTCGATGAATGGGCTGAAATCGCACTGCACAGAACTGCATATGAATTGCAAAGGAATAGCACCGCATTCCTTTGCAATTCACATGCAGTTACTAGAGTGAATGGGCCCTAACTGCTCAAAAACAGAAAAGGTGTGTTTTGTTTAGTTTTGCTATATTTTATTGTCTCAGGATTGCGGAAAAAAATAAATTTTTTTGCAATACAATACCACCAAAAGCAAACCTTGATGGTCCCTCAAAAAATAATATACAGTATGTATTACCTTATCTTAACCACTTCTGTACCCGCATGTCCTTGGGTTGAAGTGGTTTTTCTGGGCCATAGCTGCAATCATGACCCCGGTATCTTTTTTCTTTGGTGACAATGCTGAATAAAACAAAAAGCAATTGGAGCAGCTAAACAGCCATGCCACCTTCCCGGGCTCTCCTGTTCCAATGGGAAGACCAGGACTGAAGCCGGTGGTACCACCGGCTTACCATAGAGATGACCGAGGACTAGAACTTCCCTGATCATCTTTATGGTCTAAAAAACCAGTAGAGAGCATTTTGCCACTTCAGTTTTGTTCAGATGTAAGCAAGCCATTATGGGCTTGTGGAAACATCTGTTTAACCCGATCTCAATTTGATCAGATGCTTTTAAAAGGGCAGAGGAGAAATCTGGGGTTTAATAAGCCCCAGATTGTCTCAGTAAAGAAAACCTGCCACTGCCCATGCAAATCACAAGTCAGTGTTGTTCATCCCTTGTGATAGCAATAAAAGTGCTTAAAAAAAAAAAAAAAAAAAAAAAAAAAAAAAAAGGTTTTATATAAATTAATTAAAAAAATAGAAATGTGAAAAAATGTAAAAAGTGCCCCTGCCCTCTGTGCAAAGGTGAATGCATTTGTAGGTCAAGCATGTACATGTAATGGTGTTCGCACTACACATGTGAGGTATTGCCTCAAACCTTTTAGTGAGAGCAATAATTCTAGCCCCAGACTTCCTGTGTAACTCTAAACTGGTAACCTGTAAAGGCTTTTAAAGCGTCGCCTATGGAGAATTTTAATAACCATAGTCTGTTGCCATTCCATGGGTGCAGACATGTTAGGTATCTATTTATTCAGCGTAACATCATCTTTTATATTTTACCAAACAATTAGGTATTATATTGTGGTTGTGTGCATTTATATTCATTAACCACTTAAGGACTGGAAGGGTTTACCCCCTTAATGACCAGGCCAATTTTTGCTATAGGGCACTGCGTTTTTTTAGCTGACAACTGTGACGCTGTACCCCAAAAAAACTGATGCCCTTTTTTACCCACAAATAGAGCTTTCTTTTTGGTGGTATTTGATGATCTCTGTGGTTTTTATTTTTTTGAAACAAAAACAATATTTTTTTTTTATTTTCTGCTATAAAACATACCCAATGAAAATGTATTTTTTTAAAAATCGAAGTTCTTCATCAATTTAAGCCAATATGTATTCTGCTACATATTTTTGGTAAAAAAAAAAAAAATAGGCGTATATTGATTGGTTTGCGCAAAAGTTATAGCATCTACAAAATAGGGGATAGATTTATGGAATTTTATTATTTATGTTTTACTAGTAATGGTGGTGGCAAGTGATTTTTAGCAGGACTGTGACATTGCGGTGGAAAGATCGGACACCTAACTGACATTTTTGACACTTTTTTTGGGGAACGAGTGCCAATATTACAGTGATCAGTGCTAAAAATATGCACTGACATTGTACTAATGACACTGGCAGGGAAAAGGTTAACATCAGGGGCGATCAAGGGGTTAACTGTGTTCCCTGGGGGTGTTTTCTAACTGTATGGGGGATGGGCTGCCTGGGATAACACAGAGATCGGTCTTCCTGCATAGCAGGAAGACAAGATCCTGTGTCATCCCGTCAGAATGGAGATCTGCCTTGTTCAATTCAGCAGATCCACCTTATGTCTCTGCGGGGAATGATCGCGTGCGGCCCCCACACAAGTCCGTGCAGGAGCCGACGTACAGCTACGGCGATTAGCGCAGCCGAGCCAGCTTGCCACAGTATAACTGCTGCGGCTGGTTAGAAAGCAGTTAAAAAGTATTTTTTCCCAAAAAAAACTGCTGCGCAAATGCCGTGTAACATAAAAAATTGCAACACCCACCATTTTATTCTGTAGGGCCTCTGCCTAAAGTGTTTGTAAAGGCTGAAGTTGTGTAGCATCTTCAGTGTGTAGCATCTCCCTTAGCCCCCCTAATATTTACCTGAGCTCGATCTTCCTCCAGCGATGTGTACGAGAGCCTTGGATATACGGGGACTCTCCATCCTCATTGGCTATTCACAGCCAGTGAGCCAATGAGGTGAGAGGGGGCGGGGCCAAGCCACAGCTCTGTGTGTAAATGGATATGCAGAGCCGGGGCTTGAGAGCGAGCCTGCTCAGGTAACCCCTTTGCAAGCTTCTTGCTCTGGGGGCAAGAGGGAGGGGCCAGGAGCGACCCGAGAGGAGGAGGATCTGGGCTGCTATGTGCAAAACCACTGCACAGAGCAGGTGAGTATAACATGTTTGCTATTTTAGTCACTTCAATATCAGGCACTTAGACACCTTTCTGCCCAGGCCAATTTTCAGCTTTCAGCGCTGTCGCAATTTGAATGACAATTGCGCGGTCATGCAACACTGTACCCAAACAAATTTTTTATCATTTTGTTCCCAAAAATAGAGCTTTCTTTGGTGGTATTTGATCACTTCTGTGGTTTTTATTTTTTGCTCAACAAATTAAAAAAAGACCGAAAATTTTGAAAAAAAAAAAAAAACAAGTTTTTCTTTGTTTCTGTTAAAAATGTTTGTAAATAAGTACGTTTTCTTCTTCAATGATGGGCACCGATATGGCTGCACTGACAGGCACTGATACGGCGGCACTGATGGGCACCAATGACGGGCACTGATAGGTAGCACTGGTATGCAGCACTGATGGGCACTCCTATTTGGCACTCATAGGCAGCACTGACAGGTGGCACCGATGGACACTGATGGGTGGCACTGATGACACTGATTGGTGGCACTGATGACACTGATGGGTGGCACTGATGACACTGATGGGTGGCACTGATGACACTGATGGGTGGCACTGATGACACTGATGGGTGGCACTGATGACACTGATGGGTGGCACTGATGACACTGATGGGTGGCATTGCTGGGCATCACTGAAATATAATGGTGCCAATCAGTGCCCATTTGTGGGCACTAATTGGCACAGACTGAGCACATGTGGATGGTCATGGGGTACATACCTGGCCATCCACATGTTGCCCCCTTCCCTGGTGGAGCTGGCGGTCTAGTGCGGGCATCCGAGGGGGGCTGTGCTGATAAACAATAAGTGCAGACCCCCCCTGTCAGGAGAGCCGCCGCACAGCTCTCCTCTACTAGCGCCTGTCAGACGCGAGTGAGGAAAAGCCGATCAACGGCTCTTCCTATTGACATCGTGATCAGACGTGATGCACGCCCCCATGGGCGCGCGGCGGCATGTCATCCTGCTGGACGTCATATGATGCACAGTCAGGATAACTGAACCACCACCCGGCCATCAATCTGCTATAGGCCGGACGGGAAGTGGTTAAATAAGAAAAAGTTTTTGACTTTAATATTACTTTAAAAAATATATGTTAAGGCTGCATTCACACCTGAGCGTTTTAAGCTCGTAAAACGTCAGAAAAAATGCCAGAAAAACGCCCAACAAGGCAAAACGCCTGAAGCGCAAAAAAGTACATGAGCTTTTTTTTGGGCAGATTACAGGCCTTTTCCTGCTTTTTACATTGGTGAGCTTTTGACCTGTGCAAAATCGCGGCAAAAAACGCAGTTAAAAATCGCCGCAAAAATCGCAGAAAAAGAATAAAACTTTCAGGTGTGAATGCAGCCTTAGGTGTTTTAAGTAATTTTCAAGAAAAAAATATGCAGATTTTTTACATGTAGGAGAGTAATGTCAGAACTGGCCTGGGAAGTATGTGGTTAAGTAATGCCAAAGGCATTGCTGAATAAACAAGTACATAGCGGAATTGTAAAACTTGCCCTAGTTAATAACAAGTGAACTGGTGCATGAGGAGAAGTGGTAAAACAACATTTTTATGGTGACAGAATGTCTTTAGAGTGTATCTCTACTAGTTTTGGAAAGAATAGGGAAGGGATATATCTCCAGTCAAGTTTTTATTGCAGTCACATTGGGGATATTCATCCCTCCCCCATTTGTCACGAAATTCAAAATGTCAGAATTGTCCCCAAAGCAAGAGGCAAGGAGAAATCTTCCAATGGGGACAATTGTTCTGGGGACAACTTTTAAAAAGGGGTTGTAAACCCTAGTTTTTAAAAAAAATATATATATATCCTCCCCGCATCGAGTGCCCACGTTGGAAAAGGCTCTCCTAAGGTGGACACCTGTGCAGGCGTGCTCCCAGGTCCTGCTTCTGTGTTCATTCATACAGAACGCAGGACTCGGCCCCGCCCCCCAGCACCCGCATCATTAGATTTGATTGACAGCAGCGGGAGCCAATGCTGCGCTGCTATCAATCTATCCAATCAGGACACGAGACACCAGCTAGAGCTGGTGTGCTTGTTCACGGCCGGAGAAAGATCGGGGTCAGGTAAGTAAAACGGGGGGCTCGGAGGGGCTGCAGCACCACAGAAGGTTTTTCACCTTAATGCATAGAATGCATTAAAGTGAAAACCATGAGGGCTTACAACCTCTTTAAAGTGTTACTAAACCCAGGATCCTGCATTCACTATTTCTGGTCTCCCACAGTACACAGAACATGGAAATGCAATTATTTTGGTAAATGTGAGCTGCTAAATACCTTTTCTCATCAGCAGTATATAGTAGTCTTGTGACTTCTATCAGTGCCTAGCACTGGTTAAAGCTTGCAGGGGGTGTTTTCATGCCATGCTCCTCTGACTGTCTTTTGAGCCTGCATGCTTCTGTCTGGACAGTGCTGATAGGCTCTGTGCTGATACATGCACTCTACCAAAAAGAAAAAAAAAATCTCTAGCAATACACACCAAACTGAGCATGTGGAGAGTGCCTCCAAGACTGTTCTATCAGTAGATGGATTGGGGACTGTGGAAGAAGGGGAGGATCAGAGAAGACAGGATCAAACAGTCTTTTTACACAATGCACAGGATTAACCACTTAGGTTCCACAGTGAGTATTACAAGCATGCTTTACTGCATATACAGACTGATTTTACTGTTGTGGGTTTAAGTAACACTTTAAGAGAGGGATTCCCCTCACTTTAGATTTCCACTAACTTTCTTTTGCATTTCTGGAAACAGAGAATGAAGGAAAATATCCCCAATGTGAACAGACAGCAAAAAAAAGTGTTAACCCTTTAAATAAACTTTAAAAAAAAAAGTCTTGTCAATACACACATTTTAACACTTCCCACACATGACAGAATGAAATTTGAAGGACTGGCTTATACTGACAGCAGCACTCCACTAAGGATCCTTTTTCAGGAGATGGTTAACAGGCAGCTGGGAGGAGATATGTCCCCTTCTCATTGCTGAAATGCTAACACCACTGTGCACTGCAACCTCAATGCAGGGCGGTTTCGGCACAGCCCCATTTACTTGAATGGGTCGCATTCGGAAGTGGTACTACCCACTAAATGAGACAGAGGACACAACCCATTCTGGCTGATGTGCTTAGTTAAGAGGAGTGGTCGTGGGGGCAATAAAACTGTGGCACAACTGCATATTTTTTCCACCCTCCAGTGACACGTGTGAACGAGTCATAAATAATAATGTAACAATATAAGAACTGTGGCAACAGTGCAAACTGCCTGTTTTTACACCCCTCCTACCCCTGCCAGTGTGAACTAAGCCAAAGTTTTGGGTACACACACATTAAGACCCCTTTCACAGTGGAGACATTTTTCAGGCACTAAAGGGTCTAAATGCCTCCCCTGCAGCCCCAGTGTGAGAGCCTGAGTGCTTTCACACTGGGGCGGTGCATTTGCAGGACGTTAGAAAAAGTCCTGCAAGCAGCATGTTTGGAACGGTGTATACACCGCCCCTGCCCATTGAAAATTAATGTTCACCGCTGCCGGAGTACCTGCAAAGTGCTTTTCAGGCGCATTTAACCCTTTCTTCGCCCGCTAGCAGGGTTTAAAAGCTCCCCGATAGCGGCCGAAAAATGCTGCTAAAGGACGGAGCTAACGCGGATTGGTGCCAGTGTGAAAGGGGTCTTAGTAAACAATGTACTGGGGAAGGAGTTAAACAATTGTAAAAACCTGGAGAGTTTAGTAATGCTTTAAGCTGATCCCCACGTTTCCTGTGGCTTTAATTAGTTTGTTTGGACCAAATGGACTTTTTCCTTTACTAATGTGCACTGGCTGTAAGCACTGTACATAGCTTCAGCTACATTACAATACACAGTGTTAGGACCCGGGCGTGAAACAGGGACTTCCCGTCTCACAACGGGAACAATGTAGAGTTAGTCTGAGTGGCGCTTCGCCATTTATAGGCAGCTTTGTAGTCTTTAAATAAATACACAGCTTTCTCTGATTGGCTGATGCAGAGATGTGGGCAAATGAGGTCACGCTCTCCGACTCAGCCAATCAGAGCAAAGCTTTGTATTCATTCACAGAACACAAAGCTGCCTATGAATGGCTGAGCCCCACTCAAACCGACTCTTATTTTGTACTGGGTGTGAGACGGGAAGTCTTTGTTTTAAAGCTGAAACCTAGAACTGTGTACTATATACAGTTCATACAGTGTTTACAGCCAGTGCAGCACTTAGTGATGGAAATAGTTCATTTGGACTAGTTTACCTTCAGCTACTTCGCTAACCTAATCTCAAAATACCAACCAAATTGTTCTCTTCTCTCCTCCCCAGACCTCCTGCTCTCTAGCTCCCTTGTCACCTCCTCTTATGCTCACCTTCAAGACTCCTCCCGTGCTTCTCCCATCCTCTGAAACTCCCTACCCAATCTGTCTGACTATCTCCAATTCTGTCCACTTTTAGGCAAAAACCCTTCACTTCAGAGAAGCTTATCCAGCCTCCACCCAACGAACTGTACTTTTATTTTCTTCATCGGCTTATCCCCCACAGTTATTACCTTTTGTATCACTTAACCCTTCCTTTTAGATGGTAAGCTCTAACATAGTTACATAGTAGGTGAGGTTGAAAAAAGACACAAGTCCAACCTATGTGTGTATATGTCAGTATTACATTGTATATCCCTGTATGTTGTGGTCGTTCAGGTGCTTATCTAATAGTTTTTTGAAACTTTTGATGCTCCCTGCTGAGACCACCTCCTGTGGAAGGGAATTCCACATCCTTGCCACTCTTACAGTAAAGAACCCTCTACGCAGTTTAAGGTTTAACCTCTTTTCTTATAATTTTAATCAGTGGCCACGTGTCTTATTAAACACCCTTCCGTGAAAAAGTGTTATCCCTATTGTGGGGTCACCAGTAGGGTTTTCCCGATATCACCTTTTTAAGACCAAGTACCGATACTTTTTTTCAAGTACTCGCCGATACCGATTCTCTGTACTTTTTTTTTAATGTCATGCAGCACTAATGTGCACTGATAGGTGGCACACACTAATGGGCACTGATAGGTGGCACACACTAATGGCTGGCACTGCTAGATGGCGCTGACTGATGAGCACTAATAGGTGGCACTGATTATGCAGCACTGATGAGCACTGATAGGTGACATGCACTGATAGGTGGCACAAACTGATAGGTGGCAGTGGCACTGGCTGGATGGGCACTGATGGAAGGCACTAACAGATGTCACTGATGAGCACTGGTTGATGGCTGACACTTATGGGCACGAGAGGATTAATTTTTTTTATGCTGCCTCTGTGACGCCCATCTTGGTACACCTTGCACTCGGCCTCAAAGCAGCAGACATCTTGTTACACCCAGCCCGAACTATATGAGCTGGGTGTAACAAGATGTCCGCTGCTGGCACACTGTGGCCGAGTGCAGGGTGTACCAAGATGGTCGTTGGGATTTTCAGTTACACTGACGGTGTAACTGCAACACGGAGCGTCACTTCCATTACCGAATGTGACGGCTCCGGTCGCCGATCCCGATGGATGATGCAGCTGTGCCCTGCACTCTGTACCACCTGCTTGAAGACTCTGAGGACTCGCTCTCCGCTCTGCCCTCCGCTCCGCCTGATGACTCCGCCCGCTGACTTCCTGTCTCTCCCATCCCAGTCAGGTATCGGCTAAGGCATCGGGAGCATTTGCGCGAGTACAAGTACTCGCGCAAATGCTCGGTATCGGTACCGATACTAGTATCGGTATCGGGACAACCCTAGTCACCAGTACGGTACTTATAAATTGAAATCATATCCCCTCTGAAGTGTCTCCAGAGAGAATAAGTTCAGTGCTCGCAACCTTTTCTCATAACTAATATCCTCCAGACCCTTTATTAACTTTGTTACCCTTCTTTGTACTCGCTCCATTTCCAGTACATCCTTCCTGAGGACCGGTGCCCAGAACTGGACAGCATACTCTAGGTGCGGCCGGACCAGAGCCTTGTAGAGTGGGAGAATTGTCGTTTTATCTCTGGAGTTGATGCCCTTTTTAATGCATGCCAATATTCTGTTTGGTTTGTTAGCATTGCATGCCACTGCTGAGCCTACTAGGACCCCCAGGTCCTTTTCCATCCTAGATTCCCCCAGAGGTTCACCCCCTAGTGAGTAGATTGCATTCATATTTTTGCCACCCAAATGCATTATTTTACATTTTTCTACATTAAACCTCATTTGCCATGTAGTTGCCCACCCCATTAATTTGTTCAGATCTTTTTGCAAGGTTTCCACATCCTGCGGAGAAGTTATTGCTCTGCTTAGCTTAATATCGTCGGCAAATGCAGAGATTGAACTATTTACCCCATCCTCCAGGTTGTTTATGAACACAATAAACAGGATTGATCCCAGCACAGAACCCTGGGGAACCCCACTACCCACCCCTGACCATTCTGAGTACTCCCCATTTATCACCACCCTCTGAACTCGCCATTGTAGCCAGTTTTCAATCCATGTACTCACCCTACGGTCCATGCCAACGGACCTTATTTTTTACAGTAAACATTTATGGGGAACTGTTGCAAAATCCAGATACACCACGTCTACAGGCCTTCCTTCATATAGATGGCAACTCACCTCCTCATAGAAGGTTAATAGATTGGTTTGGCAAGAACGATTCTTCATGAATCCATGCTGATTACTGCTAATGATACAGTTCTCATTACTAAAATCTTGTCTATAGTCCCTTATCGTCCCCTCCAAGAGCTTGCATACTATTGATGTTAGGCTAACTGGTCTGTAATTCCCAGGGATGTATTTTGGGCCCTTTTTAAATATTGCTGCATGGCCCTTTACTTCCTCCGGTTTCGAATTGTATTGCAACTGTACTGTCTGCCCTCATGTTGTCAGCAAATTGCTGGCGCTATATAAATCCTGTATAATAGTAACTTTATTGAAAATGACATCTCATTCGACTCTACACGGTGATATGTGGCAAGCTGCACTGGATAAGGCCTCATCCACACAGGTGCTGAGGCCCGTACACCAGGAATGAGCCATTTTTTGGAGGCTGAAGCCAACAGGTGCTGCATGCAGGCAGCCTATGTAAGCAAGGTGGGGATAGGAAACCAATGAGGAGTGGAGATCTACCTAAACAACATTTAGGAGAACAAAGATCTCCAGGGTCCAGCTCCTTTTTATATATTATTTTTAGTTTTTTAGATAAATTACCTAGCAAGCTCCCAATAAATAGTAAGGGTGGCATGAAGAAAACTTATAAAAAACAAATGTCACTAAAACAAAATAAACTTAGGCCGGCCATACACGGAGCAAATTTGGTTGCAGGAAAGAAATTTGCTAGATTCCCCCATCAACACAGACAGTGCTGACAGGGGAATCCCTCCTACTGAGCCATTGTCTTCTCTCAGCGGGGTAGGGGTGAGGGAAACCATCCCCACTGGGAGAAGACAGTGGTTTTTACTAGGGACTATAGCAGGTGCTTTTGATAAATCATAAGAGAAACCGGTAGGCTGGTTGTACCCAATGTGATCGATCAGCTTGGTAGATTCAGCCTGCCCATTAACGGTTCTAAACTCGGCTGGTTCCTGCTGAACTGGCTGAGATTCGAACCGTGTATGGCCGGCCTTCACCTTACCTTAAAATTTAGCTTCAGTGAGAAACTTGCCATTCACTTTTATTCACATTTTAGTCAGTCACCCATACAAGTCTCATACAGGAATGCATCATGAAGGCAGAAAAAGTGTCACTGCAGGCTGACTTGCTTGACTAGTTTCTGGCCTGGTTGCGGGATGTAGGGCAGAGCACAGAGGTCTGCAGGTTGTAGGGTAGACCAGTGTTTCTCAACTCCAGTCCTCAAGGCGCACCAACAGGTCATGTTTTCAGGATTTCCCTCAGATGAAACAGCTGTGATAATTACTAAGGCAGTGAAACTGATCAAATCACATGTGCAAAATAGTGGAAATCCTGAAAACATGACCTGTTGGTGCGCCTTGAGGACTGGAGTTGAGAAACACTGGGGTAGATTATAGGGGTCAGTAGGACAGAGGACAAGGGGTAAGTAGGGCAGTGGAGTAGTGGATGTTCAGTAGGATAGTGTCATTAGGGCAGTGAACGGTCAGGAGAAAAGTGGATTGTGGACGGGGTCAGGAGGGCAGTGGAGTAGTGGATGGTAAATAGGATAGTGGGTGATGTCATTAGGGTAGTGAACATTAGAGCAGTGATTTGTGGACGGTCAGTAGGGCAGCAGAATAGTGAATGGTCAGAAGGATAGTGGATGGTGTCATTAGGGCAATGGACAGTCAGTAGTAATTAGAGCAGTGGATGGGCTCAGCAGGGCAGAGGCTTGGTGTACAGTAGTCACAGCAGGGCAGAGACTTTCCTTCCATGTAGAACAGGGAAGCGCCAGCCACATACTACTACTCATTCTTCTGATGTGCTGATCCCCTCTGTGATGTTGTCATGGAGGAGTGGAAGAGGACTCCAGTGGCAATCTGTGAAGCTCTGGTGAACTCCATGCCCAAGAGAGTTAAGACAGTGCTGGAAAATAATGGTGGCCACACCAAATATTGACACTTTGGGCCCAATTTAAAAAGCAGAAAAACACCTGTAATCTGCCCAAAAAGAAGCTCATGTACTTTTTTGAGCTGCAGGCGTTTTTGCTTTGGGCTACAAAACACTCAGATGTAAGCAGGGGCCATTTAAATGAATGGGATTTTGCATGTTGGGCGTTTTTCAGGCATTTTATGAGCTGAAAAAGCTCAGGTGTGAAGGCAGCCTCAGTGTTGTCACATGAAAAGATATCAAATATTAAGAAATCTGTAAGGGGTGTACTCACTTTTGTGAGATACTGTATTTGTCTACTGCATGGAAAGGCATTTATAACTAATGCGGCTGACTATTAACTACTTTTTAGCCTACGTTCACATTGGAGGCGGGTTTGAAATCGTGTTTGTTCAGCTGAACACGCACAATTTCAAACCCGCATTTCACTGCGAGTTCGGGGGGTGATTTGAAAGACATCTGTGCGGGGTTCATGCACAGATGTCTATCGTAATCGCCCCCGATGTCGCTAAAAGTAGTGCAGGAACAACTTTTTTTTGGAAATCGGTGCGGTGCCGTTGCTGGCAACAGACCGCGATTTGACCTCGATGTGAACAGGGGGCTAAAGTCGGATAAAAGTCACACTGGAAGTCGTGCGACTTCGGAGACTCGCTAATGTGAATGGAACCCAAGACGTCACTGTGTTTCTGCCTGCTGTCTCAAAATGCACTACAAAATCGTAAAGCGCAGGTTCAGGTGCAATTCTTTTCAATGGCACCTAAAACACGGTGCGGTTCTGCCGCACAGCAAATCTCATCGTGCGAAGATTGTCGCCCAAAAAAGGAGCAGGAGCTTTTTTTGGGCGACCAGTTTCACGGGAGGAGATTTGCTGGCACCTGAACCTGTGTTTTGCGGTTGCAGTGCGTTTTGAGATCGAGGGCAGAATCGCAGTGATCCTGCTACGATCCTAAAACGCCCAAGTGTGAATGGAGCCTTACATAGGCTGCCTGCACGCGGCTCCAGGCCCCCCATAAACAAACGCTCATTGACGGTGTACAGGCCTCAGCGCCTGTGTGAACAAGGCCTAAAAACACACAACAACTATATAGCTATGCAATGCCCCTGTCTGGATGTCCTTGTACTGATCTATGCAGACAGTGTGTGGCCTTTCCATCACCCAGCAAAGCTTCTCCATCTTCCCTCAGCACCACAGTCCAGGGACAAGTCAATGACACTCATACATGTCCTAGCAGTCCCAGTAGAGTGTAAGCTCTTGCACCAAGTACCTAAACTCCTCAGTGTGGGACCTGTTGCTATATAAAAAGACAGATGTGCACAGTATAGAGACACACAGAAGAGCTGTCATGTGAGTGTCACACCCTCCTGTGAGGGTCACACGGGCATTCGATGCAGAACAGGAAGCGGTGTCACACACACACACACACAGACCATGTCTATTACCTCCTTGTGTCAGGGCCCCAGCTCCGGTGACATGCAGCTTCCATACAGAACAGCACACCGTTCATTCCCAGCACACTGCACTGCTCGGCCCTAAACAAGCGAGATGAGGAGAACACAGCCCGGGCTGCGCTGATTGGCTGAGAGGAGACAGCTGAGCGCGCCAATTCGCAGAGCGTCCTGTCAATCATTCTCTTCCTTCCTGACAGTAAAGGGGGAGTATTAGATGTCCTGTGGGGCATGTGACTGGACCGCGTGGTTCGCTGAGGGAGGGGCGTGCACACAAGGACAGGAGGGTGGGCTGGTGTAGTGCGGCGGACCCTGCAGTGTGTACTATGAGGGGGGAGTGATGGCACTGAGGCCCCGCATGGAAACCACAACTGATTTACTATACCAAAGCCCCGCCTATTCTAGACAGCATTTCTAAAATAACATTCCTCTTCACCTGTCTGTTTTGTTACATCCCTGCTGATCCTCTGAAAATACTTGGCTTTTTATTTTAAAGGGAATGAAGCGGAAATTCATCCCATATGTGTCATTTTGTTTAAAACACTATTAACCACTTGCCCTGCGGAAGATTTACTTCATGACCAGGCCATTTTTTGCAATATGGCACTGCGTTACGTTAACCACTTCAGCCCCGGAAGGATTTACCCCCTTCCTGACCAGGCCATCTTTTGCTATACGGCACTGCACCGATTTAAATGACAATTGCGCGGCCGTGCGACATTGTTCATAAACAAAATTGACGTCCTTTTCCCCCCCCCACAAATAGAGCTTTCTTTTGGTGGTATTTGATCACCCCTGCGGTTTTTATTTTTTGCGCTATAAACAAAAATAGAGCGTCAATTTTGAAAAAAAAAAAAACAATATTTTTTTACTTTTTGCTATAATAAATATCCCCCAAAAAAATTAAAAATAAATGTCTTCACCAGTTTAGGCCTATATGTATTCCTCTACATATTTTTGGTAAAAAATCGCAATAAGCGTATATTGATTGGTTTGCACAAATGTTATAGCGTCTACAAAATAGGGAATAGTTTTATGGCATTTTTATTATTTTTTTACTAGTAATGGCTGTGATCAGCGATTTTTAGTGGGACAAATCAGACACTTTTGACACATTTTTGTGACCAGTGACATTTATATAGTGATCAGAGCTAAAAATAGACACTGATTCCTCTATAAATGTCACTGGCAGGGAAGGGTTTAACACTAGGGGGCGATCAAGGGGTTAAGTGTGTCCTAGGGAGGTGTTTCTAACTGTGGGGGGAGTGGACTGACTGGGAGTAGAGAGAGATCGCTGTTCCTGATCACTAGGAACAGAGACGATCTCTCTCTACTTCCCTGACAGAATGGGGATCGGTCTGTTTACATTGACAGATCCCCGTTCTGTCTCTCTGTGGAGCGATCGCAGGTCGCCGGCGGACATCGCGGCCACTGGCCACGCGCATCTGTTCCAGCGTCGCACCCCCTATAGCTCTTAAAGCGGTCAACGTACACCTACGGCAGTTTGTGCAGCCGTGCCAACCTGCCGCAGGTAATGAATGACGGCGGCTGGTCGGCAAGAGGCTAACTGACAGTTACGCAATTGTGCAACGCTGTACCTAAATAAAATACCTAAATAAAATTTATGTATTTTTTTCCCCACAAATAGAGATTTCTTTTAGTGGTATTTGATCATCTCTACGCTTTTTATTATTTGCGCTATAAACAAAAAAAATACTGACAATTTTGAAAGAAAAAAAAAAAAAAAACAATTTTTTACTTTCTGTTATAAAACACATCCAATAAAAAAATATGAAAAAAAATGGAATTTCTTCATCATTTTAATCCAATATGTATTCTGCTACATTTGGTAAAAAAAACAAAAAACAATAAGTGTATATTGATTGGTCCCAGAAGACTACATCCACCATTCATGATGCGCAGCACAACTCGCACATGTGCAGTGGATACCCACCCACCCGGCTGTGAAGCCACAAGCTGTCACAGCCAGGTATCCATAGTGAAGATGCCGACGCCGGGGACCGAAGACACCGACTGGGGTGAGCACACCACTGGATTGTGGGACAGGTGAGTGGCTGTTTTTTAAAAGTCAGCAGCTACACTTTTTGTAGCTGCTGACTTTTTTATTTTTCACAGATGACTGGAACTGCACTTTAACAAATTGAAGCCAAACTCCAGCTAACTGTTTTAACACTTTATACAGTTTTGTACCTTTTGCAATAACAGGTTTACATAAGCTGATCATTGTAAGGCCTCATTCTCACGAGCTCGATCTCTCCATTGATCTCCACTGAGCCGGCGGATGACAGGTCCTTCTCTGCTCACTGAGCGGGGAGGGGCTTGTCGAGCGCCGCTGGTTTCTATGGAGGGATCGGACGAAAACGGACAGCATGTCCGTTTTCATCAGATCTCACCCGATCCGCCAGCAACGGATCTGAACGTGGAGGCATCCGTCTGCTTTTAGCGGATCGGACAGGTTTGGATGTCAGCGGACATGTCACCGCTGACATCCGTCGCTCCATAGACTAGCATGGAGCACCCATTCAGGTAAACCTGAGCGGTCCGATCATGTGAAAGGGGCCTAAGTAGGTAGGCAGGTGCCAAATGTTACAATGTTTTGATGCTTTTCTGTGTCCTCAGGTTGACCTGAGAGCTGAAGGTAACCTGGCTGTAAGAGCCCATTCACACAGGGGCAACACGACTTACAGGTCGCCTCAGCGAGGCGACCTGCAAACGACTTCCGCGGCAACTTGCAAAACGACTTCTGTATAGAAGTCTATGCAAGTCGCCCCAAGTCGCCCCCGAAGTCGTACAGGAACCTTTTTCTAAGTCGGAGCGACTTGCGTCGCTCCGATTAGAACGGTTCCATTGCACAGAATGGGAGGCGACTTGTCAGGCGACTAGGTCGCCTGACAAGTCGTCCCTGTGTGAATGGGCTCTAAGGGTTACAGGTCAGCCAACATAAAAAGGGGCTTCCTTCAAATGCCTGGGTCAGTTCCCAAGGGGAAATACTGCCAAAAATGTAGTTGGATACTTTGCTGGAGTGGTCACCCCCTGTGGAGGATGGTGGGAGCCTATTGGGGTTCCTGGTGAGGGTAGCTGCTAATCATGGACTTCTGCCTCTATGGATTACTGCCAATCATGGACTCTAAAGGACTTGCACTACCTCTTGTGGAATATTGCCCTAATAGGCTTTTGCCTTAAAGGGAATTGATTTATGGAGTATGGACATGTCTTCTGTATAAGGTATGCACGCTCTATGGGATGTTAGAAGAGCTCTGTATAGGAACTGTGTTGAAGTTGTTTTTTGAGAACTGTACCTAGGATCTTTGCTTGTTCTCTTGCTTTGTCTGGTTTGAAGTCTCTTAACCACTTGCCGACCAGTCGCCATCATTATACGGCGGCAGGTCGACTCGTTCCCGCAAATCGCCATAGCTGTATGTCGGCCTTTTAAAGAGCTATAGTAGGCGTGCGTGCCCGTTGCATGGTGGGGGAACTGATGTGCATGGCCGGCGGCCATGATGTCTGCCGGCCACGTGCGATCACTACACGGAGAAGCAGAACGGGGATCTGTCAATGTAAACAGACAGATCCCCGTTCTATCAGGGGAGTAGAGAGAGATCGCCTGTTCCTAGTGATCAGGAACAGCAATCTCTCTCCTCCTCCAGTCAGTACACTCCCCCCACAGTTAGAAACATCTCCCAGGGAACACATTTAACCCCTTGATCGCCCCCTAGTGTAAACCCCTTCCCTGCCAGTGACATTTATACAGTAATCAGTGCATTTTTATAGCACTGATCGCTGTATAAATGTCAACGGTCCCAAAAAGTGTCCAATCTGTTTGCCGCAATGTCACAGTCCCGCTAAAAATCGCTGATCAACGATTGGCACCTCCACTAGCAGCTGGTTCCCCACTCTTTGGGACCGGACTTGCACCACAAAGTGCCTAGGGTCCCAGCCTGAAGTCATGCAGGAAGTGTAAATTTGAGGTACCTCGAGGAAGAGAGCAAGTGCGGGGAGTGGGGAGAAAGTGCCTGCTGTATCCCATAGCAAAAGCGGGATGGTCATGGGGAGAGAGGTGACATGAATTGCTGGGTACAGGGTCAGCAGTACCAGCCTCAAAACGCTGCACCCCTGGGAAGTGTTGCCCCCTATGCACAAGGGTGTTCAAGTGTCATCAGCGTATTGGAGTCAGCTATGGAGAACAAGGAGTTAACAAGGTGTCACTGCAGCTTGCTTTTAAGTCCAGGAAACCTGCTACAAAGTTGACTATCACAGGACCGCAGCTCCCAGCCTAAGTACTAGCGAATGCAGTTCCACTCGTCCCCACTAGGGTGCCTAAGCACCGTCCACAAGCTCCCCTGACAGTGGTAAATGGTTTGTCTCAACACTCTAAGTACTACATCTGCAAAATAGCTTGTTTTGTTGAAAAACAACTGGCAGCGTCACCAAGTGAAAATACAGGAAAGAAAGCCTAAAAAAAGAAAACCATTGCATCCACATCTAAGGATTGGTAAGCCACAATAAAAAGAAAAGTTTGCTTTTTGGTTTAATAATTGCTTTCCTTTCCATAAGTCGCCTTACAAGTTGACTGCTGGCTGTCAGATGGAAGCAGCCTGGTGCCTCTGCAGGCATCAGATTGCTTGCACACACCCCCAGTAACGGGCGCCCCCATGCCATGTATACCAAATTCTCTACTTGGTCATCTGCTGGCCCGGAACTGGTATAGTGGGTGCTGCTGGGTATAGGGGAGGGAGCTGAACAGACACTAATCAGCTTTCCTCCCCTTCTTGTTGCTGACCTGGGATCGATGTGTAAAACGTCACTTCCAGGGTCCCCCTTTAACTTTCACTGGCCATTACGGCTCGGAAATATTTTAATGCAATGCGATCTGCACTGCATTAGATACAGGGGAGGCATCCAGGGTCTCATTAAAGAGAAACTGCCACCAAAAAATCATCACATAGGGGACTTTCAAAAAAAAAATGTTTTAATTGTAAAAAATTAAAGTTTCAACCAAGCATATAAAATCCCCCCCAACCATTTTTGAGGCCACTCAGCCACTCACGCATTGGGGAGGCCTATGCATGAAAACGTTGATTGCAATACACATGTTTCATATCACCATGCACGCCGGATTGAAAGCAATATTTCTAGCATCAGATCCCTCCGAATCACTAAACTGATGACCTATAGGGGGCTTTCTATCGCGTTTCCCCGAAAATAACACCTACCCCGAAAATAAGACCTAGAATTATTATCCAGGAGGGCTGCAATATAAGCCCTTCCCCCGAAAATAAGACCTAGTTTAAATTGCTTGTAAAATCCTATAATCCACTCTTTTACAGTAGTATATAATGTACAATGTGTGTTTCTGTAATATAATTGCAGGGAAGAGAGCTCCGGCGGGTCACAGAAGCACAGAACGGAGCTATAACGAAGGCATTTGGCACAATTATATTACAGAAACACACACATTGTACATTATATACTACTGTAATAGAGTGGATTATAGAATTTTACAAGCATTTTAATTCAGTTCAGACTGGGGATTCCTGTCCGGCAGGGAGAGAGAGGGGGAGAGAAGACCGCACAGTACATGGTAAGACCTACCCTGAAAATAAGCCCTACTGTGTCTTTTGTTGCCAAAATTAATATAAGACCCGTGCTTATTTTCCGGGAAACACGGTAATTGTCTCCTATGGAAAATATAGGGTACTGAAGTTTGTTGCCATTTCACAGACCCACACAAATTTACGGGTTGACATGTTGAATATTTATTTAATTAGTGCTACCTTATCTTTTACATTTTACCAAAAAAAGGGAATTTATTGTATTTGTGTGCCCTAAAATTAACTTTTTACTGAAATGTTGTTTCCTAGATCTCTGCGGTAACATTGTGTGATAAAAAAAAAAATGAACTACCAGTATTTTATTCTCTAGCCTGTCTGCTTTCAGAAAATATATAATGTTTTGGGGATTTATGCAATCTTCAGGTCTAAAATTATTTTTTCAACATGTGTGCAAAAAACTCAACGCAAAGTTTAAAGTTAACCGTGGCATAAGTTGGGGTACTGTGTAAAATCGACATAGAAAAAGAATGCAATGATTCGCAAACCTCATAAACCCATATTTTATTTAGAATAGAAAATAGAAAACATATCAAATGTTTAAATGCTGAAAAGATACCATATTAGGAAAAAAATCAAGGTAATTTTGATGGCAGAAAAGTTGGGACAGGACAACAAAATGCTGGCAAAGTAAGTGGTACTAACAAGGAAGAGCTGAAGAACATAAATAGGTCAGTAACATGACTGGGTAAAAAAAAAAAAAACTCTTTAAAGAGTCAGAATGTCTCAGAAGTAAATTTGGGCAGAGGTTCACAGATTTGTGAAAAGCTGTGTCTAAAAATTGTCAAAGAATTTCAGAATAATGTTCCTCAACATAAAATTGCAAAGACTTTAACCACTTGCTTACTGGGCACTTAAACCCCCCTCCTGCCCAGACCAATTTTCAGCTTTCAGCGCTGTCGCACTTTGAATGACAATTGCGCGGTCATACAACACTGTACCCAAATGAAATTTTTATCATTTTTTTTCCCACAAATAGAGCTTTCTTTTGGTGGTATTTAATCACAGCTGGGATTTTTATTTTTTGCTAAACAAACAAAAAAAGATGGAAAATTTTGAAAAAAAAAATTATGTTTCATAGTTTGTTATAAAATTTTGCAAACAGGTAATTTTTCTCCCTCATTGATATGCGCTGATGAGGCGGCACTGGTGGGCACTATTAGGCTGCACTGATGGGCACGGATAGGCACAGTTAAGGCGGCACTGATAGGCACAGTTAAGGCGGCACTGATAGGCACAGTTAAGGTGGCACTGATAGGCACAGTTAAGGCAGCACTGATGGGGACAGATAAGGCGGTACTGATGGGCACAGATAAGGCAGCACTGATGGCCACTGATGTGAGCTGATGGGGGGCACTGATGGGTGGCACGGATGGGTGGCACTGATGGGCACTGATAGGTACCACACAAAAAAAGATAGAAAATTTTGAAAAAAAAAATTATGTTTCATAGTTTGTTATAAAATTTTGCAAACAGGTAATTTTTCTCCCTCATTGATATGCGCTGATGAGGCGGCACTGGTGGGCACTATTAGGCTGCACTGATGGGCACGGATAGGCACAGTTAAGGCGGCACTGATAGGCACAGTTAAGGCGGCACTGATAGGCACAGTTAAGGTGGCACTGATAGGCACAGTTAAGGCAGCACTGATGGGAACAGATAAGGCGGTACTGATGGGCACAGATAAGGCAGCACTGATGGCCACTGATGTGCGCTGATGGGGGGCACTGATGGGTGGCACGGATGGGTGGCACTGATGGGCACTGATAGGTACCACTGATGGGGGCACTGATGGGCGGCACTGATGGGGGGGCACTGATGGGTGGCACTGATGGGCAGTGATGGGTGGCACTGATGGGCACTTATGCGCACTGGTAGGTGACACTGATGGGCACTGATAGGTGGCACTGATGTGCAGAACTGTTGTTGCACTGATGTGTGCGCTGATGGGTGTCACTGTGTTCGCTGATGGGTGGCACTGTGGGCGCTGATGGGTGGCACTGTGGGCACTGATGGGTGGCACTGTGGGCACTGATTGATGGCACTGTGGGCACTGATGGGTGACGCTGGTGGGCACTGGTAGGCGGCACTGCTGCCTATTGCTGTGGGAGCAGATGATCACCGTGATCGGGACTGATGTCCCTCTCATGGCCGCCGGTGATCGGGTTTTTTTTCCTCCTCACGCTGTCAGCGCGAGGAGAAAAAATAGCCGATTACCGGCTCTGTTTACATCACATGATCAGCTGTCGTTGGCTGACAGCTGATCATGCGGTAAGGGGTCGGGACCGACCCCTTACTCTGATCTGTGATCAGGCGAGTCTCATAGACTCGCTGATCACCAAACGCGCAGCGCGCCCTGCAGGGGGCGCGCAGGCCGCTCGTGCACGGGACGACGTCAATAGACGTAGTCCCGGCAATGTAGATCCGCGCTGTTGCCGTCATTTGGCAATCTGAAGAGGTTAAATATACAAAGCCATTCACAACTCTGCCGCAGCTACACACCAATCTTGTCTTCAAATATCACCCAAACTGTCCTCTTCATTCCTTTTACCACCTCCTGCTATCAAGCTCTCTTGTCTCCTCCTCCCCTGTTTGTCTCCAGGACTTCTCCAGAGCCTCTCCCAACCTCTGGACCACTCTACCTCAATGTGTCAATGTGTCAAGCTGTCTCCTACTGCGGCTGCCTTTAGACAATCTCTGAAAACGCATCTCTTCAGGGAAGCCTATCACACCTACAACTAAGGCTGGCCTTACACAGTTCAGCATGAACTGGCTGAGATTCAAACTGTTAATGGGCAGGCAGAATGTACCAAGTTGATCGATCGATCAACTTGGGTACAACCAGCCTGCCAGATTCTCTTGCGATTATCGCTAGTGGTTGCTAGAGCCGCTGGCAAAAATCACTGTCTTCTCCAGACAGCTTCCCCTGCCCTGCCACTGCCAGGAGAAGACAATTGCTGATTCCCCTGTCAACAAAGTCTGTGTTGATGGGGGAATTGTGTGAATTTCTTTTCTGCACCTGGGGGGGAGGGAAGAAGGAAGGAAATTCGCACTGAGTATGGCCAGCTTAGCTGAACTTTTAGAACTTCCATCAGCTCATCCCCCACAGTTATAACCTTTTGTACCACTTGCCCCTCCCTATTAGATTGTAAGCTCTTATATGCAGGACCCTCTTGTATTTTATTGTGTTGTAACGGTACTGTCTCCCTTTGTATTGTAAAGCGCTGCTCAAACTGTTGGTGCTATTTAAATCCTGTATATTAATAATAATAATAATGGGGGGTGTGTTCAAGATGGCAACTGGACCGGAGCTTTAGAAAAGAGCTCTGTTGCCTGTCTCTTTGATCAGGCTTGTTCCCACAGTGCAGGAGACTACCATGGGCTGCCATCAGGCTCCCTCTTCTCCCCTGATGAGCCAGAGGCAAACCAGCACCTTCCAGTAAGGGACACAGGAAAGCAGACGCGGCCTCTGGAGTTCCCTCTGGCAACATGGCAATAATAAAAATAATATCATCATCTACTGTACATAATATCATCAAAAGATTCGGAGAATCTGGAGAAATCTCTGTTTGCAAGTGACAGGCAGAAATGCAAAACTGGATGCCTGTGATCTTCTGGACCTCAGACGAGACTACGAGACTGCATTAAAAACAGGCATGATTATGTGATGAACTGCATGGGCTCAGGAATACTGTCAAAAATCACTGTGAACACACACACCGTGAGCCCTATTATGAAAAGAAGCCAAATCTAAACATGATCCAAAAACTTCTCTGGGCCAAAAGCTTGTTCAAAATGGTCTGTCGCAAAGTGGAAAACTGTTCTGTGGTCAGACTAATTTAAATTTTACATTCTTTTTGGCAACCATGAGCACTGCGTACTCCAGACTAAAGAGGAGAGCGGCCCTCCAGCTTATCTTTGACCAGTTCAAAAGCCTCAATCTCTGATGGTATGGGGGTGCATTAGTGTGTATGGAATGGGCAGCTTGCACATCTGGAAAGGCACCATCAATGCTGAATAATATATATCTAGGTTTTACAGCAACATTTACTCCCATCCAGATGATGACTTTTTTAGGGAAGGCCAGGCATTTATCAGCAGGACAATGCTAAAATGCATACTGCGTAGTTACATAGTAGGTAAGGTTGAATATAGACAATAGTCCATCCAGTTCAACCTGTGTAGGTGTAGGTAAGTCATTGTCGATAACCATTTCCCATATCCCTGTATATTGTGTTCTTTAACCACTTCAATACTGGGTACTTTCACCCCCTTCCTTCCCAGATCAATTTTCAGCTTTCTGTGCTCTCGCTATTTGAATGACAATTGCGTGGTCATGCTACCCTGTACCCAAAAGAGATTTTTATAATTTTGTTCACACAAATAGAGCTTTCTTTTGGTAGTATTTATTCACCACTTGTTTGTTTATTTTTTGCGCTATAAGCGAAAAAAGAGTGAAAATTTTGAAAATAAACAATATTTTCTACTTTCTGTTTTAAAAGAAATCCAATAAAATCTAATTTCGTCATACATTTAGGCCAGCACCTGGCTCTCTATTTACATCACATGATGGCTGTGATTGGACACAGCCATCATGTGAGCAGGAGGGCCAATCACAGAGCCCTCATGCTGATTGGAGATGCGCTGTGTCCGGGTGACACGAGCGCATCTGCGTGATTCTGCTCCTTCTGAGTGATGTTCAGGAAAGTCCACTCAGAAGGAGGAAGCACCCACCCGGCCGTTTATGTGCAGTGGCCGGGTGGGAAGTAGTGAAGATGCACTTTCAAGAGTCTTTTAAAAATATCAATATTTCCCGATGACACCATCAATTGTGCAAGAGAGTTCCACATCCTTATTGCCCTGACAGTGTAAAAGATTCTGCGCAGCTTAAGGTTAAACTGCTTCTCCTCCAATCTAATTGTGTGGCCACATGTCCTCTTACACCCCCTGAGACAGAATAGCTTTTTTCCTATGCTGGGATCACCATTGAGGTATTTGTAAATCGCTATCATGTCCACTCTCAAGCGTCTCTTCTCCAGCGAGAATACATTTAGTGCTTGTGCTCATAGTTTCCTCAAGGTCCTCAAGTCCCCTTATTGGTTTAGTTGCCCTTCTTTGGACTCTCTCCAGCTCCAGCACATCCCTTCTGAGGACTGGTGACCAGAACTGGATGGAATACTCCAGTACTGAGTTTTATAAAGTGGCAGGATTATAGTTTTATCTCTGGAGTATATCCCTTTTTTTATGCATGCTAATATTCTGCCGGCTTTGGTAGCTGCAGCTTGACATTGCAGGCTATTGCACAGTCTATCTTTCACTAGGACCAGATCTTTCTCCATCCTTTATTCCCCCAGAGGTTCTCCACCTAGTGAGTAGTTTGTGTTCATGTTCTTAGCTCCCAAGTGCATTATTTTACATTTCTCCACATTAAACCTCTTTTGCCATATAGTTGCCCACTCCATTATTTTGTTCAGGTCTTTCTATAAAATTTCTATATCTGAATGTGAAGTTATTGCCCTGCTTATTTTTGTATCATTCGCAAAAACTGAGATTGAGCTATGTATCCCTTCCCATCTATGTCATTTATGAATAAATTAAGCAGAATTGGTCCCAAGACAGAACCTCGGGGTTACCCCACTTACCACTCCAGACCAGCCTGAGTATACGTTATTACTACCCTTTGGACGCCCCCCTGTAACCAGTTTTGTATCCAAGAACAAACTTTATGGTCCATGCCTGCAGACCTCAGCTTGTAGATGAAGCGTTTATGGAGAACTGTGTCGAATGCTTTTGCAAAATCCATAAACACCACATCCACAGGCCTCCCTCCTATCTACATGACAGCACACTTCCTCGTAGAATGTTAACATCTATGACAATAATCCATAAAATCAGTGTAGTGCTCCTTTAAAAGACAGCATATGTAGCAACCCAAAAATACATTGTATATCAAATAAAATGTCATAGTGCTTGTTCATCAATAGTGCAAAATAAAAATAAAAGTGTCCATATACAGTCCAATCCAAAACCCGAGGTGACACTAATTTCGGGCATACACATGCAACTAAACAATCACAAATTGAAACATGGATATCTGTGTAAAAAGCAATCACTTTCCAAGGTGACTCAAGCTCCACACCTCCGTGACCCCTTCAGGTGGCTGCTCACCTGTTTTGATGGACCTTCACATACAGGTAAGGGCAGTACCAGCTTCATATTATGCTCCTTCTGCAGAGATTCTATTCAGTGTGGCATAATCCAGTTCCTAAAATCCTCTCACCATCTCCTGTGACCATTTGAAATATCCATTAAACACTTGCTTACTGGGTACTTAAACCCCCTTCCTGCCTGGGTCAATTTTCAGCTTTCAGCGCTCTCACAATTTGAATGACAATTGCGCGGTCATACAACACTGTACCCAAATGAAAATGTTATCCTTTTTTCACACAACTAAAGCTTTCTTGGGGTGGTATTTAATCACTGCTGGGATTTTTAATAAAAAAAAAAAAAAAAAGAAAAGAAAATGGACCGAAAATTGGAAAAAATCAAATTTTATAGTTTGTTATAAAATTTTGAAAACAGGTAATTTTTCTCCTTCATTGATGTGCGCTGATGAGGCGGCACTGATAAGCTGCACTGATGAGGTGGCACTGGTGGTCACTGATAGGTGGCACTGATAGCTGGCATTAATGGGCACTGATAGGCACTGGTAGGTGACACTGATAGGCAGCACTGATGGGCACTGATTGGCAACACTGGTGGGCACTGGTAGGTGGCACTGGTGGGCACTGATAGGTAGCACTTGTATGCAACGGTAGGTGGCACTGCATAGCAGCAGTGGCTCTCCGTGATCGGGACCGATGTCCCTCTGACAGAAGCCGCTAATCTCCTTTTTTTTTTTTTTTTTTTCCTCACACTGTCGGTGTGAGGGGGAAAAAAAGCTGATTACAAGCTTCTGTTTAAATCACGTGATCAGCTGTCATTGGCTGACAGCTGATCACGTTGTAAGGGGCTGGGATTGACTGGCTGATCATTGACTGGATAATCACAGAGCATGTCGCGCACGCTCATGAAAGGGAGGATGAACATGGACATGGATGCCCTCCTGGCAATTAAGGCCCGCGCTGTAGCTGTCTTTTGGCTATAGCATGGGCGGGAGGTGGTTAATAGTCTTATAAAAAAAGGAAAAACTTCATAGTTTGTATAATTAACTTGTTTTAAAGAATAAAGTAAAAATACACTCACAATATATATATATATATATATATATATATATATATATATATATATATATATATACAGTGGGGCAAAAAAGTATTTAGTCAGCCACCAATTGTGCAAGTTCTCCCACTTAAAGCGGGATTCCACTCAAATTTTTAACTTAATCTTACCCCCTTCAGTTAATTGCATAGATGTTCAAATGGCGCACGAAAATTTTTTTTTTTATTGCCTTTCCCCGGTGCTGCACTGTCTCCTGGGAGCTTAGTGCCAGGCTTCCCAAGATTCAGTGATCAATGATCATGCTTGTGAACAAGCTGTGAATGAACATCATTCACCGCATCCAGGAAATCAATGCTTGTGGGCTTCACATGCCCACAAGCAAGATGGAAACCGCCAGCATCACATTTTTTAAGTTATTTTTCAGTACGAAAACAGACAGAGGCGGAAATATTACACCCAAACTGTGAGTATTTTTTTGGGATTAGCAAAGTGTCTCAATGACCTAAAAAAAAAAAAAAAAGATTGGTCGCTGGACTCCCGCTTTAAAAAGATGAGAAAGGCCAGTAATTGTCATCATAAGTATACCTCAACTATGAGAGACAAAATGTGGAAACAAATCCAGACAGACAATCACATTGTCTGATTTTTGAAAGAATTTATTTGCAAATTATGGTGGAAAATAAGTATTTGGTCACCTACAAACAAGCAAGATTTCTGGCTCTCACAGACCTGTATCTTCTTCTTTAAGAGGCTCCTCTGTCCTCCACTCATTACCTGTATTAATGGCACCTGTTTGAACTTGTTATCAGTATAAAAGACACCTGTCCACAACCTCAAACAGTCACACTCCAAACTCCACTATGGTGAAGACCAAAGAGCTGTCGAAGGACACCAGAAACAAAATTGTAGACCTGCACCAGGCTGGGAAGACTGAATCTGCAATAGGCAAGCAGCTTGGTGTGAAGAAATCAACTGTGGGAGCAATATTAGAAAATGGAAGACATACAAGACCACTGATAATCTCCCTCCATCTGGGGCTCCACGCAAGATCTCACCCTGTGGGGTCAAACTGATCACAAGAACGGTGAGCAAAAATCCCAGAACCATACAGGGGGACCTAGTGAATGACCTGCAGAGGGCTGGGACCAACGTAACAAAGGCTACCATCAGTAACACACTACGCTGCCAGGCACTCAGATCCTGCAGTGCCAGACGTGTCCCCCTGCTTAAGCCAGTACATGTCCGGGCCCGTCTGAGGTTTGCTAGAGAGCATTTGGATGATTCAGAAGAGGATTGGGATAATGTCATATGGTCAGATGAAACCAAAGTAGAACTGTTTGGTAGAAACACAACTCGTCATGTTTGGAGGAGAGAGAATGCTGAGTTGCAACCAAAGAACACCATACCTACTGTGAAGCATGGGGGTGGCAACATCATGCTTTGGGGCTGTTTCTCTGCAAAGGGAACAGGACGACTGATCAGTGTACATGAAAGAATGAATGGGGCCATGTATCGTGAGATTTTGAGTGCAAACCTCCTCTCATCAGCAAGGGCATTGAAGATGAAACGTGGCTGGGTCTTTCAGCATGTCAATGATCCCAAACACACCGCCCAAGCAAGGAAGGAGTGGCTTCGTAAGAAGCATTTCAAGGTCCTGGAGTGGCCTAGCCAGTCTCCAGATCTCAACCCCATAGAAAACCTTTGGAGGGAGTTGAAAGTCCGCGTTGCCCAGCGACAGCCCCAAAACATCACTGCTCTAGAGGAGATCTGCATGGAGGAATGGGCCAACATACCAGCAGCAGTGTGTGACAACCTTGTGAAGACTTACAGAAAACGTTTGACCTCTGTCATTGCCAACAAAGGATATATAACAAAGTATTGAGATGAACTTTTGATATTGACCAAATACTTATTTTTTACACCATAATTTGCAAATAAATTCTTTCAAAAATCAGACAATGTGATTGTCTGGATTTGTTTCCACATTTTGTCTCTCATAGTTGAGGTATAACTATGATGACAATTACAGGCCTCTCATCTTTTTAAGTGGGAGAACTTGCACAATTGGTGGCTGACTAAATACTTTTTTGCCCCACTGTATATATATATATATATGCCTTTCACAGATCTGCCAAGTGTTTTGCAAGGCGAAGGCTACCAACTTACTTGCTGAATCCTCCTAGTGTGATGACGTCATTAGTCTCGCTTCACTGACGCATTGCTTATGTCCGGACTTTTTCAAAGGTAACTACCTTTGAATGTGGGATGTGCCACTGCCTAGTAAATGGCATTGCTAAGGGACACTTGCTAGCAGCAGCGGCATTTATGCATGTAAATGTTCACACAGTTACATACCGCGTAAAATGAGTGTAGCACCCGATGTTCAGGCAGGGTTGCTAATAAATTTACCTGCCAGGTATAGTCACCTTGGCCAATTATATATAGTTACGTAGTTAGTAAGGTTGAATAAAGACACCAGTCCATCCAGTTCAACCTGAGTGAGCACCCAGAATTGTCCCCATCCCCACACATTATGTCCCATCAAGATGCCCATCCACTATATTAATATTTTTATATATTTAAGGTACCCATGTAGCACCATCAATCTACGCAGCACTCCACACACCCACACCGGTCCCCACCCCCAAGGGGTCTGCAATCCAAGGTCCCCAACTCACACCTATACACCAGGGCCAATTTTTTTTTGGACAGAAGCCAATAAACCTAACAGCATGTCTTTGGAGTGTGGGAGGAAACCGGAACACCCGGAGGAAACCCACGCAGGCACAGGGAGAGCATGCAAACTACAGGCAGGTAGTGTCGTTGTTGGGATCCAAACCAGCGACCCTATTGCTGCGAGGTGAGAGTGCTAACCACTACACTGTGATGCCCAAATTGATAGGGGATCAATTCATTCTACCCTAATTCAGGCATTTTTGCACTTTTCTCTTCTGTCACTAGATGGCTGCTAGGCCAGAGCCTGATGCCTATCCTTGGGACATCTGGCTGCTAGGCTGTCTGGGGGCCTATCCAGAAGCAAGAGAGCAGCGTAGGGTTGGGACTGCGACTTGCAGTCCAACCAAAAGTGACGGTTCTGCCGGCCGAAGAACCTGTCGTGGTTGGAGGTAGAGGGGAAGCTGTTGCCACTAAGGGACCATCCTTCTTGTTGCCAGGGACCACTGAGTAGCTGAAGCAAGTACCAGAGCAGTAGTCTCACCAACCAGGCATGGTGAAGAATTGGGAAACTTTAGTGGGTGTTAAACCAGGGACCCAGCCAGCGGGGTGACGCTTGCAGAGCAGTCTTTTGTGCCAAGCCAGGGACCGAGTAGGCCAGTGGGGTGACGCTTGAGGAGTATCTTGAATAATCTAGGGACCCAGCAGGGAAGTGGGGGTGACGCTTGAGAAAGATACTGAGAGAGAAGGTTGGAAGAGCTCAGGAGATCCCATGGCAGTGGATCAGCAAGTCTCTTGAGAGAGACTTGGGGCTCAGTTGAGTGAAGATCTACATTAGGAGATTGTAGAGGAAGTGGAAGAGTTCATTGTAACCTTTGTTAAAAACTGTTCAAGATTTGTTGCCATAGGAGACAGCGTGTCTACACATGCAGATGTGGTATCCGGCTGGGTGCCTTTCCCTGTATGGCTGTCTACCTATAGAAGTTTCAGCGTCTGCCAATTAACATTGCAACTACTAAAGGGTATTCTGGCCCTAAACCCCCTCTCCCACAGTTCTGTTTAAGAGAGAATAAATCTCTTTGCATTCAAGAAGTGTCTGGCGACCATGAATTTACCTTGCATTACACCCATCATGCCTCGTAACCCACTCTACATAAAAGAATGTCAGCTATCCCTAACTCTGGAGGTTCTCATTAGACCAAAGGGGACCCGGTACTTGGCTACAGTTAAAAATCAGATCATGGGTAAATCATTTTCTACTTTTGGTTTACACAGCTCAGCAATCTGGGATGATACGAACCACATCACAGCTCTCTGTATGGGCCCCACAGCCTACAATATTACTACATGTAGATCCATATAAAACTGTGCACAGTATGGATCTGAACATAGTGTTTTATACACCCGTGTGTATAAGCCCTGTTAAACAGAACAGACCCCTTTACTATTTCACTAAACGCCAGGCAGAGTGTGAAGATCTGCCTGGAAATTCTAATGTCAGCATCCCCTCCGACAAACCGCCAGCAAAGCAGGTTTGCTGACATTAGCTCATCATTACTTAGAAACTTTGCCTTGATATCCAGGAATCAGCCTTGAAGATTTGAGCCTGCAATTTATCCTAGCATTCTATCTGACCATCTGTCACCCTTTTCTTTAATGGATTATTCAAAAAGTGTACACAGCTTTTAGTATGTGAAAGAACTACTACTAATATTCATAACTATCTGTTTAAATCTGTACTCACATGTTAAAAAAATGAAAATACTAAACGATTATGTAAAATTTTGGCAAATTGACAGTTCATAATTTGCTGGGGATTACCAGACAGGATATTTGATATTTGTATGAAGTAGGCAGCAGATAATTTACTTTAAGATTATTGGACAAGAAGTCATTTATACTGTGTGTTTGAAATGATCTGTAATATTAGTACTGGGAAAGCCAATGCAGATAGTAGAAGAGGGCACTGGAAGGACTAGTTTTGGCATGAAAAAGATGCATGACAGCCTGAAACCAGTAGATCAACAGATGACAGGTATGTTAGGCCCAGAAATGGAAGAGACTGCACTCAGATAATGGTCCTGTATTTCAATGCCAGGACAAGATCATCCGGTCCCAGGGCAAAGATCTCAAACTGTGCCCCACCATCAATGTGCTTGTCCAAGCATCTTCAGCAGCTGGGATTCCACTCCCAGCTGAGTTCATGAGTTACTGCGCAGTTACGAATCTGCACTGATTGTGAATAGCTATGGAACAGTCGGAGGTAAAATGAAATGTACAGCACCAGGGGCTTTGCTAGAATTGTGAAAAACCTGGGGGCACCCCTGTGCATTACAAAAAGAAGCAAGATACATCACAGTGAAAGGAGGGTGTGCCACACTGTGCTAACAGTAGGATGGGCTTCAAGAGGTATGGCTAAATAGGACCTGATACTACAAGTTGCATACACTGCACACCTATGCCACAGTCTTTTTGATCCACCCTGGTGCGATGCGGGAAACCCTGCGATTCAGTGCCAGTTCCTGCATCGCACCTGAATCGCAGCACTGGTTCACACTGACATCTGCAAACCACTGGGGGTGTCAATGTAAACTTAATGACATCCCCAGATCGGGCCCCAGATCACAGTGTGAACTGTCAAATGGTGCAGGAATTGGATCGCATAGGTGTGAACACCCATGCAATCCGATTGCAGTGCGGACCAAAAAAAAGAGTCCTTCGCCATTTTGGTGCGAAGGCAACGCGATTTCAGCCATACAGTTTGAGAAACACAAAATAACTGTCAAACTCTCTCGGTCTGGGGCTCCATGCAAGATCTCACCTTGTGGAGTTTCAATGATCATGAGAATGGTGAGGAATCAGCCCAGAACTACATGGGAGCAGGACCAGATTAAAAGCATCATGGGCCTGGTGCTGAGGATTTTGGTGGACCTTTTTTAGGAATAAATAAAATGAAATAAATAAATTATTAAAACAAATTCAATTAAATAGAGATGGGGTAAGGGCGGGTGAGAGAGAGGGGGGGTTAGAGAGAGAAGGGTAAAAGACGGGGGAGAGAGAGCCTCTGAGTAGCTTAAAGAGGAAGTAAACCCTGGATCAAAAATTTTTCTTCTCCCTCCCCTGCAAAGTAAAGACATAATGTGCTAGTATGCATTATGTGACACCTACCTGCAAACGAAGCCCGCGCAGTATACTGTAAATATCTCTTAAACGGTACACCTATAGGTAAGCCCTATTCTAGCCTACCTATAGGTACAAAGTGTAAAGGGAGGTGTACAACCTCTAAGTAGAGTAGTAATGTGGCTCTTGTAGCGTGCCATGGCAAACTGTGAGTGGGTCCACAATGGGGTAAGAGTGAGAGGGGCTTAAAGGGGCATAGTTAAACAAAACAAAAACCTTCTTGTACTCATAAAATATACTGAAATTGCTGTCCTGCAAGCCAGAGTCTCAGGGACATACACAAACCTCAGCACAACCATTATTTTAAAAATGAAACACTGCCATTACTTATGGTTTTTTATGCACTGAAAATAGAGAGCTAACACTCCAAACTATAATCCTTTCTCTGTTACCGCTGGACATCCCCCTTCCCCCATATGCTCACCTTTTCAGTACAGGCTGATGGCAGGCTCAGTAACAGTGGCCGGCAGGGCATGTTTACATCCCCAATGTCAGCAGCATTCAGCAGTGGTGATGATATACCTATGAATATGCCCTGCGATTTACCTATCAATGCCGCCTGCCGCCAGTGCTGGCATAGTTGCCAACATTGCAAAAAAAACATGTGGGACACTTTTTTGGCTGTAGGCGGAGCCGTACAATAATTAGGGGCGGGGCATTCATTTGTAGGCGTGGCTTAGTAAAAATTACAAGTGCAGCGCGCCACACCGAAAAATGGGCGTGGCTTTCGTGAAAAGTGGGCGTGGCCCAAGAGGGTGTGGTTAGAGTCTGAGATAATTGAGGGATGGAGAGGGAAAGGGGGAGAAGGAAAGGGGGAGAGGGGAATGACGGGACAGCAGCCCCAGATCCTACAGAATAGAAATATGTGTATTCTAGAAAGTTTAACAATCAGCAGATAAAGATACTCCAAACGCCTGGTGTTAACGCTTCAATCATCCCAGCACCATGGTTGTTATGGTGTCAGGATGATTGAAGCGCATTATTTCTATTATTACATTGTAATATAAAATTAAATCATTCAACTCACCATAATGCCGAATCAGTAGGATCCCTGAGCATGTCACTAGCCACGTCGCCTGCCACCAGCAGAGTCTGTCCTTGCATCAGGTGCCCCCGGCAGAGTCTGTCCTTGCATCAGATGCCCCCGGCAGAGTCTGTCCTTGCATCAGGTGCCCCCGGCAGAGTCTGTTCTTGTATCAGGTGCCCCCCGGCAGAGTCTGTCCTTGCATCAGGTGCCCCCGGCAGAGTCTGTCCTTGTATCAGGTGCCCCCGGCAGAGTCTGTCCTTGCATCAGGTGCCCCCGGCAGAGTCTGTCCTTGCATCAGGTGCCCCCGGCAGAGTCTGTCCTTGCATCAGGTGCCCCCCCGGCAGAGTCTGTCCTTGCATCAGGTGCCCCTGGCAGAGTCTGTCCTTGCATCAGGTGCCCCCGGCAGAGTCTGTATAGACCCCCTCAGTGCAGACCCCCTCCATCAGTGCAGATCCCCCCCCTCAGTGCAGCCCCCCCTCTATTAGTGCAGACCCCCCTCAGTGCAGCCCCCCTACAATTAGTGCAGCCCCCCTCAGTGCAGCCCCCCTCTATTAGTGCAGACCCCCCCCAATGCAGCTCCCCCTCAGTGCAACCCCCCCGCTCAGTGCAGGAGCGGCCGGTGTTCTGCCGAGAAAGTTCCCCTCGGCAAGTAAGGACCCCCTGTACTGCGCAGGCGCAGCGCTTGCGCAGTACGGGGCTGGGGAACATTCGGCAAGACACGGCGCCGGCGGCGCCGTTGTCTTCTGCTTCAGTGGAGAGGGGAGGGGCCGTGCAGCTAAAGAAGCCGCTTCATTGGCTGCACGGATCGAGCCCCCTTCCTCTCTCCACTTACTCAACACTGCCACTAGGGGGAAGATCGAGCGGCGGCGCCGGCCGCCATTTTGCTGGAGCCAGCTGCTCCAAAAACAAAAAAAAAACATTCCCGATTTTCCCGGGAAAATCCCGATTCGGGACAGCCTCCAATCGGGACAAGGGTCCCAAAATCGGGATTGTCCCGGGAAAATCGGGACTGTTGGCAACTATGTGCTGGGACAAGGCCATCCAGTGCCGAAGGCAAAGATACCCTGCTGCACACCCACACACACACCATAGGGAAAGGGGAAGAGTTGGCAAGTGGGTCTTGGGGTTGGGGTGGGGGGTGTAAAGTGGGGTGTATGAGGTGAAAGGCAGGTCTGTGACCTGGATGGTGAGAGAAGCATGGCACAAAGGCAGTGTAATGAAACAGGGTGGAGGGGGGGGGGGGGGTGGATAGGAGGGAAGTTCTGGAAGAGGAAAAAGATGGGTAGACTGGAGGTAGCATAACGGAGGAGGAGAGGTTTGCATTCAGAAGTGCTGTGATCTGTAAAGTAAAGTAGTTGGTAGAGAGGCACAGTGACCAGAGAGAGGTGGGTGGCAGATGCTGTAACTGTGTGGAGAAGGTGAGTTGGTATAAGGGGGTTTTTGGTGGCAAGGAGTAGCTGTGACTAGGAGAGGGGGTGGACTGTAATGAAAATGGGGTTGGAGGCGTGCGTTATGGTCCATTTGATGCGTGCCTTCTAGTGTGTGCAATTGGTAAAAATGCTTTGCATTGTTTCATTTTTCATTTTTTTTTTAAATCTAGACAAAGTTAATGAAAGACAATTCATTGCACTTTATGTGCTGTTGTGACGTGTGTTGTGCTGCAATAAAAATGCAGACATGTTTTCTCCGTTAAAAAAAAAAAAATGCAGTCATGCTGCATTTTTACACAACACACCACAGCTCATGCATGGTGTGAACAGAGCACATACAGAGTAATTGTTTTCTCTCTGTACTTATGATAAGTCTGCATCCTTCTTCCTAAAGTTAAAAAAAAAATATGTACAAAGCTTACTAATATAGTAAGGGAGGAATGCACTTAAAATTTGCTGGAAGAAGTTCAGATGTCATGATTTTTTTTCTTATATGTTTACCATGGTGATCATTCATTCTTGCTTCTGTCACCTTTTGAGCTAGAAGATGTTTGCACAAAACACTTCATTTACTTTGCAGTGTGGGAAAGTAACAACAATCAGGGGGGAGGAATCTGGACAGCCAAAGTTCCATTTTTGGGTGGAACTCCTCTTTAATTTTCCAAAAATTTGTGACAAAAAATTACAACTTAAAAAAAATTGACATACCTCTTTCTAAATACCTTGGACTGTCTACTTTCCAAAAAGGGGTCATTTGGGTTATTTTTGTTGCATCCTGACATTTTTGGGCCTCAAGAAATGGGATAGGCCATTAGTACATTAGGATTGATTAATATGGTATATACTGTATATACCCTAGTTTGTGGACTCTATAACTTTCCTACAGACTAAATAATAAACACGGATTTGGGTTATTTTCACCAAAGAAATGTAGTAGAATACAATTTGGCCTAAATTTATGAAGAGAGATTATTTATTTGCAAAATTTTATAACATAAACTAACAAACTTTTTTTTTCAAAATTTGTGTTTATGAAGCAAAAAATAAAAACCCAGTGATGATTAAATACCAACTAAAAAAAGCCTTATTTGTGTTAAGAAAATGATAAAAATGTCTTACTGGTGCAGTGACCACATGACCACACAATTGTCATTCAAAGTGTGACAGCGCTGAAAGCTGAAAATTGGCCTGGGCAGGAAGGGGGTGAAAGTGCCGTGTATTGAAGTGGTTAAGCTTCTGTATTCATTACTGCCTTTGATATTTATTTAGCATGTCCTACTGCAAAGTACATTGCTGTCTTGCTGACATACGAACGTCAATAAAGGCAGTTCTGATTGCAAATGACTAAGGGCTCTTTCACACGGGGCAGATCAGTCATGATCCGCCCCGTGAACATCCGCTTGCTCAGCGGGGATAGCTCCGCCGATCCCCGCTGAGCAGGAAGATGACAGGTGCATCGCTGCACACTGTGCAGCGACGGACCTGTCAGACGCCGCTCTCCCCTATGGGGGGATCGGATGATGACGGTCCGTAGTGTCCGTCGTCATCCGATCCGATCCGAAAACGGATGGAAAAGTAGGTTTTTCCTCCGTTACACATTTCGGATCGGAGCGGGTCGGATGTCAGCGGACATGTCACCGCTGACATCCGACGCTCCATAGGGATGAATGTATGTCCGTTTTTCATCCGAAAACGGAAGGATGAAAAACGGACATACGGATCGTCCGTGTGAAAGGGGCCTAAGGTGTGCTGGCAGCATATTTTTGATCTTGTGTTTTCATCTTGGCTTCTGCACTGCCTCACCTTGTCTGACTTTGTCATCTGGTCTGCCTTCTTTAACTCGCCAATTAAAAGAATGAAAAACAAAGCAGATTATATGTTCCTTCCAAGTATGTCAAAACACACATCTCACTGCTTGGGATTATCCCTATCTCCGGTCATTCCTGGTTATACTGTGCCCATTGTTGCCTTATAATTATATTTTGCAAAGGATGAGCTTTCAAGTGGAAATAATAATCCTCCCTCTTTCTAGGTTCTGTTATGGAAACATTGGCCTGCTCCAGAGAAGCCCGTAGCAAAAGACGCAATAATAGGCGCAGGGCTGGCATGACAGGGTAGCAGGGCCAGCTTGCCAATTAAGAGTTAACTGGGTGTTTTTAGTTGGTCAGAGTAGAGGGGGTGGCCAACATAAGTATGCAGCATAGTTAGGGAGGGGCCAGTGTCCGGTGGTCAGTCGGAGGTCACCGGACGAAGAAACAGCTCCTCTGCTCCTGCCTGCTGCTACACACCTGCCTGTGAGTAATATGGCCAAGATGGACGGATTCCTGGCCCAACTAAAAGCAGCTGCTGCTTCAAAAGGCACTGCTTAGCTGCATCAGCAGATTGCCTCTCTGGCTAGAGGGGAGTCTGCAGCAGCCAGAGAGTCTGGGGGCTGACGTGCTCAGAGGTCTCGGCCTCCGGAGCGCTCCCCCCCCTCCCCACCCTGAGCTCAGCGCCAACATGGGAGCCCCCTCACAAGGGACCCTCCAGCGTCACTGGCTCGGCCATCAACTCAGACGGTCGGCGCCAGAGCTGGGAGGAATCCCCAACAGAGGCGGAGCTCGTCAGGTGGGGACCGCGGTGCAGCTCCCCCCCCCCATCCTCCCGCCTGCATGATGAGGGAGACAGGAACGAGTGGTCGTCTCTCCTGGTGATGTTCCGGCCAGGGAGGCGGCCCAGCGAGGGAGAGACCACGTGTCGGGTGCCGGCCAGTTGTATGGAGCGGCTGGCAGCTATCTTCCAACAGATGGGCGGGTCCTCAAGTCGGGGGGGGGCAGAGCCGGGCACATTCCCCCCCCTCGGACGGCCGAAAAAACCGCTGGCAAGAAGGCTCGGAGGTCGAGGGGTGCAGCGGGAGCTGGAGCATGGCACACCCTGGGTGCTGGGACAGGCACTATTGGATCCGGGGTTGGCGCCTCTGCGACTGTCATCCCTGCGGTGATAGGGCGGCTTGATGCGGCATTCAAACGATCGGAGGGTGAGCTGTCCAGCTCAGAGGATGACGGGACCCTCTCCTGTGCAGCCTGGTAAGTCCAGTACTAACCCCTTTTCTTCTTTGCAGGCAGTGTTGGGTAGTCTATTGGGCATGGGGGCTGGGGGTACAGGGGGTCTGGGAGTATCCCCCCTTCTTCTTCTCCAGTCTCCGGGTGGGTTCCTGACCAGACGGGAGCAAGGATCTTACCCACCCCGGTTTCGGGGTCGGTACCGAATGTTACGGGTACGGCAGGGGGGGCAGGGTCCGGGGCTCAGGAGGAGGGTCCAGCCTCCGGCAAGGATTATACACCAAAGGAGTCGAGTAAGGTTACGGACACCGTTCGTTTGGCTGACACAGCCAAGTGTGAGGTATAAGTATGTTTTGAGGGCCCTTTGGGGACACATCTCAAACCAGAGGTGGGGGAAAAAATATGGAGAGGTGAGTATGTGGAAATTTTTTCCTTGCTGCTGCTGGAGAAGTTCAACTTGGACGGACTAGTCGAAAAAGGAGCAAGAAAAGCGTCGTTATCGCCTTATTCCTCGCTCCTTTGTTAACTGGCTACAGGCGTTCGCTATTCTAGCGAGCGTGATTGGTGAAAAACAGCCTGAGAGTTGCTCAGTGCTCTTTTGTTATCTGGATGCCATTGGGGAGGCTCAGAGGGTGTACGGGGGTCAGGCGTGGCTCCGGTATGATGAGCAATTTCGCCAGCGAAAATTCGTCCGCCCCTCCCTGCATTGGGACCACAAGGACATCAGCTTATGGATGAAGCTTATGTCTTCGGCGAGGGCCTCTACATCGTTTTTTCCCAGCTGGGCCGGAAGATCGGATGCCCTGGGACAGCCGGCCCCCAAAAGAAAAGAGGTCTGTTGGCAGTACAATGAAGAGGTGTGCAGGTTTGGAAATGGTTACCGTTTCAAACGTGAGTGCTCTGGCTGCGGGGGCAGCCACATTCTGTCCCGATGTTTTAAACAAGGAAAAGGCCGTTCCTGAGACGCTTGAGGAAAAAGGGACGACTCTGGTGAGGGTAGAAAGGATGCTTCCTTTTCTAAACAGGTACCCGGACCGGGCGGCTGCCCGGCTCCTCGAATTGGGTTTTACGGGGGGTTTTAGGATTTCGTGTTCGCATACTCCCAGTGTCAAAAAATTTGTGTTCGGCACTGCAACATCCGGAGGTGGTTTCTGAGAAACTATCCAAGGAAGTGGCGTTGGGGGGCATGAGTGGCCCTTTCCCATTTCCCCCGTTGCCGGATTTAGCGGTTTCACCATTGGGGTGGTCCCCAAAAAAGAGCCCCACAAATTTTGATTGATTCATCACCTGTCCTTCCCAAAAGGGGGGTCGGTTACTGACGTGATCGACCCGGGTGCTTGTTCTGTAACGTATACATCCTTTGATGCCACGGTGTTCTGGGTCCGGCATTACGGACAGGGTGCGCTCATGACAAAAACCGATGTGGAAGCAGCCTTTCGGCTGCTGCCGGTCCACCCGCAGAGTTTCTACCTTCTGGGGTGTCAGTGGCAGGATTCCTTTTATGTGGACCGATGTCTGCCTATGGGCTTTTCAATCTCATGCTCCCTGTTTGAGACCTTCAGTTAATTTGTGGAATGGGTGGTGCGGGATGTGTCGGTTATCAATTCCATCATTCATTATCTGGACGATTTTTTTATGCTTGGTCCCTTCTGTGTGGTATCTTGCTGGCCACTCTACAGCATATTTCGGAACGCTTTGGTATACCACTGGCGCCTGATAAGACTGTCGGCCCAGTGGTCGAGCTTAGCTTTCTGGGTATAGTTATAGATTCACAGGCGATGGAATGTCAGTTGCCGGATGACAAGTTGCTTGCCCTGCAGGCTGAGATTCGCGTGGTGGTGAGTAAGCGGAAGATTCAGCTGTGACAGCTACAGTCCCTGTTAGGAAAGTTGAACTTTGCGTGTAGGATCATGCCCATGGGGAGAGTGTTTTGCCGCCGATTATCGCGGGTGTCTCTTCTCTGACACATTTCATTACGCTGACTAGGGATCTCAGGGAGGACTTGCGTGTGGCATGTTTTCCTACATTCCTTTAATGGCCGGTCACTGTGGATGGATGAGCCGGTGAGTAATTTCGACCTGGAATTTTACATTGATGTGGCTGGGTCGTCAAGATTCGGGGCTTTTTTGGGGGACAATGGAGTGCAGAGAGCTGGTCGGAGGATTGGTGAGGGCGGGGTTTTCTCAAGAACCTGGTTCTACTGGAACTATTTCCAGTGATTGAGTTCTTTCAAGACCGGAAGATCCATCTGCATTGTGACAATCTGGGGGTGGTTCAGGTCATTAATCAAGTGGCGGCTTCCTCGGCTCCGGTGGTACGCCTGTTGTGGCATCTGTTGTTACGCTGTCTGCAATTAAATGTTTTTATGTATGCAGTGCATATTCCAGGAACCGTTAACACAGTAGCTGATACTTTGTCTCGGTTTCAGTGGGACAGATTCCGGGAGTTGGCACCGGGAGCGGAGCAACACGGGTATCCATGTCCCCAGGAGCTGTGGCAAATTGCATTGGAGTCGCCGCAGGATTGATCCCGAATTCCATGTGCAGCAGTACGTTGGGCGGCCTATGCTAAGGTTTGGCAGGAGTGGTTTGGGCTACTGGAGCGGGTGGGCCAAATTATGGGCAAAGGGTTAGTTACGGTCTTGCTGTATTTTATCGGCTTGAATTATGCAAAAGGGGTGTCTGTTTCAACAATGGACTGCAAGATAGCGGGTTTAGCTTTTTGGTTCAAACTAACGGGGGGGTTATAATTTTACGAAAGCCTTTATGGTTAGACAGGCCTTGAATGGGTATAGAAGGGGTAACAAGAAAAAGGACAGTTGGTGCCCGGTCATTTTCTCTATGTTACAGCAGTTGATTATTCAGGTAAGTTTGGTATGTGATTCTAGCTACGAAGCATGTTTGTTTAAGGTGGCGTTCACATTGGCATTCTATGGGGCTTTTAGGGTGGCGAATTGGTTAGCCCCTCTAGAGTGGCTCAAGGGGTACTTTTGGTAGGTGATGGGTGCCGCTGTTTCTTCGCCGGTTCAAGACGGACCGGTTGGGGAGGGGTAAGTATGTTTATGTTTACGAGGTCCCTGGGTCTGACATTTGCCCAGTAGCTGTGGTTCGGGAGTATTTGGGCATCGGTTGGGGGATCCTTTTTAGGGCACCAGGATGGGTTGTCTTTATCCGTGTTCCAGTTTGGCTCAGTGTTTCGCAGATGTTTGGGGGAAGCGGGTCATGACCCCCGGGCTTAGTCGTCACATTCCTTCTGTATCGGGGCTGCCACTGAGGCCGCTCGGTGGGGATTGGAGACTTCAGTGATAAAGCGTATTGGGCGTTGGGAATACGACCGGTTCAAGCTTTAGATATGCCCCTATTTGGTGCAGGCCACGTAGGTTTGCATTTGCTGTGTTATGTGCTGGTCTTTACATGTTGGTTATGTTATTTCTATGTTCCGCATTTTTCTTTTCAGGTGATGCGGCTGGTCTCGTATGGATCATGGGACACTCTTATGTGTTTTGGGGAGCTAAACGAGTAGATGTTCGGCCCAATGGCCGCCAGTTGGGAGCCCCTAGGGAGGTGGCCATGGTCCATTGGATTGGGGTCCTATGTAATGGAGCAGGGTTTTGCCAGAAATACATAAATATGCTCGCCTGAATCGGGCCCCGGATATCTTGGTGTTGCACGTCGGGGGTCAACGATTTGGGAATTAGGTCTATGCGGCATTTGATTAGGGATATAAAATTTGATGTCCTTCGCATTCGCACAGATTTTCCCCATACCCTCGTTGTGTGGTCAGACATGGTAGGCCGCACTGCTTGGCGCTGGGCTAGGTCGGTGAACAAGGTTAACAAGGCCCGCATAAAAGTTAATAAGGAGGCGGGTAGGTTCATTGCTCGCAACGGTGAATTTGTGGTTAGGCACCGGGGGTTGGAGGTTGAGACTTGTCAGTACTTAAGAGGGGATGGCGTACACCTTAACACAGTAGGAATTGATTGTGGTGCTTGGGTTTGCAGGACGGCATCCAAAGAGCCTTGCATTTTTTGGGGTGTCCACAGGTGTAAGGTTTCACACCTGCGGGCTGTGGAGGTTGAGATCTTTGGAGGCCTTCTAAATTAAGAACAGTATGGAATAGTGGGGAACCATCTTGGTATAGGATCCTCGGGAAGATGCCAGTTAACTGAGGTTTAACTGGGCATTTGGATATGGGTATCAGCGTTGGAAGTTGAAGAGTTGGTATTGTCCCCGAGTAGGCGTGCTGCGACTAGGGACCTGGTGTGTCACGCTGATACTATATACATTTGGGGTCTTTCCAGTGCCTTCAAAAATCTACAACATGGTTACGATTGATCTGAAAAAGTATTGTTTCTAAATAATATGTTTATGGTTTATTGTTAATAAAATGGCCGGTACGGCCAAGTCTACTCCAAAAGGGTGTCGTCTGGTTATTTAAGATGGAAACATAATAGTAGGGTATGTGCGGAGGGCACCGGACAAGTGGTAAAGTGGTAAAGACAGTATTAAATCCAAAAGCAAACATTCATTATATTGTATTTTACCAATTCTTAGAGGTGATGACTGCATTTGTTTTCTTATTTGGGCATTCTTTCCTTTATATTCATCTGGTGATCCAGTCAGTAAGTCTGTTGCTTTTCAACAGAACAAGCTCTCTTGCAGATTGTATCAGTTACAGGGATGAGACAAACCATTTATCACTGACAGGGGTGCCTACAATCATCAGTTTTTTTTGTTTATATAAAACCATGATCTTAAAAGGGAAAACACTGTTTCCTGTAACAGCGTATAAAGTATTATCCAGAGTTTGACTTCAATTTGTCTAGTACATCTAAAGACTGACAATGCTGTTGTCCAGATGTGCTCCTTCATCCAGAGTGGGGGCACACTAACACAGGAGGTATGTTACTGGCCAGATCAAAAGATGAAAACAAAGGGAAAAAAGCCTAAAAAAACAAAAATTGATGCAGCCACACAGCTAATTATTATTTAGCTACAATATAATACATTTTTGGGTTTAATAACGCTTTAAATATGTAAAAAGGAGTACAGAAAATGAATAGGATAAAAGGCACAGAGGACTAAATCTAGCCATATGTATGTATACACAGCTCTCAACTGTGCCTAATTTTGAGGGACTGTCCCTGATTTGGAACAAAGTCCCTCTGTCCCTCTTTCTTTCTCATTTATCCCTCATTTTGCTCTGATCTATACAGTGGGGCAAAAAAGTATTTAGTCAGCCACCAATTGTGCAAGTTCTCCCACTTAAAAAGATGAGAGAGGCCTGTAATTGTCATCATAGGTATACCTCAACTATGAGAGACAAAATGTGGACACAAATCCAGACAATCACATTGTCTGATTTTTGAAAGAATTTATTTGCAAATTATGGTGGAAAATAAGTATTTGGTCACCTACAAACAAGCAAGATTTCTGGCTCTCACAGACCTGTATCTTCTTCTTTAAGAGGCTCCTCTGTCCTCCACTCATTACATGTATTAATGGCACCTGTTTAAACTTGTTATCAGTATAAAAGACACCTGTCCACAACCTCAAACAGTCACACTCCAAACTCCACTATGGTGAAGACCAAAGAGCTGTCGAAGGACACCAGAAACAAAATTGTAGACCTGCACCAGGCTGGGAAGACTGAATCTGCAATAGGCAAGCAGCTTGGTGTGAAGAAATCAACTGTGGGAGCAATAATTAGAAAATGGAAGACATACAAGACCACTGATAATCTCCCTCGATCAGGGGCTCCACGCAATATCTCACCCCGTGGGGTCAAAATGATTACAAGAACGGTGAGCAAAAATCCCAGAACAACACGGGGGACCTAGTGAATGACCTGCAGAGAGCTGGGACCAACGTAACAAAGGCTACCATCAGTAACGCACTACGCCGCCAGGGACTCAGATCCTGCAGTGCCAGACGTGTTCCCCTGCTTAAGCCAGTACATGTCCAGGCCCATCGGAGGTTTGCTAGAGAGCATTTGGATGATCCAGAAGAGGATTGGGATAATGTCATATGGTCAGATGAAACCAAAGTAGAACTGTTTGGTAGAAACGCAACTCGTCGTGTTTGGAGGAGAGAATGTTGAGTTGCAACCAAAAAACACCATACCTACTGCGAAGCATGGGGGTGTCAACATCATGCTTTGGGGCTGTTTCTGTGCAAAGGGAACAGGACGACTGATCCGTGTACATGAAAGAATGAATGGGGCCATGTATCGTGGGATTTTGAGTAAAACCTCCTCCCATCAGCAAGGGCATTGAAGATGAAACGTGGCTGGGTATTTCAGCATGACAATGATCCCAAACACACCGCCCGGGCAACGAAGGAGTGGCTTCGTAAGAAGCATTTCAAGGTCCTGGAGTGGCCTAGACAGTCTCCGGATCTCAACCCCTCAGAAAACCTTTGGAGGGAGTTGAATGTCCGTGTTGCCCAGCGACAGCCCCAAAACATCACTGCTCTAGAGGAGATCTGCATGGAGGAATGGGCCAACATACCAGCAACAGTGTGTGACAACCTTGTGAAGACTTACAGAAAACGTTTGACCTCTGTCATTGCCAACAAAGGATATATAACAAAGTATTGAGATGAACTTTTAATATTGACCAAATACCGTATATACTCGAGTATAAGTCGAGTTTTTCAGCACATTTTTTTGTGCTGAAAGTGCCCCCCTCGACTTATACTCGAGTCAAGCACTTTTCTGCAGCAAAAAAATTCATTTTCCGAACCGACTTTGGGGCCCCGTATCTCAGGGCCACTTTGTGCTAGGAACCCCAAATTTGGTGTGCAAACCCAGTGGAACTGGTACCATAACATATCCAAAGGTTCCTAGAACTAGGTGGCCCCGAGATACGGGGCCCCAAAATCGGTTTCGGAAAATGTCATTCTCTGCTGCAGAAAAGTGCTTGACATTTTCTGAACCGATTTTTGGGGCCCTGTATCTCAGGGACACTTGGTGCTAGAAACCCCAGCTTTGGATATTTTATGGTGCTAGTTCCACTGAGTTTGCACACCAAATTTGGGGTTCCTAGCACTAAGTGGCCCCGAGATATGGGGCCCCAAAGTCAGTCAACTGTGTCCATCTGCAGCAATGTCATTTCAGGACCATTTGGGTTCAGAGACCCCAAATTTTGACTGCAGCTAGGGGGCATCTAGGAACCCTTAACTACCGAGTTTGAAATTTGGGGGACCTGTGGCTGCAAATGGGCACAGTGAGGCATGCAAATGGGCACAGTGAGGCTGTAAATGGGCATTGTTGACCCTCTTTTCCACTTACAGTAGCTGTGCATTTCTCACCCTCGTCTTATACTCGGGTCACTAAGTTTTTCCCATTTTTTTGTGGTAAATTAGGGCCTCGACTTATACTCGAGTATATACGGTACTTATTTTCCACCATAATTTGCAAATAAATTCTTTCAAAAATCAGACAATGTGATTGTCTGGATTTGCTTCCACATTTTGTCTCTCATAGTTGAGGTATACCTATGATGACAATTACAGGCCTCTCTCATCTTTTTAAGTGGGAGAACTTGCACAATTGGTGGCTGACTAAATACTTTTTTGCCCCACTGTATAAAATGCATTTTTTATCTTTCAAAAAGTGTTTCCCAGTGCTAAAACTTTCATCCAATTTCTAAATTGCTGCATTTGTAAATGTCAAAAGCCAATATAAAGGAATAGTACAGGTAAAAAAAAAAAAGTTTAACAATTTTGTTTTGCATAATTTTCCTTTAAAAAGGCGTGGCAGGGGGGTGTCCTATGCCTACATACTTTTGCTAATAGGTGCCCCTCGTTCCCATCTCAAAAAGTTGGGCGGTATGATGTATACTCAAGCAATCAACCATAAACTATCTATGTACAGTACTCTAATTTAAACATATAACTAATTAAATAACACTGTAGCAAATCCCTCTGTAGTGTAAAATGTGAGTAGGTGTTGATGTTTCCTTACTATTCTAACCGAACCATTAAGATATTTGTATGTTTTTTAGCATCCAAAAGTAGTTCTATAAATGATATGGCACTAGTACTTGTAAGAAGAAAAAAGGCATAATTAAAAGACGTCAGTAGTGATGTTTGTAAGTGTTTCCTAGCTATAGAGATAAGCATACTTATACTGAGATAAACACATACTGGAACAACTACTTGTTCCTTACTATGGTAAACATGCCACTGAAACATCTGATTTATTGAGTTATTTCAGTGAAAAGCATTTTCTTCGTCTTTGATCTTATCTTACTTTTTATTTATTGTGTGCAATAAGATATGAGTCTAAAGTTTTCTTGGATGGGTAATAGAAATAAAAATAACATGCTAGAAAATATATTTTCAGCTAGGGTTGCAGTGCGAGACTCTGCATGTAATTTGCACAGGAATCGCAGCACATTCCTGTGTGAATTACATGCTGTGTCTCTCGGGTGCGACTTTAGTCATGGACTTGTACGGCTTAAATTGCACCGCATTCGCACCAAACTCGTGCAGGACCCTTTTTTGTCCACACCAAAAACGGATCGCATGGGGGTTCACCCCCATGCCAACTGGTTCAGTAAATCGCACTGCATTATGCAAACCGATTTCGGGGTGTCGTTAACTTAACATACACTCTGCAAATGGTTCGCATGAACGGGTTGCCATTTTGATGCGGTGCGGAATCTGCAGCAAATTTGCTGCAAATTCATACCACATCTAGTGTGAACCGAGGCTTAGCAGTGCGATTTGCAGAATCAGATGGGTGTGAAGACCCATCCGATCCGATTCAGGTGCGGACTAAAAAAGGGTCCTGCATGAGTTTAGTGCGAATTGAGCTATACAAATCCATGTCTCAAATCGCACCTCAGAGACACTGCGTCTAATTCGCACAGAAATGTGCTGCGATTCCTGCACAAATTACATGCAGTGCCCCGCACTGCATCAGTGTGAACCCGGGCTCGCATTAGATGTGGTGCAAATTCAAAGCGAACACCCATGCGATATGATTCTGGTGTAGACATAAAAAGGATCCTGCACAAGTTTGATGTGAATGCGTTGCGATTTGAGCCATATAAATCCATGTCTCAAATCGCACCCCAGAGACACATTATCTAATTCGCACAGGATTTTGCTGCAATGCCTGTCTTCAGTAAATAAAATCCGATGGGATTCTATAGGTTTCTACACTTTGCACATTATTGCACTTTCGTTTGGTTTACTTGATAATTCTGTTGTGTATACTTCATTCTTGTATTGAAATATTCTTATTTTTCCCTAGTAAATTTGCATGTTGAGTTATTTCAATTTGTGTATACCTCAATCACTAAGGTGATACTCTACAGGGATGCCGGTTTGAAAAAAAAGCATTGTAAAAAAAGTAACAGAAAAATATAACATTTTAAAAAATAATATGAACTTTTTTTTTGTAAAAAGTAGAATTGTAAAAAAAAAATAAAATAAAAAACTACTGACACGTGCCACTGTCACGTGACATTAAAAAAAAGTATCGGTAATCGGTATCGGCGAGCACTTGAAAAAAATGCAGAATGTATTATACAGGTTTTTGCGCCATTTCTTAACTGCTTGCGGAACACCCCATGTAAAAATACCATGCAAGGGCGGCTGCTTAGCGCCGGATCATGTTCAAGTATGTAATCCGGCATTTCCAGGTAAGGCAGTGCGTGCGCCCGCTGCCCCATTTGCACTGTCATTCAGTACAGAACAAGTCGGTCAGCAGGTCCTGGACAATGATTTATGGACAGGACCTGCTGATCTACTTAATGAATCACAGTATAGAGCCCTGTGTTTACTAACAACGCAGGGCTATGTACACAGATCAGTGAAGGAACAGCCACATCTCTCAGTAAAAACAGCACACATTACACTTTGTTAGGCATGCAGTTAACCCTTTGATTGACCCTAGATATTAACCCCTTCCCAGCCAGTATCATTAGTACAGTGACAGTGTACAGTATAGTATTGGCACTGATCACTGTATGCATACCTCCCAACAGTCCCGGATTCTGCGGGACAGCCCCGGATTCGGACTTATGTCCCGCAGTCCCGCTCAGCTGAGCTGTTTCCCGCATTGCCTCCACTGCCACTCACTCTTGTAAAGTGCAGGCAGTTTTCAAGGCTAGCTCCTAGATTGACCAATCATTAAATAACATTTGCGGGGCCCCATCCTTACATCAGTGGGGCCCCAGGAGGCAGTAGCAGAGCGGAACTCTTTTTTTTATGTAGGGGCGGAGGCAGCTAGAGCCGCATTTGCCGACAGTTAGTTTAAAGTTCCGGCCCCCAGCCTATCTCTCCCTGGCGGAGTGATATGGAGGGGATGCCTGTCTGCCTGACTCTCTCAGGAAGTGTTGAGAGCAGAAGGCAGGACTGCAGCCAGCGGTGACTGTGAAGGAAAGGTGCGTGGAGGGTGTATGGACTGTTCAGGGATTATCATCCAGGCAGCAGTGGCTGCGGCAGGGGCACAGAGCAGGGACAAGGGGGAAGCAGAAATATGACGGCAACATGTGAGCTGGGGGTGCCGGGAGGAGCGTTTCTGCCACTACAAGGCTGACAGGAGTAGTGACAGCTGCATCATTACTCCTGTCAGTTTAGCTCTGGATGAGAAAAATCAAATCAGGAGAACAGGAGAGAGTGCGGAATGTGCTGTCATTCCTCTCCAGCTTCATGATGTCACTGTAGCACTCCTGCATTGCCACTGTCACATTGGAACTTTACAGTTTGCTTACCCACCCCCATCTCCTCCCTGCAATGGAAAGGAAAGCAAACGGTGCCCCCATTCTCAATCCCTGCAGCTAATCTGGTGGGTGATCCCCCCCTGCAAGCTCTCCTCTCAGTCCGGCTCATCTGCTTTGCTTCTCTCCTTCCCCACCACTGACAGCTCCAGCTCTGCTACTCCTCTCCCTGCAATCAGTCCCCCAGCTCTGATTACAGTTCTCATCCCCCGACGGCATCTCTGATCCTAATACTCATCTCCTCTTCACTGTTATCAGTCACTCCTATCCCCACACAGCAGACCTCAGTTCCCTCTTCACCAAATGCCTGCATTGCACCCTTTCCCTGCCACAAGTTCCTGATAGACTCCTGGGCTCCTCCATTCCCCGGATACTTCTCCTGTCCACAGCCCAACTCCCTCCACTTCACACTGTAATCCAGCCTGCACCATCTCCCTCATAGCTGTCTTCATCCTAGGCTTAGGACCCCTGTCTATGGATTTCATATCCCTGGATCACCCCTCCTAACACCCCCCAGTGCCTGATGTAAAGGGGGACTCTTGATGTCAGGGGAAGACTGCTGATGTAATTGTAAACTACTGATGTTAAAGGGGGACTGATGAGAAAGGGGCCCCAAATTTAAGGGCCATTGCAGATGTAAAGGAGGACTCTTGCTGTAAAAGGGGACTCTGATGTCAAAGGGTGGCTCTTAATGTAAGGAATCTTCTGATGTAAAGGGGAACTACTGGTGTGAAGAAGGGGACTTTAATGTGAAGGGGGCATTCTGACATAAAGGGTGACTAATTATACCTCAGCCCGTGACTGTATCTGAGTGTATACATGGTGTAGATTTATGTCAGTGGGCCTATCACTCATAGCACGGAAATTTGGGAGTATTTTGTGGGTACAAGGACTGCAGACGACTGTGTACAGTATATAACACTGTAAAGCTGTAATAAACCCGAAATCAAAAATGTAATATATTGCAGCTTAGTAATCATCAGATGTGGTGGCTGCATTCGTTTTTTTTTTTTTTTTAGGATTTTTACCTGGTGATCTGGTCAGTAACACACCTCCTGTATTAGTGAGATACAACTCTGGATGAAAGAGCAATGGGGGCACCTTTGAACAGCAGCATTGTCAATCTGGAGGGAGGGGAGTGTTACATGGACCAGAAGATTTAAATACACTAACACTTTATAAGCAATTCCAGCAAACATATTTTTTCTTTCAGGATCTTACATAAATAAATAAAAGCTGATCATTGTAAGCACCCCTGTCAATGGTAAATGGTTTGTCTCTACTCTCTAATGGCTACATCTGCAGGACAGCTTGTTCTTTTGAAACACAAAAAAACCCATACTGGCTGGTTCACCAGGTGAAAAAAGAAGAAAGCCTAAAAAAAGAAAGAAAAAGAAAACTAATGCAGCCATCACATCTAAGAATTTGTAAGCTGAAATATAATAAATGTTTGCTTGTGGGTTTAATACCGCTTTTAGACTCTATTTAACCATGTTCCTTTAAGCTACCTCAAAATTCAACGCATTTAAGCCACGTCCATTATTGTCGCGATGCTCTCCGCATGTTTTTTCCATCCCTAGGTGTCCCTCATTCTCAAGTTCCAAAGTTGGGAGGTATGGTATTAGTGTCACTGGTAATGTCAGTGTCAGTCATTTCCTACCCAATGTCAGTTAGTGTCAGATTGTCCACCGCACTATCACAGTCTCACTATAGGTCGTTGATTACCGCCATTAAGACCTAGCGTGATTGTCAGTGATGGCTGCAATATAAGCCCTACCCCCCAAATAAGCCATACCCTGTTTCCCCCAAAATAAGCCCTACCCTGAAAATAAGACCTATATGGACTTTAACTAGGGCTTATTTGGGGGGTAGGGCTTATATTGCAGCCATCACCGACAATCACGCTAGGTCTTATTTTCGGGGAAACAGGGTAGTATAAAAAATAAATACATAAAAGTCCAGTATATATACCATCGTTTATAGAGGCTATAACTTTCAGGCAAACCAATCAATATAGACTTATTGTTTTTTTTGTTTGTTTGTTTTTTAACCAAAGACATATCGCATAATAAATTTTGGTCTGAATTTATGAAGAAATTGTTTTTTCTTTTTTTTTTTTATTGGACATATCTTCTAGCAGAAAATAAAATAAATATTTTTTTTCAAAATGTTCTTTTCACGTTTATATATTAAAAAATAAAAAACCCAGTGGTAATAAAATACCACCAAAAGAAAGCTCTATTTGTGTGAAAAAAAATTATATAAATTTAATTTGGGTGCAGTGTTGCATGCTTGCGCAATTGCCAGGTAAAGTAGCGCAGTGCTGAATAGCAAAAAGTGGCCTGGTCAGGAAGAGGGTAAAATCTTCCAGAGCTTAAAGGATATCTAAAGGTTTTTCGTTTTTTTTTTTTTTTTTTAAACAAACATGTCATACTTGCCTCCTCTGTGCAGTTTTTTGCACAGAGTGACCCTGATCCTCCGCTTCTGGGGTACCTCAGCGACGCTCCTAGCTCCGCCTCTTTTCGAGCGCCCCATTGGAGAGCCGCTCTCCCTCTAGGGGACTCGTGCAGGTGTGCTCCTGTGTCCTGCTGCTGCATCTATTGAGACAGACAGCAGGACTCAGCCCCGCCCCTGGCTCCCGCATCATTGGATTTGATTGACAGCAGTGGGAGCCAATGCCTGCACTGCTATCAATCTATCCAATCAGGACCCGAGACACCGGCTGGAGCTGATGTGCTCATCCTCGTCACTGGAAAGACCAGGTTCAGGTAAGTAAAATGGTGCTCTGGGGGGCAGCTGCATCACAGGAGGTTTTTCACCCTAATGCAGTGAATGCATTAAGGTGAAAAACCCTGAGGGTTTAAAACCCCTTTAAAGTGGTTGTAAAGGCACAAGGTTTTTTTACCTTCATGCATTCTATGCATGACTCGCGCTCCTGATTGGCTTTTGGCAGCAACGGGAGCCGATCCCCTCTGCTCTCCTCTCCTCCCTGTGTAATTCTACTTCCTGCAGCTGCTCCAGTGCTTGTAAAATAAACATGTATTAATTACTTTGATCCTCTCTGTTTTAGGTCCCTGTTCAGTACAGTGTGTGTGTGTTTTCGTAAAATTATGATGCTAAATACCTTTTTTGCAGAGCCCTGCTGTGCTGTCATGTGATCTCCCTCTTCTAGCTTGGATTCATCAGAGGGAAATCTCAGCCCCTCCTACTGTTCTCACTTGGGAAGGAAAGCAGAGGGAGGTCACATGACAGCTAAGCAGGGCTCTGCAAAGAAGGGATTTAGCATTATAGTTTTAGGAAAACACACACACTGTACTGAACAGCGACTCAGAACAGAGAGAATCAAAGTATTTAATACAAGTGACTTTACAACCCCTTTAATAGGTGACACCAAAGCAGTACTTAAAGTTAATTTCCACTTTTGCAGTCAAATTTGTGTTCCTAAAGAATACCTAAAATAACATACCTAAAAAAAAAATTCTTACCCTTAATGTTTTTCAGTTGAAGGCATCACAGCTCACTGCAAGGATGGCAGAGTGAGCCTGTCCAAATGCAAGAAGCACAGCCTAAACCTGTAACCTGTAATCCTGTAACCCTTGTTAGGACAGAAAGTGTTCAAATCTAGGTTACAATTTATAATGAAAACCGGCCTGCACAGTACAGACAGGGATAATTATGGTAAACGTAGCTGCCCAGCCCCCACATAAAGAAAGAGAACTAGTAGGATTTTACAGTGCTGGAGTTTCCAGAAAAGAATATTGGAAGAAAATTAAGCTACAATTTTTTAATTTTTCTTTGTAATGGAGAAAATGTTACAAATTTAGGGTAGGTGTTATCCCAATTTGACTGCAAAGGTGGAAATATGCTTAAAGTGGTTGTAAAGCCTAAACATTTTTTACCTTAATGCATTCCTTGCATTAAGATAAAAAATTTTGACTGTCACCATCCCCCCTCTCCCTCCAACCCCCCATTTGATCCAGCACCGTGCACGTCTGCAGCTCTTCTCTCCCCTCACTTTCCCGGGTCTCGCTGGCTTTTTTGGAGCACCAGGAGCCATTGGCTCCCCATGCTGTCAATCAAAGCCAGTAACAAGGGAGTGGGGGGCGGGGCCTACTCCTGCTGTCTGTGTCATGGACGCAGCAGCGGGGCTTGGATACGAGCATGCTTCCCATGGGGGGCACTGGACAGAGAGGAAGCGACAGGAGCGCCGGTGGAGGACCCGAAAAGAGGAGGTTCACGGCCGTTCTGTGCAATTTCATTGCACAGAGCAGGTTAGTATAGACAGGTTTGTTATTTTTTTTTATTATTTACCTTTACAATCACTTTAAGTTTCCCATACTCTCTTGTTTCCTTGAACTGCAACCAGAGTGCTCCAAAATCCAAAAAATGTGTTACTGATGTTTGAACATCAGTATTCCTCGACAACATTTCAGGTCTTTATTTTGTGCATATTCACGTGTATTTGTGTGTATGTGCATACAGGGGCGTAGATAAGGGGGGGGTCAGGGGTGTTCAAACCCCCTAGAGCATCCTGGCAAAATACCTAGACAGTGTCCCTGCTGTTTAGCCTCAGCATCAGCACAGTAGAAGCAATAAGAGTTTCGGAATGCAGCAGCCCCTTCTATTGTGCCCAATCCCTTCAGTTTAATAAGGGGCCCATCTGAAAAGCATGAGATTACTGTAAGGTCTCAGATGCTGCCAATTGACAGTGTACAGTTGAGGGAACTCCTAGACTCCTCCTTGAGGTATCATATGACACAGCTAAAGGGAGACTGGGGATGCAGAAGTTTTCCTGCTTCTGTGCCGTGCTGAATCTGAGGTCTGGTAAGTGGGGTGGCATCAATTTTCTGTTTTGGGAATGAGGAAGTGAGAATTCTAGCCTAGGGGAGTTTCTTTTGGTTGGGGGGGGGGGGCTTTTTTTAAGGAAATTGGGGTGGGTTTGCTTTTGGAGAAGGGGGGAGTTTCTTGGAGAGAAGTTTACAGGGGGTGGTTAATCGCAGGGATTTGCTTCTGGGAGGGGAGTTTGATTGGATGAAGGGAGATTTTCTTCATAATTTGGAATCTTTGCTGGGGGAGAGGGTGTTGACTGAGGGAGATATTTTTGCTTTGGGGAGTCGGTTTAGAGACAGAGGGTTTTATTTTAGGGTTGATATTTGAGGGAGGGAGATATTTTACAGTGGAAATCTTTGCTTGGGGAGGGAGGGTTCTTAGGAGGGAGAGGGGGATTTTGTTCCCTTTAACCACTTGCTGAACAGCCGCGGCAGCTGCGGCAGAATGGCATGGCTGGGCGAAACAACGTTATGTTACGTTGCTTTGCCCTGTGGCCACTAGGGGCGTGCGCGATGACCGCCGTGCTCCCGCGATGGCTCCTGATACACCGAGAACCGAGATCTGTGTGTGTAAACACACAGATCCCGGTTCTCTGAGGGGAGAAGAGACTGATCGTGTGTTCATACAAAGTATGAACAGCGATCTGTCATCTCCCCTAGACTGTCCCATCCCCCTTTCAGTTAGAACACAGACAGGGAACACAGTTAACCCCTTGATCGCCCCCTAATGTTAACCCCTTCCCTGCCAGTGACATTTTTACAGTAATCAGTGCACTTTTATAGCACTGATCGCTGTATAAATGCCAATGGTCCCAAAAATGTGTCAAAAGTGTCCAATGTGTCCGCCATAATGTCGCAGTCTCAATAAAAATCGCAGATCGCCACCAATAATAGTAAAGAAAATATAAATAAATAAAATGTCATAAATCTATCCCCTATTTTGTTAGAATCACTCCCTAGATACTATAACTTTTGCGCAAACCAATCAATATACGCTTATTGCAATTTTTTTTCCCAAAAATATGTAGAAGAATACATATGGGCCTAAACTGAGAAAAAATTAGCTTTTTTTAAAAAAAAAAAGGGGATATTTATTTCAGCAAAAAGTACAAAATATTGTGTTTTTTTCAAAATTGTCGCTCTTTTTTTGTTTATAGTGCAAAAATTAAAAACCGCAGATATGATCAAACACCACCAAAAGAAAGCTCTATTTGTGAGAAAAAAAGGACATCAATTTTGTTTGGGTGCATCGCCGCACGTCCGCGCACTTGTCAGTTAAAGCGACGCAGTATCGATTGGCAAAAAATGCAGCAGCCAAATCTTCCGGGGCTGAAGCGGTTAAAAGAGATGTTTTTTTAAAATTATACTTACCTAGGTGGATGGAGCATCGATCCAATGTTGCATCTGTCCCCAGCTGCTTCTAAGACCAACAACAGAGCGATCAAAGACCGCTGATCACTTAGTTCTCAGCCTTCAGTGAGCAAAGAGTGGTGACTGTCAGTCCCTGGCTCTGCCACCCCCCTCCCCCACGCTCACTGGAATGCCAGGCTGTGGAGGGGGCAGGAACGGCTGGCTCAGGGTCACAGTGGCTCACTAAGAGGCTGAGCGGGCTGCTGGTCCAGGCATCTGGGTGAATCCTGACTTTAAAATTAGAATCTTTCCACAGCCTGGACCTGCTGAGCAATGTCAGCTGACAGTGGGCTATAGCTGGCTGTCAGCTAAAAATGGGTCACAAAAGTGCAGAACGAACTGTACTCCTCCTCAGGAAAAGTACAATCAAGCGGTATGCTATCCCTTCAGAGCGCCGCATGCATCGGTGACATCACTGGCTGCTTTCCTAGGTAAGCGTTATTATAGGCTTACTTGTAGGTACGTTCAAAAGCTGGGTTTACTACAGTTTAAGACTGAATAAAAGCCAACCATATTTACCAGGTGCAAATGGCACCTTCCTGTGGTAGGCAGTGCACAATATTTTTTTTTTTAACCTCTTAAAATATTTAATAAAATTTCTTAGGACACAGTTTTTTAAGGTTTAAATAAATCACTGAAATATGTGGTAGGCAGTACCCCTTGCACCTGCTCAACTTGCACAGTAAGGTTAGCTAAAATCTAGTCTTGGGTCTCATTCATACATCCTACATGACCATGGTGCAGCAAGTATACTGCAAATACCTGCACCCGGGGTCTCAGATGTTCTAATATCCGCTCAGCCTGTACAAATGAGTGATAGTCTGAAAAGAGCCAAGGCTGTCTGCTGCTGTAAACATGTATCCACCTGTATCTGCACATCCAGTGCTTACCTGCAGGTAGGGATACATTTTTGCCCTTGGATAAAATCTCTTTGCATCCAGGGTCAGAAATTTGTCCCTAACAGCAGGTAACCACTGTGACCCACGGTTTGTTTGTGTGTCAATCAGGCTCAATCGATGTGTGGAGTAATGTAGATGATACCGAATGTGCTGCAGGAGTGCCGGCAAGAGATGGAGCTCATCCCAGCTCCTGTAGCCACTGAAGGGAAGAGAGAAAAAAACATCCCTGGTGCCGCACATCCACGGAGTCCTATGGTAATGTAGTAGTGATGGGAGAGACTACCTCAGCCCGGGTTCCCGCCAGGCCACACCCCAATGTGTTTGCTTTGTCCCCCAGAGCTTAAACATGGGGACCACTGGATGTGGATACATGTTAACAGCAGTGGCTCTTTTCAGCCCATCACTCAGGTGGACAGGCTGAGCAGCTGACAAAAATTGGAACATCTGGGATCCTGGCTGTAGGTATTCATGGTATATTTGCCATTCCATGGTCATTTAGAACATATGAATGAGATCTAAAGCCTGGTTAACACGGTGAGATTTTTTTAGTTCAACCCAGCGAGCTAAATGAAAAAAAAACTAGGGAGCTTAGGAGGAGCTTGCTGTACTAATGAGTACACTACCGCACCACAACTACGTGCATTGCATTCTATTCAGATGAATGGGGATAATTTTTGCAAAGCCCCATGGCCCCACTCTGCTGTCACATGTTTTTACCATACCTCCCCCAACATAAAAGTGTAAATGATGCCTTTGAGTTTGAAAGACCTGACCCCCCCCCGGGGCGTCGCTAGGGGGTGGCTTTTGGGGCTATAGCCCCGAATCTGGGGCCAATAGCCCTGAGTCTCTGCAGGGGTCCCCAAGGGGAGGGGAGGCTCTCTGGGGACCCTGATGCAAGGGATAGGCTCTCTGGGGACCCTAATGTAATGGGGGCTCTCTGGGGACCCTGATGTAAGTGGGGGCCCTCTGGGTACCCTGATGAAAGGGGGAGGCTCTCTGAGGACTCTGATGTAAGGAGGAGGCTCTCTGGGGAACCGGATATAAGGGGGGCTCTCTGGGGACCCTGATGTAAGGGGGCTCTCTGGGGACCCTGATGTAAGTGGGGGGCTCTCTTGGGATATATATACACACACACGTATATTACTGTATATACATGTGTATGCTCGCCCTAGCCTATGACTTTCTTTACTTTCTTTACTACGCTGCGATGGGCTCTAGCCCCAGATCTTTTGTAGACCTAGCAACGCCCCTGCCCCCCCCCCAGGAAAAAAAATTATCTACGGCCCTGTGCGCATACACAAGTAAAATCAGTTCTAACCTCTTCAAATGACCATTTTACATGCATATGTGCATAGGCGCGTAAAATACTTACTGGCAACTCAGATTTCTGCTGGGTTTTTTTCCTTGTCAAAAGAAGTTTATTGAGTATACAATATTATAAAGATACATGAAGTAAGTTTACAAGGATCTATAAAGTAAGCTCATTGTTTTACAGTAGGGTTTATATAGGTAAATATCATGAAATTTCAAATATTAAACATTGGGTTCACGTAAACCTAAATTAAAGATATATATCATTTCCTTAGTTACTTTTGTAGGTATTTAAATGATTTATACCTACTATACATATTTTTTACAGGTAGAGTGTATATAGGTCAAATAAATTCTGATAATGAGCTTTAATCGTAAGGTGGAGAAAAGGAAAGAGAAAGAAGAAAAAGGGTAGAAAGGCAGAGGTATGGTCCACAAGGTTGTCCCGCTCGTCAGTTTATTATTCTTTTTAGTTCTCTTTGAAGCCTTAGAATGGGTGTCTCTGTAAGTCATTTAATCTGTTACCATGGCAACAGGACAGAGTCATTGAAATTTGACAGGAACTGTTGTTTTATCCAAGGATGCCAAAGTTTTTCAAATTTTGGAATTTGATTTTGATCGATGGCTACCATCTTAGCATGGGACATTGTATTATTCATTCTGTGAATTGTTTCTGCTAGTACCAATGTAGGAGATTTCCATGCCTTGGCCACTGTTTGTTTTGCAGCCGTTATTAGTTGGATCATAAGTTCCGGTTTTAGATTAAGTAAAGTTATATATGGATCTGGTTGTATTATTTTTTTAAATATTTTAGATGCAATCACGAAGACTTCCTTCCAGAAGGTTTGGATTACTGGGCACGTCCACCATATGTGTAAATGTGTGCCTATTTCTGGGCATCCTCGAAAACAAAGAGCTGAGGTATTAGGTGAATATTTTGCCACTCTAGCGGGTACAAGGTATCAGCGAGTTAGGACTTTATAATTTGTCTCCAGTGCTAAGATGTTGGGTGAAGATGACTTAGATGTGAGCCATATGTTAGACCAGTCCGTGTCTTCTAAAGTTCGTCCCAGGTCCTCCTCCCACCTCTGAACGTAAGAGGGTCTATTAAGATTTACTACTCCATATAATTGATTATAAAGTGATGAAATTGTACCTTTAGCAAATGGATCTTTTGTACAGATTGATTCAAAAATGGATAATTGGGATAATGGTGTATCTCCCTTTAGGAATGGTGTATAGAAATTTTTGATTTGGAGATATCTAAATATCTCAGAGTTTGGTAGATCATATTTTTCTCTAAGCGATGGGAATGAAAGGAATGATTTAGATGCTATGAAGTAATTTAGTGTCTGAATGCCTGATGTTGTCCAAGCTTTAAAAGAATTTGGGTAGATCCATGCCAGATAAAAGGCCGGATTTCTGATAAAAGAAAGGAGAGGATTGTGTGGAGATTGTAACTGATATTTGGTTTTTAGTTTATCCCAGAGAGATAAGAAGTGTTTAGTTATGGGATTATGAATTTTAAAGCGGTCTTTAGGATCAAGCCATAACAAGTTTGATATTAATAGAGGGTCATTTTCTGAAGCCTCTATAAATACCCATAATGGGATTTCCTGTTTTGCATGGTATTTGGACAGACTGGCCAAATGTGCTGCTCTGTAGTAGTTAGTAAAATTAGGGTATCCCAGGCCTCCTTTATTTTTGGGAAGATGTAGTGTGTGTATAGGTATTCGGGGTTTAGAAGAGCCCCATATAAACGAAGTTGCTCTTTTTTGTACTATTCTCAAAAAATAGGAAGGAATTGGAATAGGGAGGACTCTGAATAGATAAAGCAATTTGGGTAGAATAGTCATTTTGATTGCATTAATCTTCCCTATCCAGAATAAAGGAAGTTGCGACCATTGTTTTATTAGATTTGTGATCTGTCTTAATACAGGAGGATAATTGGTTGAGAATAAGTCAGAATGAGATGCTGTTAAATGAATTCCAGGATATGTGATTGATTTTTCTGCCCATGTGAATGGGAGTGCAGCCCTAGCCGGGATCAATTCCATGTTTGTGAACGAAATATTAAGCACTAGGCATTTCTTATAATTAATCATAAGGCCGGATAGGGTTGCAAATCCATCAAGAGCTGGTATTAAGTTAGGACCAGAGACCTGTGGTGATGATAGAAAAAGTAATATATCGTCTGAAAATATACATAATTTGTGTGTAATACCGCCTACTTCAATGCCAGTTATAGTTTGGTTTGTTCTGATGTATTGGGCCATGGGTTCGAGTATAAGGGCAAATAATAAGGGAGATAATGGGCAACCCTGTCGGGTACCTCTTTCGATATTAAAGGCATCAGATTTGTATCCAGCATATTTTATATAGGCTTTGGGTTTATTATATAATGCTTTGATCCATGTTAAAAAGTGGGGTCCAAAACCCCATTTTTGTAATGAATATTGCATATATTGCCAGGATACTGTGTCAAATGCCCTCTTAATATCGAGAGATAGAAAACATAAAGGGATTTTCCGTTTTTTAGCAATATGTGCCAATAACACTGCCCTGCGTATATTATCGCCTGCCTGTCTATTTGGCATGAAGCCTACTTGATCTCTATGTATTAATTTTCCTATAATGCTATTGAGGCGTTTTGCTATTATTTTTGCTAATAATTTAATATCAAGGTTTAACAGAGAGATAGGCCAATAATTCACACAGGAAGTATCATCAGAAAGGGGTTTTGGGATCATACAAACAATTGCCATTAGTGTTTCTTGCCGAAAAGAATGTCCTTCTAGAAGTTTGTTAAAAGTTTCAGTGAGAATGGGAGAGAGTATTTCTGAGAATGTTTTATAGTATAAAGCCGAGTAGCCGTCTGGGCCTGGTCTTTTGTTAAGTTTTAGGTCTTTTATGGCGTTAGCAACTTCATCTATAGTTATAGGCTCATCCAAACTCCTTTTTTGATTCTGAGACAACTCAGGTAAGGTTATTTTTGAGAAGAAGGATTCAGCCTCTGTAGGATTAAATTCATTGTTTGTCTTGTATAAAGTTGCGAGATGTGAGTGAAATTTATGGACTATTTTAACTGGATTACAAGTATAAACATTTTTTGATAATTTCAAACGTATTGGTTTGAAAGATTTGTTAGTTGAATTTAATGCCCGAGCCAAATATGTACCTGGTTTGTTTGTATTCATGTAGAAATTGTGTTTGGAGCGTTTGAGGGATTTATCAACTGACTCAGTGAGAAATAGATCGTATTCCAATCTAGATTTTTCCAGATGAGATTTTGTACTCTGAGATGGATTATCTTGGAATGATATGTAGGCGGCATTAAAATTGAGTTCTAGTTTTTTTGCTAGATTTTTGCGTTCCCGTTTAAATAGTGCCATTTGTCTTTGTATTGTACCACGCAAGACAGGCTTATGAGCTTCCCACAGTGTTATTGGGGAAATGTCTGTTGTATTATTAATTGATATGTATTCCTTTAAAGCTTGTTCAATGGCCATCTGATGTAGTGGGTGTTTGAGCATTATGTCCGGTAAGTACCACGTTGGGTCATGCGCTTTTGGTATGGCTGAGGCTATAGTAGTGTATACTGCATTATGGTCAGACCACGGAATCGGAATTATATCTGATGCAATAATTTCTGGTATCATTCCTATTGTTAGAAAAATATGATCTATTCTGGTGAAGGTTTGATGAGGGTGCGAGAAATAAGTGAATTTCTTTTTCATTGGGTTACTTTCTCTCCACGAATCTACCAGATTGTATTTGGAAAGAAGTTGAGAAAAAGGTAATCTAGAGGTTATTTTGGATGGTGTAAAAGGTGATTTATCTAGAAATGGGAGGAGGACCTGGTTCGAATCCCCGCACATTATCACTGTTCCTATTTTGTGTGTATTAATCACTTGTAATATATGTGAGAGGAATGGTGTAGGTTGTTTGTTAGGAGCGTAGTAGGAAATCACCGTGATTGCTGTATCCATTATATAACCCATGAGTATCAGGTATCTACCTTCTGGGTCTTTAATTTCTGATGATAAGGTGAATGGTGTGGATCGGTGAAATGCAATTAGAGTTCCCCTTTGTTTGGTACAGGCAGAAGCCGTGTAAATTTGTTGATAAAAAGGAGAAATATATTTTGGAGTAGAATCTTTGGTGAAGTGTGTTTCTTGGAGGCATACTATGTGAGCCTTCTTGTTATGGAAAGTACGGAAGGCTTTGGTCCTTTTTTGAGGGACATTTATTCCCTGAACATTCAGGGAAAGTATATTCAGTGGTGCCATGGCAACAGATCAAATAGTTTTGACTTACTTTTTGTTATGCAGAGCTGACTGCGCAAATCAACCTGTGTGGACTGAAGAGATGAAAAGATAGAAAAGAAACCAGTGAATTCTGGAGTAAAGAGTAAACAAAAAACATATGAGATTAGATGATACATTGTATAAATTATTTTTTGCAAGTAATCACAATTTACCCGTGAAAGAGAATAAATATCTCTCTCAGGGGAATAAGTGCCTTTGTCACACTCCCACATAATATGGTTGGGAGAATGAGGAGGGCTAATGGGGGTACACGGATCTTCCGCTTACAGGAGAGAAGTGCTATGTCAAAAGACATCAAAATGATGATTCATTAATTGGAGTGCAGAATATGGTTTTTGTTGAAATTATTTATTCCAGGGTGGTTGTATATGGTTAGTCTTGCCCTAGGCTAAATAATTCAGTTAGAAAGGTACTGTTAATAACTTTGGTATTGATGAAGATAGTTTGAATTATTTTGGGATTTTAACCTTTTTAGAGTAAACAATTACATATTTTATTCATATGTAACTGTTTAGATATGTTAACTCATAAAATTGAGGTTGTATTGCTTCAGATTAGAATAAACAAAAACATAGTTCTAGGAACTAGTTAGGTAATAATATATTTGTTTTAGGAAAAGAAAGAAAAAGCTTCCATTAATTCTGGATTATTCAACATATTTGTCCTAAAAAGTAATAAATCTATTGTTATTACCTGAAAATATATAACTGAACAAGAATTTCCTTATTTCACTTATATATTCTAAGGCTATATGAATCAGAAGTAATAGGAAATATAACTGGAATGTAACATGATCCCACACAGTGTGTGACTATCAGAATGCAGTTACATTCAGTTATAAATACAGGTTTTTTATAGAGAACCATCTCTTAGTATAATAAATGAAGAGATATCAGGAATTAGGATGTCAGTCCATTGAATCTTCCTGGTCCATGGATGATGTGGCATAACGTCCTCTTTTGTGAGAATGATGATTCCCATTTTGTTCTGAAATTTTCTGGGTGCTGCCTTAAGGTGAAGATGATGCCAATCTTCTGCGTGTGGGAGAGTTGCTGCTTGTGGGTTCTGTCAGATTTCATTTTAAAAGGGTTTGTTGTAGTTCATCTGCTGATCTGCTTCTGTAAATTGTACCTTGGTAGTTAAATCTGACTGAAAAGGGGAAGCCCCATTGATACATAATGTTGTGGCGTTGCAGTTCCATTAGTTGGGGTTTCATGGATCGTCTTTTAGTAATAGTAAGTTGGGATAGGTCAGCAAAAATTTGATAATTGTGTCCTTGAAAATTAAGTTCCTTTTTTTCTCTTGCAGCAATTAGTATTTGTTCTTCCGTTCTGTAATAATGAAATTTTGTGATTATATCACGTGGGGGTCCATCTTTCTTTTTGGCTGTGAGGGCTCTGTGTACTCTGTCCAGTTCTAAACGTTCAATAGGGATATCTGGCTTTAGTTCTTGTAATAGAGCAGTAATAGTAGATTGCAGGTCTGTCACAGTTTCAGGTATTCCCCTTATGCGCAAGTTTGAACGTCTGGCTCTATTTTCGTAATCTTCGAGCTTAGTTTGAAGTATTAAATTCTCTTCTTTTAATTGTTCCAATTCTGTTATATTTTCTTGGGTTGTAATTTCAATTTCATCCATTTTTATTTCTAAGGCTGCGGTGCGGTTTCCCAGCTCTCTTATTTCTTTGGTTAGGCTTTTTGTTATTTGGTCTGAGGTTTGTTTTAAAGCCATCTTTTCAAATTGTAATAATATTACAGGGGATGCTGAGGAGGCTTGTGGAGAAGTTTGTGAGAGGATTTGTTCTGTATCTGACTCAAATGGAGAGTCTTGCTGTGACATTTTCTGTCTGTGATGCTGTATATTGTGAGGTGACTGGAGCTGGTTTAGTTGCAGTGAGTGCCTGTGAGCTCTTTGTGAGGTGATTTTTATTTCTGCCACGGCTTCCTCCCAGTACCATATTTCCTGGCCAAACTTTCACAGTTTGTTCCCTGGGGCAAAAAGGTTCAAATGGATACCTTTTGAGCCTGCAGGCGCCGCTTTGTCCTTCTCTTCTCTCCTCAGCGGTGAGGAGCTCTAACAATGCATGTCTGCTCCGCTAGACTCCGCCCATCTCCCCCCTGCTGGGTTTTTTTAATCATCTATATGCAGCACATGTTTGCAAGCAAACTGAAAACAATGGGCTGCATTTAGATCAGTAAAAAGAAACTCCTGTATGCCTAAAAACGCAAATACAAAGAGTGGTAAAGCCCAAAGTCAAAGATCTGTCTTTATTTATTTTCCTTTTTTTCCTTTTGAGGTTACATTGTTGCATTGTGATTCATAGGAATAAAAAATAGATTTAAAAAATAATCAATTGTTAGTGTGAGATTTAAAAGGTCAAGTTGGGTTTGTGCAGACAGAAATTTGGTTTACGCACATAGGAATTGTTGTAATAGTTCTGCTTCTCAGGTCTGCAACTGTAAAAATGCTGAATGACATTATAGGTGCTTGGGTGAATATTTGACACATTATACAACACTATGTTGCATGATCTTTATGCCAGGGTCTTATCGATTAAGCTCTGAGAGCTGAATCCATCTGTCATTGACAGCTGCCAGTTCCAGCACCTGCATTGCAATTCCACACCTGCCACCCGCTGACAGTGCTATTTTCAAATATTGCTGTGGCTGACCGCAGTTTTGCAGCACTGTTTTAAATGGTTAGTTTGTCGAAAGTGGTTAAGTAGCTGAAATATGTGCAGATTTATCCAATTGTGAATTATTTATTTGTTTACAAATTTGCAGATCAGTGTTCTCTAAACCTTAGTTTACACTTGTGGTTGGGAGGGTTAAAGCACACAATTGAGATGTGTTTTTACCATTCCCAACCACTCCCCCTCAGCTGAAAAAGCAGTTGTATGGGAGTAAACAAAAAGGGGGGATTTTGGGACTTTAAATGAGGCTGTTGACTAGTTGGGGTTGGGTTGTATGTACAGTGCCTTGCGAAAGTATTCGGCCCCCTTGAACTTTTCAACCTTTTGCCACATTTCAGGCTTCAAACATAAAGATATCAAATTTTTATTTTTTGTGAAGAATCACCAACAAGTGGGACACAATTGTGAAGTGGAACGAAATCTATTGGATTGTTGAAACTTTTTTAACTAATAAAAAAATGAAAAGTGGGGCGTGCAAAATTATTCGGCCCCCTTGCGTTAATACTTTGTAGAGCCACCTTTTGCTGCGATTACAGCTGCAAGTCGCTTGGGGTATGTCTCTATCAGTTTTGCACATCGAGAGACTGAAATTCTTGCCCATTCTTCCTTGCAAAACAGCTCGAGCTCAGTGAGGTTGGATGGAGAGCGTTTGTGAACAGCAGTTTTCAGCTCTTTCCACAGATTCTCGATTGGATTCAGGTCTGGACTTTGACTTGGCCATTCTAACACCTGGATACGTTTATTTGTGAACCATTCCTTTGTAGATTTTGCTGTATGTTTGGGATCATTGTCTTGTTGGAAGATAAATCTCCGTCCCAGTTTCAGGTCTTTTGCAGACTCCAACAGGTTTTCATCCAGAATGGTCCTGTATTTGGCTGCATCCATCTTCCCCTCAATTTTAACCATCTTCCCTGTCCCTGCTGAAGAAAAGCAGGCCCAAACCATGATGCTGCCACCACCATGTTTCACGGTGGGGATGGTGTGTTGAGTGTGATGAGCTGTGTTGCTTTTACGCCAAACATATCATTTTGCATTGTGGCCAAAAAGTTAGATTTTGGTTTCATCGGACCAGAGCACCTTCTTCCACATGTTTGGTGTGTCTCCCAGGTGGCTTGTGGCAAACTTTAGACGAGACTTTTTATGGATATCTTTGAGAAATGGCTTTCTTCTTGCCACTCTTCCATAAAGGCCAGATTTGTGCAGTGTACGACTGATTATTGTCCTATGGACAGACTCTCCCACCTCAGCTGTAGTTCTCTGCAGTTCATCCAGAGTGATCATGGGCCTCTTGGCTGCATCTCTGATCAGTCTTCTCCTTGTCTGAGCTGAAAGTTTAGAGGGACAGCCAGGTCTTGGTAGATTTGCAGTGGTCTGATACTCCTTCCATTTCAAAATGATCGCTTGCACAGTGCTCCTTGGGATGTTTAAAGCTTGGCAAATCTTTTTGTATCCAAATCCGGCTTTAAACTTCTCCACAACAGTATTACGGACCTGCCTGGTGTGTTCCTTGGTCTTCATGATGCTCTCTGCGCTTTCAACAGAACCCTGAGACTATCACAGAGCAGGTGCATTTATACAGAGACTTGATTACACACAGGTGGATTCTATTTATCACCATCAGTCATTTAGGACAACATTGGATCATTCAGAGATCCTCGCTGAACTTCTCGAGTGAGTTTGCTGCACTGAAAGTAAAGGGGCCGAATAATTTTGCACGCACCACTTTTCAGTTTTTTATTTGCTAAAAAAGTTTAAAATATCCAATAGATTTCGTTCCACTTCACAATTGTGTCCCACTTGTTGGTGATTCTTCACAAAAAATTAAAATTTTATATCTTTATGTTTGAAGCCTGAAATGTGGCAAAAGGTTGAAAAGTTCAAGGGGGCCGAATACTTTTGCAAGGCACTGTAAACAAATTTATTGGCATAAAAATACATTACAATAATAATATTGCATGTATAAAACTGGCATCACATACATGTCATGTGCACATGACATGAACAACATCAATTTATATATACACATATCAGCTTTGCAACACATAGCAATATAGAATAACAAATGTTAATGTAACAAATGTGAGATCGTATAGGTACACATGTGGACTAGGCGGCACATAACAACATGGTAAAATTGGATACAAAATCTAATTATTAAAGATGGTATGTCTGAATTGGATCCTATTAGGACATATAGCTACATCCTGATTGCCCAACGCATTTCATGTAAAAACACTTCCTCGGGGGCGTCAGATGCTATAGGGTATCTGAAAAAAACATAGTTTAATAAAGTCAGGTGTTTGACAAAGTACAACTGAAGAGGACAAGACTGTCAGTCACGGGTACTTATATCATACAATGAATTATGGTGTATATGAGGCCAGGGTCAGAAAGGTTGTCTGTCCCGGGAGCTGAGGTAGTCAAAGCCCTGTACCAAGAAGAGCGCATGCGCATCATCCCCAAAACACAGGTTGTCAATCTCCATAGTGTATCAAAGTGATGAACAGAGGTGATGACTGGCCAATGAAGTCTGTAATGGATAAATTAATCCATTAAAATTCGGTGACAGGTGTGGAAGTGACATGAGACTAGGTGCCCGAGTGAAAGCGTGAGAAGTGAAAAAGTGTGCAGATAAGATAGTGGTAAGGATGAATCACACACCATAACAAAGGGGGGGGGGGGGGAAGTGGTGAATGGAATGTATAAGAGACACCGTGAGAAAGTCCAAATCACCAAGACCGATAAAGAGAGTAGAGGGGAGAGTGAAGGACTAAAAAACATGTACTAGAGTCGCATAGTATTTACCTTAATGTGTAAATAGAAGAAAGTGCTTTTATGAGCTACGGCGTCTACACGTGTATGGCAAGAAAAAAAATGATCCCCACAGTTTCTGTGCAGTGGTGCAGGTTTTTAGGGATTAAAACAGGTGGTGAGGAGGCAGCACAATTCCATATAAAGAGCAAGCCACTGTGGATCACTCTTCAGAAGGCCAGCACAAGTTTAAATGAGCCTTAACATGCTGGCAGATGTAGTCTCCATAAAATATGACATAAAATTTGATTGGCAAAGAGTGTGTTAAGCTAAACGTCTCAGTATACAAAAACAGTTGTGAAAGCATTTGCTTCTATGTCCAGTGCCTGAGTATAAAGTGCTTAAAGTAAACCACTGCTGATCACATGCATGGCACAGCAACAGTTTTACTTTAGTTTTAATTTCTGCAGCAGCACCTACTAGCCTTTTCTTTGCCTCCCTGTCCTTCCCTTCCACTCTTGGGAACAGAAGATACCCATAGGCACATATGACTCATGATCCTCTCAAGTGACAGCACTAGTGCTTAATGAGTGGCCCTGTGCTGTCACATGGGGTGGGGAGACTATCCTAGCACTGTGTGACTAAGGCTGGCCATAGATGGTTCGAATGTCAGCCAGTTCCATTGTATGTGAGCAACTTGGGTACAACCAGTCTGCCAGATTCAGTTGCGATTATCGCTAGCGGCTGCTATAACCACTAGTAATAATCACTGTCTCCTCCCGGCAGAGATGGCTTCCCCAGGCTGCCACCCCTGCGGGGAGCAGACAAATTCTTGGCAGGAGGGATTCCCTTGTCAGCACTGTCTGTGTTTTTTGGGGAATCATGCAAAATTCTTTCCTGCAACCTGTGGTTACCCAGGGCTTTCTTTCCTTGCTTCCAGCATTTGAATGGAGCGTTGGTGTAGTGAAAAGAAGGTAAGAATGTGATACTGGGGAAGATGTGATACTGGGAAAGGTGTCAATGAATCTTTTAGCAACTTTCATCAGTCCATATAAATTAATTCTTGGCATGCAAAAATACAGTATGCAGTAACCGTTTAATTTCTCAAAAATGCTGTACATTTAATCATTAAAAAGCAATCTTTAAAGTCGGGCCAAGTGACTTTTCTTAGTCTAATGCTGGCCATACACTATACGAACAATCGGCCAAACCCATTTTAGAAAAACGAACATTGGGCCGTGAGCGCAAACGATAGTGCCATCATGTAATGACCGATAAATCGTTCAGTGGACATAAATGAATGCATTTTTTGTTTGTTTTTTTACATATACCTAGTGCAGACAGTTCGGATGGGAAACACATTAACCTTTCTATTTATCGTTCGTTCGGCAGAAAATTTCCAAACTTGTCGTTCGTTTTTTCGGCTCAAAACGTCCCAATGATTATCGATTTTTTGCCCATTAACTGGCCGAAAAATTAACGAACTGTCTAAATGACCGAATCTTGGACGATTTTTTGTATAGTGTATGGCCAGCATAAGACAATAAAACCAGTCTCCTCACCCCTAGTGATCAGCTACATTGTAACTTTGCACTCTTTTCAGAATATTTGAGAGATAAAATTGCGTTTTTATCATAGTGGGCCAGCTTACGATCAAATACTTCTTTTTTGGTTTACCATCTTTTTCTATACTGGGATCCTCCACCAGAGTTCTCTCCCATGACATGTCAATCTTTACCTCTAGGTTAAAACATGGTGATGGACAGTGCCCCATTTTGTACCATATGGGCCTCCCTGTAGGCATTGGTGAAAGCTAACTAAACATTTTAATCTATGCTTCTCTGATTTGTGGCTGCTCATATACACTACTTATTTTTTTGTTTAATATGTTTTTATTGAAAAAGGGAATGCAGATACAGAAAATAAAGCACTTAGAAAATAGGTCATTGTTTTAACAGTCAGAGAGGACAAACGCAAGGACTTTCCAAGTACATTAGGTATAATCCTCACATGAAATAATCGTTAGGGCCAGCAACAGTTGAAAAAAAAAAAAAAACACACACCAAAAGGAAAGTGACATTGGGCCCTGAGATATGTATGATTCTAGGCGAGTCCTTCAGTCAGAAAGCTTCATATTAACAATTGACTGAGTAATCAAAACATTATAAAATTGTCAACAGTTTAAAAGCAAAAGAGAGGGGGAAAGATGAGAAGAGAGGGAGAAGTGGGAAGGGAGAGAGAGGGGTATGGAGAGAGGGAAAAAAGGTCAGGTAGGTAGACTGGTAGACATGGCAACACAACTAAGTTTAGAGCAATTGCAAGTAGTTTTCTGAAATCTCAGAGGGGGATGAACCCTCCACTGTCAGTAAAAATGAAATAACTGGTTAGATTGGAGAACAATTTAGGAAGCCTGGATAACCTGGGGGCTCGAAGAGATGATATCCTTGTAACAAGGGGTGTTGAGAAACGAAGACCAGGGGGCCCAAGTTAAAGTACCGTATATTGTTTAGTTGTGTCTCTTGCAATATGGGTAAGTTCTTCCATGAGGCTTACTTCGGATACTTTTTGTAGCCAAGACTTCATGGATGGAATTGTAGGTTGACCCCAAAGGGCGGGGATGAGAGCCTTGGCTGTATTTAGGAGATGTGGAATAAGTGAGCGTTTATATCTTCCTATGGGCGTTGAGGTAGCGTGGAATAGAACTGAACATGGATCAGGAGAAATATTGACGTTGGTAATCTGGTGGATCAAGTCAATCACCTTAGACCAGTAAGGACGAATGAGAGGGCAGGACCACCAGTGGTGGCCATGGGTAGCATCATTTCCACAATTCCTCCAAAATAGTGGTGAGTTGGTAGGGAACATACAATGAAGTTTAACAGGTGTATGGTGCCATCTGGTAAGAAGTTTAAAATTAGCTTCCGCCATAGAGAAAGCAAGTGAAGATAAAGTTGGAGAACTTTGTCCTTTTTCTTGTTGGTGATATTGGCGCCCAGGTCAAGCTCCCACTAAGCCGTATATGTAGGACTCTGCAACTCAATAAGAGCCTTATAAAACTGGGAAATACAATGTATAGGGGGATCCTTATGAAGAAACACATGTTCAATTCCATGACAGCATTTTTATCTTCAAAGTAATGGAGACGACAAATCACATCTCTGGGTTGATCAGAGGCGATGTTGCGAGGCCTCAGGGCTCGGTGAACCTGGTCGAATCGCAGAGCATCAGTGACTGGGTTGCCTAGGATGGTATTAAGGATTATTATTATTATACAGGATTTATATAGCGCCAACAGTTTGCGCAGCGCTTTACAACATGAGGCAGACAGTACACTTACAATACAAATCAATACAGGAGGGATCAGAGGGCCCTGCTCGTTAGAGCTTACAATCTAGAAGGGAGGGTCAAGTGGAAACAAAAGGTAATAACTGTGGGGGAAGAGCTAATGGAAAAAATGAAAATACAGTTGTTAGGTGTGGGTAGGATAGGCTTCTCTGAAGAGAAGGGTTTTCAGGGATCGTCTAAAAGCTAATAAAGTGGGAGATAGGCGGACAGATTGGGGTAGGGCATTCCATAGGATTGGAGAGGCTTTGGAAAAGTCCTGGAGGCGAGCATGGGAGGAGGTGACGAGGGAGCTAGAGAGCAGGAGGTCTTGAAAGGAACGAAGAGAACGAGTAGTATTTATAAACTAAGCTAGTGATGTAGCTGGGGGCGAAATTGTGGATGGCTTTGTACGTAGTTGTTAGAATTTTGAATTTAATTATTTGGCCGAGCAGAAGCCAGTGGAGGGATTGACAGAGAGGAGTGGCAGACACAGAGCGATTGGTAAGGTGGATGAGTCTGGCAGCGGCATTCCTGATAGATTGAAGAGGTGATAGACTATGTAGAGGCAAGCCAATGAGACGGGAGTTGCAGTAGTCGAGGCGAGAGATGACAAGCGAGTGAATTAAGAGCTTTGTTGTGTCATTGGTTAGAAAGGGGCATATTTTAGAGATGTTGCGGAGGTTGAGGCGGCAGGATTTGGACAGTGATTGGATGTGTTGCTTGAAGGAGAGTTCAGAGTCTAGGACTACACCTAGAACCTTGGCATGTGGGGATGGGCTTATAGTTGTGCCATCGATTTTGACAGAGAGATCAGGGGAAGGGGCATATGGGGGAGGAAAAATTATAAGTTCGGTTTTGGATAGTTTGAGTTTGAGGAAGAGGTGTGACATCCAGACTGATATATCTGATAGTAAATTAGTGATACGTGAGACAGAGGGAGTGAGCTGAGGGGTAGAGAAATAGATTTGGGTGTCGTCAGCGTAGAGGTGGTATTGGAAGCCATGGGAGGCTATCAGTTGAGCCAGGAAGGCGGTGTAGATTGAAAATAGGAGAAGTCCAAGAACCGAATCCTGGGGGACCCCAACAGAGAAAGGAAGAGGAGAGGAAGTAGAGTTATAAGAAACGCTAAAGGTGCGGTTGGATAAGTAGGAAGAGAACCAGCGAAGTGTACAGTCACGGAGACCAAAGGCGTGTCGTTTTTTGAGGAGGAGGGGGTGGTCAACCGTATCAAAGGCAGCAGAGAGGTCCAGGAGTAGGAGTACAGAATAGTGTTGATTGGTTTTGGCCGCTAGTAGATCGTTTGTTAGTTTTAGGAGAACAGTTTCTGTGGAGTGTTGAGAACGAAATCCAGACTGAAGGGGATCAAGAAGGTTATTATCAGCGAGGTGGACGCTCAGTCGGTTGTAGACCAGATGTTCGAGGAGTTTGGATAAGAAGGGGAGCAAGGAGATGGGGTATAGGTTGTTAAGATTGGATGGGTCCAGTGAGGGCTTTTTAAGTATGGGTCTGACAAGTGCATGTTTTAGAGCAGTGTTTCTCAACTCCAGTCCTCAAGGCGCCCCAACAGGTCATGTTTTCAGGTTTTCCATTATTTTGCACAGGTGAATTGATCAGTTTCACTGCCTTAGTAATGACCACAGCTGTTTAATCTGAGGGAAATCCTGAAAGCATGACCTGTTGGGGCGCCTTGAGGACTGGAGTTGAGAAACACTGTTTTAGAGAGTTGGGGAAGATGCCAGAAGATAGGGAGAGATTGAAGATGTGGGTTAGAGAGTGTAGCATAGGGCCAGAGGGTGAACATAGCTTTTGTGAGGGAAAAGGATCCAGAGGGCAGGTAGTAAGGTGGACATTAGCAAGTAGTTTAGCAACTTCGTCTGTATTGGTGGGGTTGAAAGAGGGAAATAATGATTGTGCCTGTGGGCATGAAGTGTAAAGCGTGGAGGGGGTTGGAACAGTAGAGATCTCCGCGCGAATTGTATCAATCTTCTGTTTGAAGTGATTGGTGATCTCCTGGGCAGTGAGTGAGTTGGCGGGTGGAGGCGGTGGAGGACGAAGTAGAGAGTTGAAGGTGGAGAAGAGTTGACGGGATGATAAGTTGCTAATGAGAGTGGTAAAATAGGTCTGCTTGGCAGAGAGGAGGCTGGAATTGTATTTTTGGAGGGCAGATTTATATTGGTTGAAATCTCTCTGAGACTTAGTCCTACGCCACAGGAGCTCAAGAGCACGACTACGTTTTTTCAGACTTCTAGTATCATCTGTTTGCCAAGTTTGAAGGGGTCTGGGCTTGATTCTGTGTCTAGTGAGGGGGGCCAGTGAGTCCAGTGAGGCTAGAAGTGAAGCGTTGTAGACAAAAGTGGCTAGGTTGGTGCAGGATAGGGGTGAGATTTTGTCGTAGAGGTTGTCGATAGCAGAGTAGAGAAGAGAAGGGTTGAGATGACATAGGTTTCTGTGGGTAACTTTAAGGTGGTTGGAGGGAGAGGAGGTGAAGGAAAGAGAGAGAGTGAAACTAATAAGGTGGTGAACAGAAAGAGGCAATGGATAGTTAGAGAGGTTGCATGAAGTGCAAAGGTGAGAGAAAACAAGGTCAGGAATATAGCCTTCTGAGTGAGTAGGAGCATGTATCCACTGCTTCAGGTCAAAGGAGGATGTTAGGCTGAGAAGTTTGGAAGTGGCAGGAGTGTTAGTATTAATAGGGATGTTGAAGTCCCCAAGAATGATTGTGGGGATTTCAGAAGAAAGAAAGTATCGTAGCCAGGCAGAGAAGTCATCAAGAAAGGTTGATACTGGTCCAGGGGGCCTGTAGATCACAGCTATCCTTAGCTAAATTGGAGTGAAAAGACTAATACAGTGTGCTTCGAAAGAGGAGAGTGACAGAGAGGGAGGTGGCTGAAGTACCTGAAAGGTGCTATGTGGGGCTAGAAGGATTCCGACACCTCCTCCCTTATGTCCACTGGATCTGGGGGAGTGAGTCCAGAGAAGACCACCATGGGATAAGGCAGCAGAAGTGTCAGATTCGTCAAGATAAGGCCGGAGAGCTTTCGTGAGCAGAGGCGGTGTGCGGGGATGGGGAAATAATCGACCTTGAGGCTCTGGCCTTACCGGGTATGCTGGGACTGTCTCTTTCCGTGGCAAGGAATCGTTTTATAGACCCCACGGTAGCTTGATGCGAAGCTGAGGATTTCCCGGATCATTTACCCAGTGTTGTGCGGGATTTCGAGGCTTTGGACGACATTGCTAATAGCTTTTAGGCCGGTGGCTAGACGGAGCTCTTCTCAAGCACATCCTTCCAGCGCCATGTGTAGGCCACGCCCCTCATATACACTACTTACCCCCTTTGTCCTCCTCTCCTGATAAAGTGGACCTAAGGTCTGTACAATGTGAAGAGAATGTAGTAGCTTCCCATCATTTGTTATTAATTACTGTAGATATTGTTGCACATGACAGATTTTTGGTTGGAGGTATTATTTATTGTTATCTACAACAAGCACCATGTTTTTTTAAATATTGTAATTAAATCTGAAAATAAATCTTATCAGGATATACTGTATGTTATATATATCCTAAATGGTACCTCTAAAGCTCACTATGTATTTTTCTTGTTTTTTTTGTTGTTTTTTTTTTAACTTTGTAGGAATTGTTTGTAGGCTGTAACAGAGGCTCATCTGTGTCAGGCATTTGTGACCATAGCCAAGAACCGCACAGGTACCAGGGTTTACCTGATTGTGTCATCTTGATAATGACTGAACAAAGATGATATTTGTATGTCCTTCTGATAAGAGAAGCAGAATAAGGCATTATCAGGAGAAGCACTGTGATCTCTCAGAGGTAAAAAATACCTTATGTGTTACACTGACACATTACCTAGCATGCATAAAGCTGTTGTAACCCTAAAAATAAAAAAATGTTCCTGTTCCTTTAAAGCATGATAACTAGCAGTGTAATTTGTCCCATTCTATGTTGTAAAATACCTGGTTGATCCTGCCTGTTTCTGTGTCCCCCCTGTGTGTGCTGACCACGGCAATCATGACTGCTGATCCCTGATAGCGTGGTCAGTTTACATGCCTCCGTCATCCCTCTGTGTGCTCTGAGTCTCTCCCCCTCCCTACCTGTATGTCATTTCCCAGTCCGTATAAGAACTGATCTCCTCCACACCCCTCCTCTTCCCCCCCCCCCCTCCTCTATTCCACTGCAATATCTAAAACAAAGACTTGTATCCCCTCTGGTTTATAAAGACATAAACTACAGTGTGTGTTTTTTGAAAATGATAATGCTAAATACCTTTGCAGCTCCACTGTGCAGTCATGTGATTTCTCTCTGCTGGCTGGCTAATGTCAGAGGGGAATCTCAGCCCCTCCCGCTGCTCTCCTTAGATTGGGGAAGGCGGGTGGAGGGGGATGACATGACCGCACAGCGGTGGTGTGAGAAAAGGTATTTAGCATTATCATTTTCAAAAAACCCATACACTACATTTTATGCCTTTATAAACCAGAGGGGATACCTCTAAAGCTAAGGGGAAAATAATACTGGGAGTATGCTATAGGTCCCCTAACCTGAGGGAGGAAAGGGAGACAAATCTCCTATCACAATTTGGATTAGCAGCAAGGATGGGAAGTGTTAATATAATGGGGGATTTTAACTATCCAGACATAGACTGGGCGGAGGGAACCGCACCCAGTCTATTAATCCAAGGCTCACCAGTTCCTAAACATCTTGCAGGACAATTTTATGGGTGAGATGGTAGACACACGAACTAGAAATAAAGCCTTACTGAATCTACTGATTACCAACAATACAGACCTGATCACGGATGTGGAAATACGGGGCAATTTAGGTAACAGCGATCACAAGTCAATTGGCTTCAGTATAAATCACACAAATAGGAAACATAAGGGGAATATAAAGACACTGAATTTCAAAAGAGCCAGCTTCCCTAAACTACGAGCCTTACTAGAAGGCATGAATTGGGATAAAATCTTAGGAACAAAGAACACGGAGGAGAGATGGGTTTGCTTTAAGAGCATATTAAATAAGGGCATTAGCCAATGCATCCCATTGAGTAATAAATTTAAAAGAGCAAACAAAAGTCCTGGATGGCTTAACTCCTATGTAAAAATGTATATAAAAGCAAAGGAGAAGGCCTTCAAAAAATGCAAGGTTGAGGGATTATCATCAGCATTCAGACTTTATAAAGAATGCAATTAGGAATGTAAGGGTGCAATTAGGACGGCTAAGATAGAACATGAAAGACACATAGTGGAGGAGAGCAAAAAAAATCCCAAGAAATTCTTTAAGTATGTAAACAGTAAAAAAGGGAGGACAGACCATATTGACCCCATAAAGAATGAGGAAGGACATCTGGTTACAAAGGATGGGGAGATGGCAGAGGTATTGAATTTATTCTTCTCCTCAGTCTTCACAAGGGAATCGGGGGGCTTCAGTAACCAAAACTGCAGTGTTTATCCTCATGACACATCACAGTAAGCACCTCCATGGTTAACAGAGGACAGAATTAAAATTAGACTTGGGAAACCTAACTTTAATAAATCACCGGGACCAGATGGCTTGCACCCAATCAGCATGGATTCATGAAGAATCGTTCTTGCCAAACCAATCTGTTAACCTTCTTTGAAGAGGTGAGTTGCCACCCAGATGAAGGAAGGCCCATGGACGTGGTGTATCTGGATTTTGCAAAAGCATTTGACACAGTTCCCCATAAACGTTTACTGTACAAAATAAGGTCCGTTGGCATGGACCATAGGGTGAGTACATGGATTGAAAACTGGCTACAAGGGCGAGTTCAGAGGGTGGTGATAAATAGGAAGCACTCGAAATGGTCAGGGGTGGGTAGTGGGGTCCTCCAAGGTTCTGTGCTGGGACCAATCCTATTTAATTTGTTCATAAACGACCTGGAGGATGGGATAAACAGTTCAATCTCTGTATTTGTAGACGATACTAAGCTAAGCAGGGCAATAACTTTTCCGCAGGATGTAGAAACCTTGCAAAAAGATCTGAACAAATTAATGGGATGGGCAACTACATGGCAAATGAGGTTCAATGTAGAAAAATGTAAAATATTGCATTTGGGTGGCAAAAATATGAATGCAATCTATACACTGGGGGGGAAGAACCTCTGGGGGAATCTAGGATGGAAAAGGACCTGGGGGTCCTAGTAGATGATAGGCTCAGCAATGGCATGCAATACCAAGCTGCTGCTAACAAAGCAAGCAGAATATTGGCATGCATTAAAAAGGGGATCAACTCCAGAAATAAAACGATTATTCTCCCACTCTACAAGACTCTGGTCCGGCCGCACCTAGAGTATGCTGTCCAGTTCTGGGCACCGGTCCTCAGGGAGGATGTACTGGAAATGGAACGAGTACAAAGAAGGTCAACAAAGCTAATAAAGGGTCTGGAGGATATTAGTTATGAGGAAAGGTTGCGAGCACTGAACTTATTCTCTCTGGAGAAGAGATGCTTGAGAGGGGATATGATTTCAATATACAAATACCATACTGGTGACCCCACAATAGGGAGAAAACTTTTTCGCAGAAGTGAGTTTAACAAGACTTGTGACCACTCATTAAAATTAGAAGAAAAGAGGTTTAACCTTAAACTACGTAGAGGGTTATTTACTGTAAGAGCGGCAAGAAGGTGGAATTCCCTTCCACAGGCGGTGGTCTCAGCGGGGAGCATTGATAGCTTCAAGAAACTATTAGATAAGCACCTGAATGACCGCAACATACAGGGATATATAATGTAATACTGACACATAATCACACACATGGGTTGGACTTGATGGACTTGTGTCTTTTTTCAACCTCACCTACTATGTAACTATATGTAACTATGTAACCAGTAAGTCAATAGTGTGACTTTACAACCACTTTAACACAATAATATATAATTCTAATGCCCCGTACACACGGTCGGATTTTCCGATGGAAAATGTCCGATCAGAGCGTGTTGTCGGAAATTCCGACCGTGTGTGGGCTCCATCCGACATTTTCCATCGGATTTTCCGACACACAAAGTTGGAGAGCAGGAGATAAAATTTTCCGACAACAAAATCCGTTGTCGGAAATTCCGATCGTGTGTACACAAATCCGACGGACGAAGTGCCACGCATGCTCAGAATAAATAAAGAGATGAAAGCTATTGGCCACTGCCCCGTTTATAGTCCCGACGTACATGTTTTACATCACCGCGTTTAGAACGATCGGATTTTCCGTCAACTTTGTGCGACCGTGTGTAGACAAAACAAGTTTGAGCCAACATCCGTCGGTAAAAATCCTAGGATTTTGTTGTTGGAGTGTCCGAACAAAGTCCGACCATGTGTACGCCCTATAAGTCTACTTTAAAGTAAATCTGTTGCTCTTCCCTGTTGTCTGCTGCCACTCCACTTACTATATCACATTGGGGTTGATTTACTTTACTGGGCTTTTTTTCTCAGAGAATAGGTGCAGGAACGTCCCCCCTTCTGAGTCACCCTTCGTCTCTGCCCACTACCCACCTCTGAGTCTATTGGCTCCACTACCTCCCAGTACCACCCCTTTTAAACAATACAGAACCAAGTATCATTTTGTGTCACTAAGTAATTTGTATGGAATTTGATAGACCTCACCCCAGCAACTATAGACCCCCCCCCCCCCCCCCACAGCAACAATTGATCCCCTACACACCAACAGACCTCCCACCAGCAACAATAGATGCCCCACAACAAAATACCAACCCAGCAACAATAGAACTCCCCCAGCAGCCAGAATCAATAGACCCTCCAGCAGCCAGCAACAATAGAATTCTCCCTCAGCAGTTTATCCCTCCCAGCAACAATTGACCTCCCAGCAACATAAAACCCCCAGCTAACAACAATAGACCTACCCAGCAACAATAGACCCCCACAAAAAAATAGAGCCCCACCAGCAGCAATAGATCCCCCAGCAGCCAGCATCAATAGACCCTCCAGTACACCTTGCCATAAAATACATTCAGTGTTGGAGGTGCTGGAACTGCGTTCCCGCAAAAAAAAGCCCTGGATTTACTAAAGGCAACAAGACTGTGCACTTTGCAAGTGACATTGCACTCATTTTAACCAGAGCTTAGTGTATGTGGTGAAGCTCTACTATTTTTCATCATCCAATCATTAGCAAGCAAAAATGCTGTTTTATTTTTATTTTCCTTGCAGCTGTTTGGTTAATCTTTACAAAGTAAAACTTCACCACATCCACTAAGCTCTGGGGGAAATGAGTGCAACTGCACTTGTAAAGTGCACAGTCTATTTTCCTTTAGTAGATCAACCCCATAGGGATGATTTACTAAAGCTGGAGAGCGCAAAATCTGGTGCAGCTCTGCACAGAAACCAATCAGCTTCCAGGTTTCATTGTCAAAGCTTAATTGAACAAGTTGAAGTTAGAAGCTGATTGGCTACCATGCACAGCTGCATCAGATTTTGCATGCTCCAGTTGTAGTAAATCAAACCCCATGCCTACATTGAATCCAACTGATTCAAGCTTTTGTGTTACATTACATGGCATGCACAGTGTACATAAAGTGATGAGTGCTGTAAGTTAACCTAACAAACATAGCTTTGTAAACTTACCCCGATAAACGTATTTCTATCACATACATGGAAACATGAAATTATTCAGCATTTTCCTGGCGATTGGAGAAGTAGGGACTCCATGAATGGTGTTTTCCTAAAATCTGGGTCATGTTTCGTGGTCATTTTAATTCAGGACTGTGGTTATTGCACTTCCTCTTTGATATTTCCAAAACACACAGGATCAGGGAATCCTGATTTCTACATGTCATGGGTCTGATTTCATACAATACATTAAACCATGTACTTTAGTATATACTACTTATCCCTTCTCTGCTATTTACACTGTTGTGGGATTTTGTTGTTATAACAACATAGAGATTACAGTGCCATATATGTTTGTCTAGAATTTGCAAACAAATGGCAGACAAAGTATGCAAACACTTTATGTTCCCTTTTATTATGGAGCAGCGCGATCATTAATGTTTGTTGACATAAAACGTAGTAGTAAACCCAGGCTGGTGTGTGTAGGTGCTTACTCTGTTGTCCGTTAAGATAGCGACCGACCTGTAGGCACTTGTCCTGTTTATGGTTTCTCTAAGGCTGGGTGGAGATTGTTCCTGTTCAGATTGGCAGAAGAATAAGACTTAGTAATGTACCTGTCCCTTACTTATATCCAACAGTAACAGCAATAGAGATCAAGTCATACAATGGCCAAGGCGTGACTTACCAGTGTGGATCCACTGACGGCAAAACAGCCACGAACATCTACACTAACATGAAGGTCTTTATAGCTTTTGAAGGTCTCTGTGAATCTTTTGACATTCTTCCTGGACAAACTGTAAAGGATGCCAAACAGATGATCAAGGTAATCATTTATCTATATATTGACAGTGTCAGCATTTAATAGACAGGAGATCCGGGGAGGTAAGTTTTTCTTTTACTGGTTGTGCTTAGTTTTGGGTGGAGTATGGAAGGGTCAAGGCCAGGTACTATTTGCTGTCTGTGTAACGTTGGGGAGATTTCACTTCCTGTTCTAGAGATGCAACAGAAAATGAAAGGAAACGTCTCTAAAGTGAACAGAATTCCCATGTTAGAGAGTTGTTATATAAACAGGTGTCACCATTGGAAGATTTTTACCCACCTCTTGCTATGGTGACAACTTATGAGTTTCGATTTCCCGTCACTTTCTGTCTCTGTGACAGTGGTCAAATAGAAGGACAAATCTCCCCAGCAGGGACAAAGATACCAATAAAAACTTGACAAAGTGTTCACCTCCCTCTACTGCATCCAAACCTAGGAACAAAAACATTTTGCTTTTACATGCACTTTATAAAATTTTTTAAAAAAACACACAAAAGGTATGATTTTGAATCTCAAAATATAGACAAATATTAGGTATGGGTACGGTATTTTGTAATTCTTAAATATTGAATTAATGTGGCAGGTACACCGCCTAAAATTTTTAGGCTTTTTCTTTTAGATTTGCACTGAAAACCACATCAACTTAAAGTGGAACTTCAGTCATTTTTTCATCTTTCCATCTATTAAATCTTCTGCCCTTGTTGTGTAAACTTTGGATAGTAAAACATTTGTTTCTGCCAGTAAATACCTTATACAGCCCACTTCCTGTTTCTTGTCTGGTCATTAGCCTAGGCTTATGACATCATGCACGGCTCTCTCTCTCGCTCTTGTGAAAGTTTGCCAGGAAGGGAGGGGGATGAGTCATAAGAGGGCCAATGAGAGCTGCAGAGCTGGAGGTGTGCATCTGTGTGTCTGTGTAAATCCAGGAAATGAAAAGGCAGCAGCTTCAGCTGCCCACAGTTAAATGGTTGCAGCCAGACTCAGTGGAGGGAGATTTCTCCAGCATATTTGGCAAGCACAGAATCACATTATATATAAAATAATATGCAAAGTGGTTGGAGGGAAGCTTTAGAATGGCAAAGATGTTTTTATTACAAATCATGTGAGCAGACTGCAGTTCCTCTTTAACTGCAGTGATGAGGTGCTATATGCAGGAGATTGGATGCAGTCTGTTGCAGTGTGCAGCCATAATTATCTCAAATATACTACTGGCTATGTGTATGGTAGGACATATTTATTAACTTTGAAGGGGTAGTACTATTTTACCCAGACACAGAGTGGAATACATTCATGGATAAAAATAATACAAGTGTAGTGCTACCCCGCAGGAGCCACTGGTAATTTGGGGCCACTGCTTTGATCCAGCCCTATGTGAGGCCTCTCCCTCACTGACATCACCAGTACACCTTTCTGAAAACCGCAGCAGCAATGTTAATTTTGACATCAGATTTTGATTTAGTCTTAGTTATAGTCTTTTGACTAAAATGCCATTTTAGTTTTAGTCGTATTTTAGTCGTCTGGGTTGTTTTAGTTTTAGTCGAGTTTTAGTCTAATAAAATCTCCAGTACATTTCAGTTGACTAAAATCTAATTGATTTAGTTAAATTTAATGCATTCCCACATATCAAGGATAACTTGCCACAAATTTGTAACAGTGTTGAATTGTAAGTCTGTTAACTTGCTGCACATTTTCACTGGCAAGTTGTACACTCAGTGCCGGTTCACACAGGGGCGACTTGTCAGGCGACCTAGCCGCCTGACAAGTCGCCTCCCGTTCTGCACTATGGAACCGTTCTAATAGGAGCGACGCAAGTCGCTCCGACTTAGAAAAAGGTTTCTGTACTACTTTGGGGGCGACTTGAGGCGACTTGCATAGACTTCTATACAGAAGTCGTTTTGCAAGTGCCCCGTGGAAGTCGTGTGCAGGTCGCCTCGGTGAGGCGACCTGCAAGTCGTGCCGCCCATGTGTGAACCGGGGCTTACAGAGCACTTGAAGCACAAGTTCTAGTTGACACTTTTTCCAATTTGTGGCAAATTTTGCATGGCAAGTCTCTGGCAAGAGCTAAGTTGCAGTGGTGAGTCTACAGCAAGAGCTCTGCAAGTCTACAGCATGAAAATTCAGCCACAGTGACCCCAGTGGTGGGATGACTATTGTACAACACAACTGAACCAGAACTTGCAGCAGACTTGCAGAATGTTTGCAAAGAAAGTTGATCTGGAGTCATGCAATGCGGACTTGCTGCAATTGTGCAACAAACTTGTGAAGCCTGGCAAGTCTAGCAATAGCTTTGCAAGTAATTTTCTACCTTGCAGGACAATTGCTTGCTATCTGGGTTATTTCTTTAGAACTGCCAAACATTATATACCCCTGAGTATTATTTATGGCATGAAGGTTTGTACACGCACTACAGACACAGATTTAGCTTTTTTTCATATAAATTCAATTTAGTTTTACTCATAGTCTTTTGACTAAAATGCCATTTTAATTTTAGTTGTATTTCAGTCTCTTGACTAAAATGTCATTTTAGTTTTAGTCGTATTATAGTTTTTTTTACTAAAATGTCATTTTAGTTTTAGTCGTATTTTAGTCATCTGAATTGTTTTCGTTTTAGTTATATTTTAGTCTACGAAATTAACACTGTTCAGCAGGCACACAAGCATTAAGCCTGGTACACACTATCTTAAAAAACTGGCAGCTCAGGTCTGAGCTGCTGTACTAAAGGTCTGACGTTAGTACAGCGGTCTCCCCTGCTAAACTAATGTGTTCTGAGAATTTGCAGCTTGGCAGCTGATTAGATTACCAGAGGCGGGGGGCTTTTTTTCGGTAGTTTACCAATGCTGGCAGTTGGTGAGACGCCGAGCCTTCTTGGCGACTGCTCAGCAGATCTGGGCCTGGTTCACCAACAAGCATCTCGGAGTGGGCACTGGACCGGTCGATTATGCAGTGAACTCTGCCGAGTCCAGCATCCTGGTCTCTGGATGTGTCAGTGTCCAGCGAAACGCATCACTGAAACAGATCAGCAAGCACAACACAGTCCTCACACTAGTTGGCGCATTCCCCAACCTCCCCACTCTTTCCCCAGCTTTCCTTTTTATATGACCCCTCCTGCTCTTAGCTATTCCTGGACATTTTAGTTGCTTCCCAGTCATGGTTGCCATCCAGAACACCTCCTCCAAACTACATCTCTCATGGTGCCACTCCCTAAGGTCAGGTACTGGCTAAATAAGGCACACTTGATAATGCCATCTTGAAACAGGAAAAGAGTTCTGCAACCAGTAACGTTACCATCTGTTACACAAGTTACAATGATTTATTTAATGGATAGCTAACTACGGCGGACACCAAATCACATTTTCATTAGGCACAGCTCATTTTAGCTATAAAAGGTAATCCTTCAATCCAGTGGTGAAAGCTTCCATAACCCCACTGTTTTGTAGCCCTCAGCACTGGGTTGGAGCCTAAGCTATCACTGGTAATGGCTGTCCTGGCAGCTTCCCTATGATACAGCGATCCAGATTTGCACATGGCAACTGAAGACCTCTTATGTGTACGCACATAAATACAGTACAAAGGTAAAATAGTAAGCTGCTTATCAGTTTTTATCTAACTAGATATGTGGGAAATGGAAGATTGTGGGTGATAAAGAACAGTTTGCACAAGTAGCAGTGGTATGTACAGACACTTTGAGGTGTCTTTAGACAGATATACAGTATATTTACCCTATATTGCCAAAAGTAGTGGGACGCCTGCCTTTACACGCACAAGAACTTTAATGGCATCCCAGTCTAATGCTGGCCATACGCTATACGAAAAATCGGCCAAACCCATTTTCGAAAACCGAACATTCAGCCATGAGCGCAAACAATGGTGCCATCATGTAATGACCGATAAATCGTTCAGTGGACATAAATAAATACATTTTTTGTTCGTTTTTTTTACATATACCCAGTGCAGACAGTTCGGACGGGAAACACATTAACCTTTCAATTTATCGTTCGTTCGGCAGAACATTTCCAAACTTGTCCTTTGTTTTTCGGCTCAAAAACATCCAAACGGTTATCGATTTTGTGCCCATTAACTGGTCGAAAAAAGAACGAATGGTCTAAATGACTGAATTTCGGATGATTTTTCATTATGGCCAACATTAGTTTGTAGGCTTCAATATTGAGTTGGCCCACCCTTTGCAGCTATAACAGCTTCAACTCTTCGGGGTAGGCCATTCACAAGGCTTAGGAGTGTGTCTATGGGGATGTTTGACCATTGTTCCAGAAGCGCATTTGTGAGGTAAGGCACTGATGAGGACGAGAAGGCCTGGGTCGCAGTCTCTGCTTTATTTCATCCCAAAGGTGTTCTATCGGGTTGAGGTCAGGACTCTGTGCAGGCCAGTCAAGTTCCTTAACCCCAAACTCGCTCATCCATGTCTTTCTTTGTGCACTAGTCCATATCATTTGATATTTGGTGGAGGGGGAATTATGGTATGGGGTTGTTATTCAAGGGTTGGGTTCGGCCTCTTAGTTCCAGTGAAGGGAACTCTTAAGGCATCAGCATACTAAGATATTTTGAACAATTTCATGCTCCCAACTTTGTGGGAATAGTTTGGGGATGGCCCCTCCCTGTTCCAACATGACATGGATGAGCGAGTTTGGGGTGGAGGAACTTGACTGGCCTGAGTCCTGACCTCAACACGATAGAAGACCTTTGGGATAAATTGGTGCGGAGACTGCGAGCCAGGCCTTCTCGTCAAACATCGGTGCCTGACCTCACAAATGCGCTTCTGGAAGAACGGTCAAACATTGCCATAGACACACCTTTCCAGAAGAGTTGAATCTGTTACAGCTGCAAAGGGTGGGCCAACTCAACTTGTTGTATTGTATTCATATATTAGCAAGACTTTATTGTGTCTCAGACAAAACAAAAGTGCAATTCATAAATAAAATAAGTTGATCAGCAAATGAATGAAGTTGTAAAGAGGTTCATTTTTTTCTCTTTAAAGTGGCTGTAAACCTCTGAAATATGAACAAATAACATCCTTCTATACAAACGCTGAGTGTGATTTCTGTCTGCTGTCTCGTTCCTGTGCTAATTGTATGAGTCACTTTTGAAAGGCTTTCCTGACTCCAAGAAATAGAAGGGGATGATTAGGGAGCTCCAGCACACGGCCTGTGATTGAAAGTCTTGGCTTTGCATGGTTCCTGTGTGATAGTCACTTCACTATGCATATATAAGGGTTTACAACTACTTTAACCCACCCTCTATGTACATTTGTACCAATCTCTTTAAAAGCTAGCTCATTCATGAGAAAAATACAGGGATGCCATTGCTGACTTCTTTCTGGAAATGCAAGATGCATGGCTGTTGTGCTAAGAATTCCCTTTAGTATACATTGCACCTACCAAGAATGCATATGTAGAGTTCAGTGATTTAATGTTCGCATGTCTGTTCCCAGTAAGTGTTGGAAGCCAGGGTCAGGCAGGGAGAAATTTCAGAGGAGGTCAGCAATAGCTAACTACATGTTTCTCTACTGACAGGTGTATTTAAAAGCAATTCACTTAGTAAAAAAAACAAAAGTAAGTTGTTTTCTGATAATCAGTAAGGTTTTTCTTGAGCTCTACTTGAGCTGTCTTCCCACTCAAATGTAGAAAAAAAATTATACAGTGTATGTAGATTAGTTACTATGAGAGTATAGCAGGATAAGCAGCAAATTGCTGAATGTGAAAACATGTATTAAGTATCAAGTGATATACAAGGGAATTGAACAAATATAGAGACAGGGTGTAAAAGAGCACTTTAATATTTTAGAAAAGCATATATTGAAAAAGCCAAAGTCGAATACAGTAAGTACAGTAGAAATAGTAAAATAGATATTGGCGCAATGTAGTGTAAAAGGAGGTAGACCCTTTTAAGAGCTCACATAAAGAGTCCAATAGACCACACAGATTGGCTGCAACTTTCTTAATATAGGATCTGGGTGAATCCTCCAATAGTGTAACTGAAATGTAAACAAAGGGCGCCAGCATCTGAGTGTAGCAATTTAATAAAACGCATAAAAAATGACATGTATGCACTCACATGTATAAGTGAAAAAAACAGGCACATCATCCCTCTTAATCCAGCGGGGCTCTCAGTCATCGTTTGCAGAGTTTGGCAGGAAAACATGCCAGGACTGCATAGTGAAAGCCAGGAAGTGGCTGCATATAAGGAGCGTTGAGGAGCAATGATAAACCAGCTTGGAGCAGACAAAAGAGCTGATGTAGTAATTTTGGTTAGTGAAAGGGACACAGCTAGGCTTGATGATGTAATAGGGGTGGAGTTATGCATTTCAGGGCATGGACATGCCCCTTTCTCCAGCCATAATGGTTTTTCAGGAATATATGTGAGTACATACATGTAATTTCTATGCTTTTTAATAAATTGCAACACTCACAGGGTGGCACCCTTTGTTTACATTTCATTTACAGTAAGTACAGTGGCTCTCTCTGCATCCAATCATAGATCATAAGAAGAAACAAAGGGGTGCCCACCTTTAGTAGGTGACCCTTCGTTTTTTTGCATTGGCACATAGAGCAGAAAGTGAGAATGGGCTTTTGTGGCCACCACCTGGGTTCACCTGCAGCTGAAGAGAATTTTGGAGTTTGGAGCAGTGTGTTTTTTTATGGAACTCTACTAACATAGATCAGCTGTCATTGGGCAGTTGTTTGTGCCAGTGGTTGGCACGATATTCTGGGTAAGATTGTTCCTTTAAATCTGCTGAATAATGGATTATAAATGTCTGAATTAAAACAAAGTGGAGCAGATTGAGACAAGCCTCTATAAATAGTCAGCAGATATTAGATGGCATCTGTCTGTGCCTTCACCATCTGGTTGTGAAATAATCTTTCAACTGAATGATTGTGGCACAAGCAGAAGGAAAGGTGGAAAAGTAATAGTCACTGGCAAGAAATAATCCAACCAGTCAGCTTTCTCCTAAGTAAGCTTGAGTAGAAGACATCTGCTATGGTAAGCTAAAGCCTGCAGATGTACAATCATTCCCCAATCCAACTGTAAATGGCCAGATTGGGCAAAGGTTCTCCGATGTTTGAATACAATGCACTAAAACATTGATTTAAATATATTCCTAAATAACCACAAAGGATATAAATCCACTTTTGTGTCCACCAAATTCCTTTGCAAACCCAAATATTACTTTGTGAAGTAGTGTTGACATCAATATTGTGTTGTGCATAGCCTTTGCAGAAAGCAAGGGGAGACCCAGCAGCTCCATCCACTATAGGCTGCCTGCAGAAAGCTTCAGGGGGGCGGATACAAGACCAGCAACCCAGCACAAGGAGCAAGAACAACAGTGGCTATTTTTTATTACAGCAGCTCCTGCACAGGGCCAAAATCCAGGAGTTGTTCCTGACAGACAGATACACAAAGGACACCAAAATTCAAGTGAACATATGGCTCTTTTAAAAGCCTTCTTTTTAGAGACTGGCTCTTTTTAGAGCTATTGCCTATTTAGACTATATTTGCTCACCATGGAGTTCAGATTTAACAACAGTAACTAATTCTCATAATGTCTTTTTGACCAGTTTTCCTCATAAAGAGAAGCACTGTTTAGAGCTGTGTAGGAAGGTGGAGGAGCCGAAGGCAGACAGTTGCAATTTCAGGGAAAATAGTGACCATGTGTAGCACCCTCCTAGATAGGTGCAAAGATTAGGTAGATTAAGTTCTGATTTCAGTGGAGCTGCATTTTTGTTAGGTAAATTTAGCTTGTCTCATTGTAACTAGTGTGGCTGTAATTTCTGTGTTAGATAAATTTAGTTGTGCTCACTATAATCAGTGTGGCTGAATGTGATTAGCTAGGTCTGTTCAGTATTTCAGCTCCATACCTATGTATGGAGCTATTTGCATTGCTCCATACATAGGTATGGAGCAATGCAAATAACAGTATGAATATTTATACAGCCCTGGCCAATCCTAGGGAGGGTGGCCCTGAAGGCTGCTGGAAGTCTGTATAAATAATCTGAGACACAGAGCTGTTGGGTCTTTGCCTGCAAAGTGGAAGTCCAGCCTGGATGGCTTGCTGCCCTCTGTGCAGCGCTGCCATGTGCTTGCTGTTCGTGAGGCCTCAGGTGGGTGACCTGAGGGCCTGGATGCTGATTCTACAGACAGCTGAGGGGCTGCCATCTGGAGATTTAGTCTGGTGTCACAGGAGAAAGGTGTCGCATGGATGTTGGAAGAAGGCAACCAACTTTCCCTGGACATTTGTGAATACAGACGGCTGTGCAGGGCCGTCTTTAATATTGATTGGACCCTGGGCAAAACTTTTCTTAGGGGTGCCCCCCTCCATGCAGTTTCGCTCTTCGCCTGCTCTGAGACATACAATAAATAGCAGCTAGACTCAAAATCAGTTTACTGAATCAGATCAGGCAGCGATTGCGATTGGTTGCCAGAGGTTACAGTATATCATTACAGCTCACTGACTGGTTGCTAGAGTTTACAGCACACATTACGACTCACTGATTAGTTGCTAGAGGTTACAAACGCATGATTTCTGCTTGTTGATTGGTTGCTAGAGATTACTGTGGATATGACCTCAGGGGGGGCATGATATACATATCAATGCAGCCGGCCGCCGCTATTCACATATGAATGCCGCCGCTATTTACATATGAATGCCGGTAATTTACATATAAACACAGGGTCTGCAGGTGAGTCATCTGTACACAACAATAGGGCAGAGCTGGACAGCATTAGTAGCAGCACTTCACACTGAGATATTGGGACACATCACAGGACTAAAACCTCAAGGGAGGAGGGAATTTCACCCGGGATAGTTGGCAAGTATGAGGCAGCTGCTTAGGGCCCCACAACAATGACAGGGCCCAGGGCAGCTGCCCCTTTTGCCCTGCCTTAAAAACGGCCCTGCGGCTGTGAGAGATCTTAGAGACATTTGGGTTGCTGCCACCCCTCTTGTGTTAGAGAGTAAGCTGTGTGTTTGACCAAAGAGGACATCGGCTGGTGTCCTGAAGAGCTTAGTCTATCTAGTTCTTTATGAAGGGACTCTGCTCCTGTTGCTCTAAAGAAGGAAGTTTTTAACTGCTTCTACTACAAAGCCAAGTGCACAGTTTTCTACAAGCAAGGACTTCTGCTTCAGCTTTACAGAAAGGATTTCACTGTCCTCAACCTGTACATAGTTCTCTTTTTGGAGTATCCCACTCAATTTCCTCAACCCTATTCCAGTTACTCCAAAAATAAAGACAACAAGAAGAAGACCCCTAGACTGGGTACTGAGGCAGAGTGACTGTGAACATGTGTCTGGCTGCAGGGCAACCCACCGGGAAAAGAACCTGGTCAAGTTCTCAGCTGCTTCCTTTTGGGATAGTGCTGTACATGCAAGGTTTTGTAGCCTCACTTTTTCTTTGCTGAGAACCTTTAGGACTGCCATGTGCTGCTCCAAAGACATGGGGTTGATTTTCATAATTTGCCTCAGAACTTAGTGAACAAGGTAGAGCTTCTATGACTCCCATCATCCAATCATGTGCAAGCACAAATGCTGCTTTTTTTTTTATTTTCCTTGCTCACGACTGGGTATTCTTTGCAAAGGGAAAATTTCCCTCATTCACTAAGCTCTGGGGAAAATTCCTCTGCAATGTGAACAACCTGTATGCCTTTAGAAAATCAACTCACTTGGATTATTGTATGAATCTATCTTCTAAAGTCTATGAGAACCATTTAACAAAGAGTCGTTACTAGGCAGCATAAGTGTGAAATGCATTAAAAGTCTTAGGGCATTTAGCTGTACTTTGTTACACTCTAATGGAAAAAATCTATACAGATAGCAGAATGAAGTGGGTGTTGATGTCCTCATTTTTTATTAATTTATAATAAAATCTACTGTATGTGGCACAAATACACGCAACTGTTCATAACTGATTCACATTACAGAATGTTTGTTTTGTAGGACTTTTTTCACATCCAGTTGTCGGATGACAAACAAGGGAGACGATACCTGGAACTGACATACGCAGGAGGAGTGCTGAGAGATGAGTGGGTTCTCGCAGATGCTGGCATTACTCTTTGTTCTACCATTAAATGTACTGTTAAGGTAAAGATCAGCTGTTCCAATGTGTGTGGGCATACATTATTTGTTAGTGAGGATTTTTCACTCACTAAAAGCTAGATAAAGAAAAACTATAACATCTATGCTTTCTTCTTCATTAAAGCTAAAAATTCTCCCTTGCTTGGGTTTAGGCTTGTGTATTCTAGAGGACTGGAAAAGCACATTTACTTACCCTATTCCTTCTCTCCCCTGGCAGAGGGTGCTCTCCTCTGCTCAGGCAGTGTACTGCCCTTTGGTGTCCTCACGTCCATTACAGAGCAATGGTTCCTGAATAGGTCTTGATAATATCAGAGGACCTTAGGAAGCCAGAGCACAGGGGAGAAGAAGCTGCAGGGACTGGCAGCATGATAGAGTCTGCAAGAACAGAGGATTGGGCAAGATAAAGTGCTTTTCACGATCCCCTAGGCATAAACGAACAGCTAACCCTTGCAGTGCAGACACAAACCCTTTGTAGAAGAGGACTTTTTCGTTTTCTGAAGTTGGGCTTTAAAGCACCATGTTGAAAAACAGCAGACACAAAAAGGGACATACAGTAGGATGGATGAGGAGAGGATGGTCAAGGATAGAAAACAGAGGAAGAAGAGTGGAAGCTGCCATTGCAGACCTTTCCTTTTGTAAATACTAGTCTCTTGCTGACATGCTGATCCAATAGCTTTAATTGTTTCTCTCTAAAGTCTGACTTTCCTGAAATGCATGCTTATCCAGGTCATCATCCCAAACTATCGAACCCAGGGACAGCCAGGCAACAGGCTTTTACAGCAGGTGTAAAATCACTGCAGCGATATGTAAAAGCTAAACTTCAGGCAAACAAAGCGTTATTAAATGGTCATTTTTTTAAATTAATTTAAATAATAAACATGTTATACTTACCTGCTCTGTGCAATTGTATTGTACAGAGTAGCCCCAATCCTCCTCTTCTGGGGTCCCCTGCTAGCAATCTTAGCTCCCACTCTTTTTTGTGTGCCCCATAGCAAGCCGCTTACTATGGGGACACACAGTGCATGCTGGTTCCAGAGTTGTGTGTGTCTATGGAGCTGTGCTCCATAGACACACACAGCAGGACTAAGCCCCACCCCCTGCTTCCTTTTCACTGCATTTGATTGACAGCAGCAGGAGCCAATGGCCCAAATCCCTGTTTGAAGCGGAAGAGAGGGGAAAAGAGATGCAGCCATGCACAGCACTGGATCTGTTCTCCCTTCTCTTCCCTTTCACACAGAGAAGGGAGAGGACAGAAAGCCATAAAATGTTTTTATTCATTCCCTGCATTTAGGTAAAAAACATTTTGTCATTAGAACCATTTGGCTGGGAAGGGGTTAACATCTAGAGTGATCAAGGGGTTAAATATGTGCCTAACTATGTGTAATGCGTGTAAAGTGTGCTGCTTTTACTAAATGAGCTCTAAACACAGAGATCGTTCCCTCTGTCCCCCTTGAATGTCAACACAGAGCTCTGGGCTGTAAATGTACCCAGCTGATCAGCAGGTCATGGGCATGAAACATTGGCCAGGACTTGCTGACAGGCTCCTGCTGCAGGTGCCTGTGGGAATCCGCTCGCCCTAAACCAAAAACTAGGCAGCGATGTATGGGTACGTCACTTTGCCCACTGCGGCCGCCCTCCCACAGTACATTGCCGGCAGGCGGTCACTAAGTGGTTAAATACACAGCTTAAAGCGGGATTCCGGCAGTAAAAAAAAAAAATTAAAAGTCAGCATCTACAAACACTGTAGCTGCTGACTTTAAATAAGTACTTACCTGTCCTGGGTGCCCGCGATGTCAGCTGCCCGAGGCCAACCCGTCCCTCGGTTCTCGGGTCCCGGCACCGCCATCCTAGGAAAGGGAAACAGGCAGTGGAGCCTTGCGGCTTCACTGCCAGTTTCCTACTGCGCGAGCGGCGCTCTGTGAATGGCCCCGTGGTGTTCTGGGAACACACACAGTTCCCAGAAGACAACGGGGCCGCTCACTGAGGAGCAGAACACGCCGCGGAAAAGGAAGAGGCAGATTGGGAAGACTAATCTATCTAAACCTCTACCATAAGGATACTAAATAGGAACCCTAATCCTGCTCTATCACAGCATAGGTGTCTCTCTTCCACTGCATCTACCACTCTCCCACTGCATATTGCCACAGGGGCCCATACTAGAGCTTAAATTCCAAATTGATACCCAATACTTTGGGCTGACAACAATTTATCACCATCTGATCAATTGACCAAACTACTAGGCCAATGTGGCATTATGCAATATGCCCTGACTGGGTAGCATTATATGTTTCCTAAATGTACTGTTTGTAAAGTCTGTCTTGTCTGGTTTGTTCGAGGCCTAATTGCACCATATGTTTTGATATTTAAAGTTTCAACAATTGTGGTTTTTATGTGAAAGATGAAAAAATAAATTGATTTTATCACCAACCAACCTTAGATTCTATTGTTGCACCAAGTAACCCCTTTCTCTGAGCCCATCTCTTTGGGTTCTCCCTTCCCCCAACTCCCCTTCTTACAGTGTACTAACTATGGTTATAGCAACAATACCCTAACGGGTTAAACACCAAGTACTGGTATACGTAATTTTACGATCCAGTACAGGTGTACTCACGCCAGCCCCCTTCCCCCCCTATCCTATCTTTGATGTTTCTGCCTAGCAACAAGGGTTTAGGTAAGTTTTAAAAAAAAAAAAAATTTTTAATTTTTTTTTTTAATTTTTTTTAGGATTTTGGGTGAATTTTTTTTTTTTTCAGGGTGGCCCTCCACTTTAAATGCACATAAGAGAACTGTTTTACTCATCAAATGGTTTGTATTTCTGTCCATCCAGGCTATGGAATTACACAATTCCACCACATGGCACAGCCCTGTCTTGCAGGGGAGGAGACATGATTTTTCTCCCCTTTACGTGTCTTGCATACAAACGGCAAGGAATTGTCGGCCAACAAACACAAAAGTAGTGACATACTAGTGACATCCGTTGAAATCGAGTCCGGTCGAAAAGTCCGCCGTCTGTATGCTAGTTCGACGGACAAAAAGCCACGCTAGGGCAGCTATTGGCTACTGGCTATGAACTTCCTTGTTTTAGTCCGGTCGTACGTCATCACGTACGAATTCGACGGACTTTGGTGGATTGTGTGTAGGCAAGTCCGTTCATTCAGAAAGTCCGTCGGAAAGTACGTCGAAAAGTCCGCCGGGCAAAGTCCGCCGTAAAGTCCGCTCGTGTGTACGCGGCATTAGGCCTCGTACACACGATCGGATTTTCTGCCGGGAATTGTGTGATGACAGACTGTTGGCCGAAAAGCCCACCGTTTGTACGCCCCGTCAGACTTTCCGTCGACAAATGTTGGATGGCAGGATTATAAATTTTCAGCAGACAACGGTCTGTTGTCGGATTTTCCTATTGTGTGTGCATAAGTCCGTCGTACAAAAGTCCAAAGTACAAACACGCATCGGAATCAATGTTCATCAAGCACGACATTAGCAGAAGGTGACCAAAGGGTGGCGCTCAAGAGCTAAAATTCCTCGTAGTATGTCACTACTTTTGTGTTTGTTGGCCGACAATTCCTTGCCGTTTGTATGCAAGACACGTTCCTGGCCAACACGTTTCGGGTAAACGTCTGACGTTTTGTCTGCGGAAAATCCGATCGTGTGTATGAAGCTTTACATGTCCACTCCTTTCCCTCAACCCGAGACTGGAAAGTGAAAAGAGGAGCAGCACACTGATTAGCTCATTTCTCTCACTGTGCTCTCTCTTCCTATCAGCAGGGGAAGAGTGCTCCTTGCAATGCAGCACACCTTACTGGCTCCTTCTGTTGCTTCTCCCTTTCCCTCTTTGAGCTTTGCTGCACAGACTGTACAGAAACTGCATAAGGCTGATATCTAGTCAAAGTCTGGTACATGCACTGCTTGCATGAAAAAATAAACGTAATGATTACAGATCTGCAATAATTGGTGCTTTCTATATCTTCCTGGAGTTCAGCCTTACTAGATAAAAAAAATGTTCTTTTTGCAGAGAGAGAAAAATGTCCCAATGACACAAGCCCACATATAGAAGTGATTGAATGGAAGTTGAAGAGGTCACACATAAGAGTATTGTTATTAAAACTATGTTGGCAGCTAATAAAATGTGTATAAGCATGCTTTATTTTGATGATCCTAAAAAATACAAAAAAACACCACATAAAAAAGGAAGTCTCATGAATTCTTGATGGCAAGATGCTGTGTGCATTGCTTAATGGACAATTTTTCTGCATCTCTGCATTTCCTGTTTTGTGCGCGCACTTCACGGTTTTCTGTCTACTGTTAACAGAGCAACTAAAGCACAGGCTTGGCTAAAAATAGGAATAATTGATCTCTGTAATTAAATATACTGGTATTTTTCTTTATTGATCGAAAATGAAGTTTGCTTTATTTTTGGTCTGGTAGGAGTTTGGAAAATGGTCATTTGTACAGATTATGTTCTCCTTTCCTCATAAAAATGTCTATTTTTATACCAATTTGTTTTCCAGCTCCCATTTGTCAGGCGACAGGGTGTTATAACGCCCACATATTATCATGTGCATTATGTGTATATGGCTTTATTTTTATTTATCATCACATGTTTTAAAGTTTATGCTTTGTTCTGAAATGAATCGGTGGGATTGCATTTAACATCAAAATGCTGTATGAAATACTTGGTAACTTAAAGCTCCAGGAAACTTGTAAACTTTCCCTTGCAGTTGGTCTGTGCTTACCCTTCAAGGATTAACTGCTCATTTAGATTTAGGGGGCATGGAAAAGAAGATTTACTTGCCCGAATCATCCACTCCTGCAGGGTCCTCTGCACTGCTAAACCAGTCTCTGTAGTGTCTTTTCCCCTGTGTTCCAGTGGGCTAAGGTCCTGACAAGACCTGATAAGATAAATACAAGATCCATAGAAAATAGGAACACAAGGGGGGGCGCCAGCTAAGTGCAGCATCAATGGGTTTATTACAATTAAAAAGCTAAATGCAAACTAACAGAAATCTAAAATCAAAGAGCTTATCTGCAGTCATGCCACACTGGATTAAAGACATCCACCAGACAGGAAACAGCGTGTTGTCAGTGAGGAAACCAAGTCCAATGTTCCAGGAAGTGAGGAGAACCACTGTGGGACACAAGGCAGGATGTGATGGCCTTGCACTGGACATGAAGATGCTGAGGGACAATCCACTTCCGGAACATGAGGGAGCACTGTCTGCCATTTGAGCGGGGAATCGGGGTAGTAAATTTGCTTTTAACCTCCAACAGACTAAAGGAGCAGTTAAAGGGGAATAGATTTTCCAGAGTTTAGCTTTAAAGCCAAAATAATGACATCAGGCTATTTATCATTATCTGAAACGTTTAGACATCAGGTCAGGGCTTTTTAAATGGTTGTGTAGAGATGCAGGCACCTTAGGAGAAAATTTGGGGCTTCTTATGACTGACAACTGTGTTTGTCTGCTCTGTCTGTCCTATGTCCTTTTCATAGACATTGACTGGGAAGCATGCATATGTAGCACCCTCTAGTGCTAGAAATGTAGATAGTTTTTGTAAGTGTAGGTACATTTATGCATGCTTGGCTGGCAGCCAAGCTTGTCTGTTTTGTCCTGGGTTGGCAGAGATCCAGGGAGAGCTGATGACTCACAGGTAGCTTCACTGAGACCTCCCCCCTATTTCTTGAATGTACTAGAACCTTCTGGAAAGGGGGAGGGGAAGTAAGGTGGAACTGCCTGGACTATTCTCAGGGCCCTGACCAATCCCCAACTTGGATTGGCAGGGGGCAGGCCTCCTCAAATACTCAGGGTCAGCCCAGCTAGGGAGGAGTTGTTCGGGTGGAATTTCGAGATGGAGTGTTAGGCTGTTGTGGTCTTTGAGGGAGCTCCCCAGTCTGGGGGGGGGGGTGTGACCTTGGGCCTGTGCTAGTGTGCTGGAAGTGTCCTGGCCAGGAGGCACTGGGAGCAAAGAGGACAGCTGGAGAACACTGCCAGGCAAGTTTCCAGGAGGAACAACAGGAACAGCCAAGAGAGCTGGTGAGTGACACACAGTCAGAAGGACTGGGAGGCACGCCTTAGAGGACTGGGGATGGAGCAGAGCCAGTCAGGAGGACTGTGGTGGCAGGGGCAGTGGAAGGAGGCAGCTGCAGCCAGGAGGGCTGGCAGGGCCTGAAAAGGTGGTACTGGGATCAGTAGCAACATGTGGGCAGCTAGCACTAGGACTACCATATTTTGCTACACCATAGGGACCTGTGGTCCCTGCCTGCAAAGGGCATTTGCTTTGGGCCTGGCTGAGCCAGTGTCAGGTCTCTACATCAGTGCTAGCTGGTCCTGGGAGTGATAGTCTGCAATCAAGTGTATGTGCTCGAGTTGAAGAGGAGAGGTTGTATATACCGGAGGTGTATATAGTTAGTCCCTGCATTTTTCTATTCTCAATCAAGTGGGCATCCCATATGTACCCTATCCCCATCCAGGTTATATCTCCTCAATAAAAAGGGGTACCGCTACTGTAGAATATATGAATATTCTCTCAATATTCTGTAACTTATATTGATGATAAAAGTCTTAAAATAGAAAAATCCTTTCCAGTTCTTATGTAAAAACTCAAAAATGGATTTGATAATAAAATAGCAAAATATTACAAGAACAATATTAAAATGCAGAATGTAAAAATAATATCAATAATGTAGTTATATTTTTGAGATGAAGATTGTGTATATAATCATATGTGTGTCTGAGTCAGAAGCTATAGGTAGCTTCCCTCGTGTCTTACTCTAAAGCCTCGTACACACAGTTTGATTGTTGTACGACCGAGCATCTGATTTTTTGTCAAAAGCGCGTGTGCAGGATTTTGTCTAGCATATTGTTTGCAAATTATCGTTCGACAAACACAAACGTAGTGACGCACTATGAGAGTATAAACAGGAAGTTCATTTCTCAAGCGCCACCCTTTGGGCCCCTTCTGCTAATCTCATGTTAGTAAAAGTTTGGTGAGCGTTGATTCGCACTTTTTTGTTAAGTTATTTTTATTTGGATGGCAGATAGCATCTCTAATTTAATTCATGTTGTGGTTTTTTTCTGCACACTAAAAAATAAATGTGTAGAATAATACTTGACTATGTGTTTTTCTTTAAATGACAGTTTGGGAGTAGGCAGTTACATTAAAAACAACACAATGGAAAATTAACAAGGGACACCAACATAGTTGTATCGTTGATCTTAAAAACTCCGGGATAATGGTGTTGTGGTAACTTCCCGAAAAAATTAAACAACAACCATAATATTAATATTATTTATATCACTACAAAACAAATGCCTTTTAAAATACTGTACGTTTGGCATAACTACATCAGTATGACTAGCAAAGAAGCTTCATTATTATCCCATTAAAGAAGGTGAGAATTTTGACATTTCATCAATTGCCGCATCATGAATGTTAATTCTAGATTACGAGCAGTAGTTTGCGAGACCAAACTCTTCCCAGACGTTCCTTCATTCTGATCATGCGTGTTTGTACTTTCAACTTTTTTGTAAAGATTTCTGTACTGACCATCAGAAAATCAGACGTTGAGTTCACATCCGACAAAAATGTTATAGCCTGCACATCTAGCTTTTGTCTGATGTAAAAGTCAAATCGTCTGTCCAAAGCACCGTACTAACGATCCGAAAATCCGCAGACAGCTTGTCTTCAGACTTTTCCCATCTGATTTTCGTATCGTGTGTACGAGGCTTAAAAGTCTTTTGTTCACTGCTTTTTACTCCACAATACAGCCCTCACCTATATATATATATATATATATATATATATATATATATATATATATATATATATATATATATATATATTTCAGTGAAAAGTCCTTTTTCTTAATAATATCCTAATCAATAAATATTACGGTATTAAGAATTTATATTCTCATACATATTCAAACCTCTATGCATCTTTAAGAAATGTGATACCTTATCCCAGGGGTAGGCAACCTTTTGAGCACAGTGTGCCGAAATTTTTTTCCAAAGAAATTGAGCGTGCCGATTTTATAACAAAAAAAGTCAACTTCACACTCTCAATCACGGAAAGGATTTTTTATAAAGTAAATGCTGTAAACTACTATCAGTAAAAAATTAACATCCTGCACTCTCCCGCCTCAGATCAGCCCCAATTCATGCACCTTCACAACTCAGATCACTGCCTCCCCTGCACATCTACCCCACCACTGTAACCCCCTGCACATCTACCCCACCACTGTAACCCCCTGCACATCTACCCCACCACTGTAACCCCCTGCACATCTACCCCACCACTGCTTATCTGTTCCACCATTATAACCCCCTGTACATCTGCCCCACCACTGTACTACCCTGCTCTTCTGTCCCACCACTGTAATGCCCTGATCATCTGGGGTATTTCTACACCATAGGGGCCCGAGGCCTCTGCCCGCAAAAGGCAATCCACTAAGGCCTGGCTGAGGTAATGTCAGGCCTAACCATGCGGTGCTAGCTAGTCTGGAGAAGTAACAGTCTGCAGCTAGTGAAGTGCTGAAGGAGTAACATTATGCAGCAAGTGAAGTGCTGGAGGAGGGAAGGAAAAAAGGTCTTAAGCAAGTGTTTGTGCTGGAGAGAAGACTGGAGTGTATATACAGGAGTGTATATAGTAGTCCCAATCTTCTGGGCATCCCATAATTTCCCCTCCCCATCCAAGTTCAATCCCCTCAAATAAAAACAAAAAAAAAACAAAGCTTATGGACCGTTCTGTGTCTCTAAGTCCCTGAGAGATGGATGCCGGGTTGGGCAGGGTGGCAGGTGAACCACTACATTCAGCAACCCCTACAGGGGCATAGCTACACGAAATAAGTGTGTTTTTTTGACAGCCAGTTGTGCCCAGTCATAGTCTATCATAAAGTGTGAGGTGTTCAATGGGTAAATCTAAATTAAAGGATAGGAAACAAGGCTAAGCGACTCAACTATGCACAAAAACATAGGAACTAGGATGCAGAAAATTGGCATCAGGTGCTCTGGACTGATGAGTCAAAATGTGAAATATTTGGCTGTAGCAGGAGGAAGAGGAGGCAGAACAAGAAGTCCTGGAAGTGATGGTTTGGTCCCCACTGAAGCCTGATCTCAACATTTAGTCTCTCTGGAAATACATGAAGAGACAGAAGAATTTGACGCAGCCTACATCCACAGAAGATCTGTGGTTAGTTATTCTAGATGTTTGGAACAACCTACTTGCCGAGTTCCTTCAAAAACTGTGTGCAAGTGTACGTAGAAGAATTGCTGCTGTTTTGAAGGCACATGGTGATCACATCAAATAATGATTTATTTTGGATTTCTCTTCTGTTCATTTACTATTTTGTTAATTGATAAAAACAAACTAACACTTATGTTCCTGAAAGCATTTTTCATTTGCAGTATTTTTTCACACCTGTCTAAGACTTTTGCACAGTACTGTACATCCATGTTTCTCAACTCCAGTCCTCGAGTACCCACAACAGGTCATTTTTCAGACTTTCCATTTTTTGCACAGGTGATTTGATCAGTTTCATTGCCTTAATAAATACCACAACCGTTTCATCTGAGGGAAATCCTGAAAACAAGACCTGTTGGGGGTACTTGAGGACTGGAGTTGCGAAACACTGCTGTACATGACTTAGAATGAGACAGTATTGAATAGGGAATGTTCAGCACCATATCTGTGAAGGTACACTGGAGGGGCAAGGGCCCAGCATTATACATTGGGCCACTTTTCAGGGGGCAGTGACCTCTCAGTCACTACTGACCTTTGAAGTGTGCATAACCTACCACTGACCTCTGAGTCACTTACTACTGACCCCTGAACTGTGCAACACTTACTACTGACCCCTGAACTGTGCATCACTTACTACTGCCCCTGAACTTGGCAATTTCCTAGTGCTGACCTCTGCATCATTACTGACCTCTAAACTCTGCATCACTTGCTACTGACCCCTGAACTGTGCATCACTTGCTACTGACCCTGAACTTGGCATCACCTAGTGCTAAGCTCTGCAGCATTACTGACCTCTGAACTGTGCATCACTTACTACTGACCCCTGAACTGTGCATCACTTACTACTGCCCCTGAACTTGGCATCACCTAGTGCTGACCTCTGCATCATTACTGACCTCTGAACTCTGCATCACTTACTACTTACTCCTGAACTGAGCATGACCTACTACTGACCCCTGAGCTCAGTGTCATATACTACTGGGCCCCTGATTTCTCCATCAGTCATTACTGACCCCTGAAATCTGTATCATTTACTACTGATCCCTGAACTCCTCTTACTACTGATTTCTGAACTCAGCATCATCTACTACTGATCTCTGAACTCAGCATCATCTACTACTGATCTCTGAACCCTGTGTCACTCGTAGTGACCCCTACACTCTGACTCTCATATTACTCACTTACTACTGATCTCTAAACTCTGCCTAATTACTACTGACCCTTGAACTCTGCCTCACTACTGATTTCTGAACTCTGCCTAATTACTGCTGACCCATGAATTCTGCCTCACTTACTACTGACCTCTGAACTCTGCCTTATTACTACTGACCCATGAATTCTGCCTCACTACTGATTTCTGAACTCTGCCTAATTACTGCTGACCCATGAATTATGCCTCACTTACTACTGACCTCTGAACTCTGCCTAATTACTACTGACCCATGAATTCTGCCTCACTTACTACTGACCTCTGAACTCTGCCTAATTACTACTGACCCATGAATTCTGCCTCACTTACTACTGACCTCTGAACTCTGCCTAATTACTACTGACCCATGATTTCTGCCTTTACTTACTACTGACCTCTGAACTCTGCCTAATTACTACTGACCCATGATTTCTGCCTCACTTACTACTGACCTCTGAACTCTGCCTAATTACTACTGACCCATGAATTCTGCCTCACTTACTACTGACCTCTAAACTCTGCCTAATTACTACTGACCCATGAATTCTGCCTCACTTACTACTGACCTCTGAACTCTGCCTAATTACTACTGACCCATGAATTCTGCCTCACTTATTACTAACCTCTGAACTCTGCCTAATTACTACTGACCTATGAATTCTGCCTCACTTACTACTGAATGCTAAACTCTGCTTAACTTACTACTGACCTTTGAAGTCTGCATCACTTACTACTGACCCCCGAATGCAGTGTCACTTACAACTGACCTCTGAACTCAGCATCACTTACTACTGACCTCTGAACTGTGCGTCACTTACCACAGAGTTCAGGGGTCAAAAGTAAATGATGCAGAGCTCAAAGGTCAGTAGTGACATAGAATACAGCGTGCAGAGGTCAGTGACCCTCTGTCACATAGTACTGTCAAACAACTGCCCCCCTGCACAGTTTACCTCTGTCCCTCTCCCTGGACTCTTGACAGTACTTACTGTACTGCAGTTCTGGCTCTTCTCCTTTTCTGTGGACTAGTAGGTGGGCTAAATCTCAGACAATCACAGGAACCAGACTGCCCCCCACTCCCAGGCTGACCTTTAGCACTTGCTCCCTCCCTGACATAAACAGTGTTTCTGCTGCAGCCCCCTGTGACAAGCGCAGCTGCAACAGAAACATAGAGGGGGGAACTAAATGGTGTTTCCCCACAGTTGTGCAATGTGTCATTCCCTTTGGGGCCCATGTGCACTGCACACTTTGCACACATCGGAGCTTACGCCACTGTTTGTCGCACATAGAAGATATCGGACTGTATCCCATATGTTCCTCATGTTTTGTGTCTAGTTCACAAATACAGAACTACAGTGTACGCAGCAATTTACAAAATCACTGTTTCAAAGTAAGGGCAGAGTTTGTGATGGAAGGATAATACATGACATATTAACAAGAAGTTCTGGAACTCCCTATTTGCGAGAGATTTTAGTCTAAATGTAGTAGCAGACAGACCCATCAGGAAAGGTAAAATGCAACTCTAATAAAAATGCATCTCAGGTGATTTGGCCTTTTAAATCTTCAATAAGAGCACATTCTGGGGATAATAATACAGAGCGAGAAAGGTTTGAAGTGGGACACAAGCATGGCTCTGAAAGCTGCTGATGAAAGGCAGGCTAGGAAATAAATGTTTAAACCAAATTGGCTACTATTAGTAATATTAGCATTTCTTTTTTTTTTTTGTTCTAGATAGGCACACTATGCCTGGTCCATCTTATCCCCATATATACATAAAATCCAGTAATTATTCATGTGGATATTCATATCCAAAAAAATGATCAAGCTGGTATTTGACCAGCAGCACCAAACATTGGCCGATATCATCACATTTTTCACTAGTTCTTTTTGCCATGTGTTTTATTGCAAGCAACATGATTAAAGCTACTCAAATTAGACTTTACAAATGTATATATCTTGTTTTGATTCCAGGAAGAAGAAAAGCCGGCTCTCTATGTACATAATGCAGTGACACAAGAAAAGGTCCCGATAATGGGAAATGTTCATCTTCTTTCTGAAACAGTTTCACAGCTGAAATCCCTAGTGTCTGTGAAATGTGGATTCCCAGTCAGTGTTTTCTGCTTGAGGACATTAGAAGGCAAAGAAATGTATGACTGTAACACCCTGAGCGATTACAAGCTGGAAATAGGTAAATTAACCACTACAAGACAATGTGCCTTATGGTTCTATTATGCCTAATGCAGCCAGTCACGTTCCCCTTATTCTCCTACAACTACCTTTATTTGTGATCTCTGAAAATTGGCTTAGTTGTTTGGTGCTAGAAATATCAGAACACAAATGCTGCATCACTATAACTGCACTTATATAGTACTCTTATCACACACTTGATACTTCTTTCAGCTCCATAACTGAAGGCCCATACCTTGGTACTAACCTGGGGCTGGAATAGTAATCTGTGTATTGCATCTGCTGATTGTTTGCCCAAATGCAAAAAAAGCAATAATCAATGCACATCAGTCTTTTAATATGAGTGCATTTATTACTTAAAAAACAGGATATGTCTTTAAAACAAAACAATAGGCAGTAGTCTCCAAACTGCGGCCCGGGGGCCAGCCTTTATCTGGCTCCTGGGGCACTATTCCACCCACTGATGTGAGGAACTGTTCCTCCCACTGACACCAATAGCAGGGCACTATTCCTCCCACTAATACCAATGATGGGGCATTATTCTATCCACTGATACCAATGATGGGGCACTAGTCCTCCCACTGATACCAATGATGGGGCACTAGTCATCCCACTAATACCAATGATGGGGCACTATTCCTTCCACTGATACCAATGATGGGGCACTATTCCTTCCACTGATACCAATGATGGGGCACTAGTCCTCCCACTGATACCAATGAAGGGCACTAGTCCTGTCACTGATACCAACGATGGAGCACTATTCCTCCCACTGATTCCAATGATGGGGCACTATACCTCTCAGGAATACCAATGATAGGGCACTATTCCTCCCATTGATACCAGTGATGGGGCACTATTCCTCCCATTGATACCAGTGATTGGGCACTATTCCTCCCACTGATACCAATGATGGGGCGCTATACCTCCTAGGAATACCAATGATGGGGCACTATTCCTCCCATTGATACCAGTGATGGGGCACTATTCCTCCCATTGATACCAGTGATGGGGCACTATTCCTCCCACTGATTCCAATGATGGGGCACTATACCTCCCAGGAATACCAATGATAGGGCACTATTCCTCCCATTGATACCAGTAATGGGGCACTATTCCTCCCACTGATACCAATGATGGGGCACTATACCTCCCAGGAATACCAATGATGGGGCACTATTCCTCCCATTGATACCAGTGATGGGGCACTATACCTCCCACTGATACCAACCATGGGGCACTGTTCCTCCCACTAATTCCAATGATGGGCCCTATTCCTCCCAGGAATACCAATGATGGGGCACTATTCCTCCCAGGAATACCAATTATAGGGGCACTATTCCCCCCAAAAATATCAATGATGGGACACTTCCCCCCCCCCAGAAATACCAATGATGGGGCCCAATTCCTACTCCATAGGTACTATGTAATTGACTACCAACCCCAAGGCAATGTTTGATCTCACTGATACTGAGCCAGGGACATTTTTTACCCTCACTGGCCACAATCCGGCCCCCTAAAGTCTAAAGGACAGTAAAAAGGCCCTTTGTTTGGAGACCCCTGCTCTAGGCAAACATAAAAGACAAAATTTAATCATCAATACATCATTATTATTAACCGCTTGCTGACCGGCTCACGCCGATATACGTCGGCAGAATGGCACTCCTGCGCAAACTGAAGTACCTGTACGTCAGCCCGCAAAAGCAGGATAGTGGGCCCGCGCGCCTGCTTGTCCTGCGAAATCGATGTCCACCAGCGGCCCGCGATCTCGGTGAGGAGAGGCAGAACGAGCAAATGCCTATGTAAACAAGGGATTTCTCTGTTGTGCCTAGTGACATGGCAGAGATCTTCTGTTCCCTGTCATTGGGAGCAGTGATCTCTGTCATGTCAGTGGTAGCCCATCCCCCTACAGTTAAAACACGCTGAGGGAACACACTTAGCCCCTTGATCGCCCCCTAGTGTTTAACCCTTTCCCTGCCAGTGACATTCATACAGTAATCAGTGGCTATTTTTTAGCTCTGATCACTGTATAAATGTCAATGGTCCCAAAATAGTGTCAAAAGAGTCCGATCTGTCCGCCGCAATGTCGCAGTCCCGATAAAAATTGCAGATCACACCGTTACTAATAAAAAAATATATATATTATAATAAAAATGCCATAAATCTATCCCCTATTTGTAGACGCTATAACTTTTGTGCAAACCAATCAATATACACTTATTGCAAATTTTTTAACCAAAAATATGTAGAAGAAAACATATCGGCCTAAACTGAGGAAGAAATTTTATTTTTTATATATTTTTTGGGATCATTTATTATAGCAAAAAGTAAAAATATTGCTTTTTTTCAAAATTGTCAGTCTTTTTTTGTTTATAGCGCAAAAAATAAAAACTGCAGAGTTGATCAAATACCACCAAAAGAAAGCTCTATTTGTAGGATGTCAATTTTGTTTGGGTACAGCGTCGCAGGACCGCACAATTGTCAGTTAAAGCGACACAGAGCTGTATTGCAAAAAATGCTCTGTCATTAAGGGGGTAAAATCTTCCAGGGCTGAAGTGGTTAAAATGCAAGCAGCACAAGTACCTGAATTTGTTGAAACCTGTTAAAGTTTGACCTCTTGCAGTCCCTGTGTATGGCTGCAGTGTGAGAGGAAAAAGCAGTACAAAGGGCCAACCAGTACATGTTCTGAAAAAAGCAGAGTGACAAAGAGATGAGCTCATCACTGTGCTGCTTTCCCTTTCACTGTCCAGTCATAGGCTGAGGAAGGTCTAGGACAATTTAGGAAGTGGGTTGAATATTGCTGCTCATCAGACTGGGGACACTAATTGGCAGAGAAAAGTACTGAAATTACTGAAGGTTCTTAAAACAGGGAGGCTCTCTAGATTGTAGGTAAATATAGATATAAAAAAAAAAACTTGGCCTTGTTATTTTATCTTTTATTGGGCTATTCATTTTTATCTTGTTATTTTTTGGGTGGAGTTCTGCTTTTAAAATTTATTCTTGCCACTAGAGGAAGCTGACAATCATAGGAACTCATATGAGAGAAAATATGGGGGAACTTTGTACAGCATGAGTAATTGTGATCTCTACTTAATTTGATATCATATGCATAAGCACAAAATTCAGGGGGGAGTAGTACTAAGCAAAAGTATTAATAATATGGATGAATGTGAAATATTGCATGTGAAGGATTGCTTTCTCACAGACAGCAGGTGCAGCTCTTGGATACTTTCGCCATACTTTCCACTTTCGCCTTACCTTGACTTGTGTTTTCACAAAAGTGTAAGTTTGTGTTTTATAAACTCTTGGCGGGTCTGTAGTGGCTTAAAACTGTAGGTGCAATAAGGTCTAAAGTGTATATAAAGTCTAAAACTTTTTTTTGCACCTGTGACTCAATAGGGAGATTTCCCTTTCCTCCCCAACTTTTTTCCCCTAACCATAGAAACAAATTCTAGACTTCTAGTGGTTATTTATTATAATTACACGTACTCCAGCACTACTCTTGGACTTTTTGCTGCACACACATTTTGTACAAAAAAACAAAACAAACAAAACAGCATGTAGAGTAGATATATTTGGGATCATTGGTCTGTTTTGCATTAATTTTAGGCTCTGCATTGAGACTGGATGTATGGGATGGCTGGAAGGAACTTTTGGCATCCTGTGTTCTGGGCCACAAGCAAAATGTTCAACGGTACTTATCGAAGAATGAAACCATCCTCAGGTATATGAACCATTTACTTTGAGTATCATTAGGGCTTGATTTCCATTGCTGGAGTCTGTGAGCACACAAGCTTTGGTACTCAACGCACCCCTACTCTGCTAGGATTGCCAACAGCGCAAAGAACATTTTCCTATTTTACTGGTCCTAACATGGCCTTGAATATAGTCACAAAAAGTAAATGGATTGGGAAGAAATGACTGTATTTCTTTTGATGATGACAGAAAGCCGCCTCTGGTGCCTATAGGCAGATGCCCACCAAACCTAATCTTAAATCTGGCCTTGGGGTTCATTGATAGCAACTTCAATTATATTTGTTAGGTACCTCAGTTATGCAGACTAATGCCCCGTACACACGGTCGGACTTTGTTCGGACATTCCGACAACAAAATCCTAGGATTTTTTCCGACGGATGTTGGCTCAAACTTGATTTGCATACACACGGTCACACAAAGTTGTCGGAAAATCCGATCATTCTGAACGCGGTGACGTAAAACACGTACGTCGGGACTATAAACGGGGCAGTGGCCAATAGCTTTCATCTCTTTATTTATTTTGAGCATGCGTGGCACTTTGTCCGTCGGATTTGTGTACACACGATCGGAATTTCCGACAACGGATTTTGTTGTCGGAAAATTTTATAGCCTGCTCTCAAACTTTGTGTGTCGGAAAATCCGATGGAAAATGTGTGATGGAGCCTACACACGGTCGGAATTTCCGACAACAAGGTCCTATCACACATTTTCCATCGGAAAATCCGACCGTGTGTACGGGGCAATAGGCTAATGAAAATGGTGATGTTGACCTTAGCAGAAAATGAGATTCTACAATTTCTCCAGTGCATTTACAATTAAAAAACAGCTTGTTGTCACGGGTAGCTTAGGCCTCAGGCCGCATGCATTAAAATGTATTTTTTGACCCATGGCTGCACTATCCCTCTTTTGCTTGGATAAATTCAGATCACTATGGCTTGCAATGTGCTGTTATTATCTGTGGCCAGTTATTTAGGACTTGCGTGCTGTATGCACACGTATATGTGTATACACACCAGGGGAGATTTACGAAAACTGGAGAGTGCAAAGTCTGGTGCTGCTCTGCAAAGAAACCAATTCGCTTCCAGGTTTTATTGTCAAAGCTTAATTGAACAAGCTGAAGTTAGAAGCTGATTGTCAATCATGCACAGCTACACCAGATTCTGGCTTCTCCAGTTTTAGTAAATCTCCCCTACTGTGTTCTTTAATCACATGGATGCATGTAATCGACATTGTGCTTTGCTTATTCTCTTCACTGGTACTTAGTAAATAGAAGGTGTTGAGGCCATGACAAACAATACAAACTAAATTACTGATATTGATATGTAAATACATATATGTTTAGGGTGCAACTGTTATCCCTTATTTAGAACACAGTAGAGGTTGTTATTAAGAGCAGTACTTTGCAATGGCACACTGTAAGTCTTTCATCTGATTTCATTCTATGATTTCATTACACAGTAAAGAGAATTTCTGCATGTTACAGGTATTTGCACCTAACAGATTTGTCTTTGCCCTTTTTCCAGCTAAGGGTTTCCAGTCTCTGACACCCACGTGTATTAACACAAAGAGGTTCCTGCCTTCTTCATCTAGCCAGTCTTACAGTAATGGAAATTTAAAATTTTAGATTACTTACTGTATATAAATGGTCAGGTTTCTGTCCACCAGGCAATTAAAGAAACTGGTAAATGTGCCCAGCTGTTAAATGTGAAGAAGCCAAGGGTTGTTTATAATTGTGTAGTCTGTTGTCTACACCTACCCAGAAGCAAATGTTACTGTCCAGGGGTATGTAGAGAGCAGACATTCAATCCACAGCGGGGAACCTGACCTGGAATTGTGATTTTGTGAATTATCGAACATTGCCCGTTCGGGCGTTCGACAAACACCCAAATTATCGGCGGGAGATGTTTTCTCCCGCCAAGCACACAGGCAATATGTTGTTAAGGAGTGGGGCAGGGAAGCTGGCTGCCCAGTCCTTACCAACTAATGAGCCCCGCTGACAGCTGAAAGTGAAAAAAATAATTGCTGGCAAAAAAAAAAAAATATGAAAAAACCTGTGTGGGGTCTCCCCCCTCAGTCCATACCACGCCATACCATGCCATGTTGATGGGGACAAGGGCCTCTTCCTGACAACCCTGGGCAGTGGTTTTGGGGGTCTGTGGGCAGGGGGCGTATTGGAATCTGGAAGCCCCCAGATCCTGGCTCCCCTATGTGAATGAGTATGGGGGTCATTGTGAAAAAAAAACACAAACACAGTTTTTGACAATTCCTTTATTATAAAAAATAAAAATTAATGTCCCCCCTCCCTGATGGAGATTCATCGTCAATCATGACACCCGCCGCACCGCTCAAACCCGAAAAAAGAAAAAAAAATGCTCCGCCCACGAGGAAGGCTGACCTTCAAATGATTGCTCCGCCGGGTGACAGTTCTAAAATAGGTAAGGGGCATGGTCACCTCGTGTCCCCACCCCCTTGTGACACCACCAACCAGTGCATGCTGGCCTTACCTATTTAAGAACTATCACCGGGCTGAGCAGTCATTCGGCGGTCAGCCTTCCTCACGGGCGAAGCATTTCTTTTTTCGGGACCGGCGATGCGGCGGGCATCATTATTGACGATGGATCTACATCAAGAAACATTGTTTTTTATTTTTTTTAAATAAAGGAATTGTCAAAAACTGCCTCTTGTCATTATTTATTTTTGACACTTTTTTTGGTGAATGAGTATACTCATTCACATGGGGGGGGGGGGGGTAGGGTTGGATTTAGGGGCCCTCTGGTTAAAGAAGGCTTCCAGATTGCAATAAGCCCCCTGCCCTCAGACCTCCTCAACCACCATCCAGGGTTGTCGGGAAGAGGCCTTTGTCCCCATCAACATTTTGGTGGGGGACCCCAATACTTTTAAAAAAAAAATGTTTGCATTGATACGATCAATGCAAACATTTTTTTTTTCAAATTTGTTTTTAAAGGAGCAGTGATTATAATGATAAAAGTGAAACAATAAAAATTAAAAATTCCTTTTTCATTTTTACATGTAGTGCCTGGGGGGCCCCTTCAGTCTGCATGTAAAGTGGCAGATCTGTACCATGGAAAGAACCTGCTGCCGCTAAGGCTCCATTCACACTAGCGCGTTTTTTGATGCATTTTGCATTTTGCAGAAATGCATGGGAATTTTTTAACATGGGTTCCTATGGAACATGTTCACATCAATGCCTTTTTGTTTCTCTGCATTTTTGGAAAGGGTCAGGGACTTTTTTTCATGCAAAATGCAGCGTTTTGCATGTAATAGAATTCAATGGACAAGCATCAAAAACGCAAGTGCACCGTTTTTGCAGCGTTTTTGATGCGTTTTTGGTGCGTTTTTGATGCGTTTTTGCCGTTTTTTTTTTTTTTTTTTAATTTTTTTTTTTAATTTTTTTTAAGACTGTAAAAAAAAAAATGTAAAAAAAAAAAAAAAAAAAAAAAAACGCAAAACGCAAATCGCGGCAAAAACGCGGCTCAAAAACGTGGCAAGCATGAAAAAAAAACCTCCAAAAACGCTCAAAAGCAACATGCATAGGTGTGAATCGAGCCTTAACTGACATTTCTAAAGAAAAAAAACTGACATTTAAATTGCTTTTCCCGGCTGCAAAAAATTTTTAAAAAAATTGCCAGCTATAGAAAAATGTAAAAAAAAAGGCGTGGGGATCCCTCCCAGTATATACATGGCCCTTTGGGTCTGGCATGGATTTTAAGGGGACTCCACTCCAAAATTAAAAAAAAAAATCCATACCAGACCCTTATCCAAGCATGCAGCTTGGAAGGCCAGGAAAGAGGAGGGACATGCGAGCACCCTCCCCTCCTGAACCATACCGGGCCACATACCCCCAATATGTTAATGGGGACAAGGGCCTCTTCCTGACAACCCTGGGCAGTGGTTGTGGGGGCCTGCGTGCAGGGAGCTTATCGGAATCTGGAAGCCCCTTTTAGCAAGGGGGCCCCCAGATTCTTACCTCCCATGTGAATAAGTATGGAGTACATTATACTGCTATTCATTCACCAAAAAAAGTGTTAAAAAAAAAGAATGAGAAGAAGCAGTTTTTGACAATTCCTTTGTTTTTTTGTTTTTTTTGTTTTTTTAATAATGTCCCCCGGTGTAGATCCATTGTCAATCACAATGCCCACCACACCACAGGACCCAACAAAAAAAAAAAGAAGCTCAGCCTGCAAAGAACGCTGACCAATGAATGCCTGATCTGCTGGGTGACAGTTTTTAAATAGGTAAGGGAGGGTGCCACCTGGTGAGGTCACCTGGTGGCCCCACTCCCCTGTGATGTCACCGACCGGTGCATGCTGGGTCGGTGACATCACAAGGAGCAGGGTTGTCAGGAAGAGCCTCCCACCCCAAAGCACCCCCCTCATGTTGAGGGCATGTGGCCTGGTAAAGTTCGGGGGGGGGGCGATTGCTCATCCCCCCCTTTCCTGGCTTGCCAGGCTGCATGCTCGGATTAATGTCTGGTATGGATTTTAGGGGGGTACCCCACGCCGTTTTTTTAAATTCTGGCGTGGGGTTCCCCTTAAAATCCATACCAGACCCAAAGGGCCTGGTATGGACTCAGGGGGGCCCACATCATTTTTTTTTATTTTTTTTATAATGCCGGAAATAGCTTGCAGCCATGAAGTCCATTTAAATGTCACTGTTACAACTAAATTTAAATGGACTGAGTCACTTATTTCTAACATATCCCAGGTACTCCAACAGTAAACTTTATTTTTATTGGCTCTGTTTCTATCCACCTTGGAATTTTTGGAAGTTTCTGCTCATTTGCAATGTTCCCACTCCTCCATTTGTGTTTTCCATAAAATAAAATAAAAATCTAAAGTAGTGTTCTCTCATGGTAGCCATGGCAGGTATACAGACAGATCAGGTAACACAAATACAACTCCTGGATACCTAAGGCTGGCCATACATTATACAATTTTAGTTTTCGATTTTCCAAAACTAAGGTTGCACCGATGCCGATACTAAGCAAATGCTCCAATACCGGAAACTGATACTTTCAGGTTCATTTCTTTGAGCTTTCAGCAGGATTCCCCCACTGACAGCTGAAATGTAAAAAAAAAGGCAATTATTGGTTGTTAAGGAGCGGGGCTGCCGCGCTGCCAGTCTGTGTTGTTAACATGTGTGAGATAGCCTAAACCATGCCCTCTGACGGCGCTTAGTCATAGAGAGTGATGATTTTTCTAAGCATACTACTCACTACTGGATGGTGATATTACATGCCAACACCCCATTCCTGAGCGCTAGCCGGACAATATATATCTTCCTTTTTTGCTTAGAACTGCACTACATGTATAAGCAGGTCTGACATCTGCCAGAAACATACATATAATTTTTCAGTTGACTGTGTAAGATTTACAAGTACATTATTAACATTGACCTTTGTTTTTCCACACACAGATATCAGCAGAGAGTAGCCCTTTACATAGCTGCACATTTTGGCCATCTGAAAATGGCAGAATGGCTTCAGAAGAAGGGTGTAAGGGCAGATGAAGCCATTGGTGTCCATCCATACAGAGAATGGTGCTGTGAAGCTGATCACCCAGATATAGGCAAATGTGCCATTCATGCAGCTGCTGAAGCAGGCCAAATCCTTTTAATCAAAGTCTTTGTTGCACGTAATGTTTTGTGTTTAGAATGTCAGACTCCTTTTGGTCAGACACCTCTCAGGACATGTATCCACCAGGGCCACAAAGACTGTGTATTATATTTAATCATGAAGATGTGGTCAGTTGTCGCTTTCCCAAATATTTCTCTCCCTATGAATATCTATGTGAAGATCAAAAAGTGGCTTTTTGTGACTCAGAAAAAATTATGCAAAGTGAAGAGGTGGGATCCACAATTTAAAACACGTGTTGGGGACCCATTTGTTGTAGATGGTTTCACAGAACCCAAGATGACTAGTAAAAGTCTGCATAATCTTCATCAAGACAAATGGAAAAAAATTAGGATTTATAACAATTCTCGGACTCAGAGCAGCCAAAACTTTGCTAACGCTGTCTTAAAACTCCACCCTATGACACCAACACCATCCAGGTTTCCTCCTGTCACAAAAACAGCTGAAAATCCAGCTCAGAAAAGACTTGTAGTAGAACCAGAATCTTTGGATATTTTTCATAACAACACATGGAAGGCTCAAATTTCTCTTCCGCCCATTGGCAGCATTAGCAGTAACCGCCCACGCAATTTAACAATGCCACATGCTACCCTTCTTCTGAATTCCTCCCTAGAGTCTTTCTCAAAGCACCATGGTCGGACACCAAGGCAAAATGCAATATATTTCTTAAGTCTAGCCAGGTAAATATAGTAGTTCTGTAAATTTTTGTAGCTTGAATACTTGAATTTAAGGCCTGCTTGAATTTAATGTCACTAATGCCGCGTATACACGGTCGGAATTTCCTACAGAAAAAGTCCGATGGGAGCTTTTGGTCCAATATTTCGACCGTGTGTATGCCCCATCGGACTTTTTCTGTTGGCATTTCTGACGGACTTAGATAGAGAACATGCTCTAAATTTTTCCGTCGGAAATGCCGACAGGGCTTGTCCCGTTGGCAAGTCCGACCGTGTGTACGCGGCATTACTGCGCGGAAAGTGAATTCAATTTTTTTTATGAATATTGAAAGATAAAAGTAATTAAATGATATGGTTAGATAATTATCTCTCCGAAGACAGTTGCAGTGAGTGATCTGTCCATGCTTATACATTTTGGTAAACAATCATGAATTAACTCTGCAATGGCTATTTCCGTAAGCAATGGTCAAATGCATCATTTGCAGTATATTTATGGCTGGGCATCCTTCAGACAAATGGTTGTCAATTTACAAGGTATAGGCAGCATCAACCTAAGCCGCTAACATCGCAAAGGCCTGCACATAGTGTTTGGTATTGCTTGAGAGGACTGTCAGAAACTGCAGACATAGTAGAGGAAATGATGGTTCAAGGACATGCTAAGCTTTGGTTGGAGACATGCTGTAGAAGACAGTGAGAGACTGAGAACATGTTTCATGAGGCTACTAGAGATTACTGCAGCAAAATAACAAAGAGCCACAATTCCATCACAAGTGCCCTAAGCCTAGACCAGCCTTTTTCAACCAGGGTGCTTTCTGGGCTCTTCGGAAATGCCAATGGCAAAAAAAAACTAAATTTGTCACAAATTGCCCAAAAATTGTCAACCAGCCAGCAAGTGGATCAAGCCTGCCATTTTATTACACAAAGTCTATGGTTTTTATAGTGCAGAAGTCCAACCTTGGGCACCATGCAGGCTAACCACTGGCATTTAAACGGCCAATAACATAATCGGTTTATAAGTAGCACTTCAGGCACCTGCACAGCATTTTGGTATGCCCCTCCCCTGTCCCACTCTGTAAGCACTGGGGTCACGTTAGCAGAGAGAGGGAGAGAAACTGATGAAAACAAATGCTGGAATAACAGTCAGTATCAGTTTGTAAAGTAACAAATCATCTCTTATGGTAGTTGTCCCACATATGTGGATGCTGCTTAGTTTAGTTTTTTTACATTTTAGAATGAGGTACCTTGAGATTTTGCATAATATAAAGGATAAATTCACCTTAAAAAAATGCACATCTTTTTGCAGGTAAAAAATTGGCATTTAAAAAAAAAAAATGTTTATTAGGAGCCTGTAAAGTATTTCACCCGCGATCAGAAGGTCATGGTGCAATGCCTGGCTCCTGCAGACTGGCAGTTACACAATGACAAGAACCACCAATAAACTACCTAGTGCGCTCAACAGCACCCTGGTAGTTCATTGAGAAATACAAGCCAACAGACGCAAAGGCTGATTGTAGTTGTAGTTTTCCCATTCTCAGAACTCTGTGAATGAATGACGTGACAGCAAATTCAGGGGGGAGAAGTTCCCCGGCTCACTGTCACTAGAGGTGGCGGATCGGGGAAAGGCTGCAGGAGTGGGAACATGTTACACGTTCCACCTAAAAAATGGGTGGCACTTGTAACATGTTCCCAAAAGTGAACTTATCTTTTTAAGGGTGCCACAACTGAAAAAGGTTTGAGAAATACTGGCCTTGGCTATCACAAGGCACAGTGCTGAAATTGACAGAATATTTTGTGAGCTGAAGCAGATTTTGTTTGGAACACATCAAACAGATCAGTTCCTTCTCTAACATGAAATGTATCAACCGGTAAAATTCTCCAGCATGATAGACAATCTGTGGAACTGCTGCTTCAGAGTTTTTTGTAGACTTGAACTCTCTGAACTTGAGTATCTGAAATGATACTTACATAACTAGTAATAATCAGACTGTGTATAGCTTGTCTAGGAGAACAAGTAAATGGAAATATCCCAAGTTAATTTTCACAACCTAACTGTAACACCATAAAAAGACTCAGAAAACTCTTGTGACAGTTTACTTACTGGCAAATATCTAGCTTTCTCCTATTTTTTTTCTGCTTCACATATTAGAAGGGACATCATGGTATCACAGGTGTGCTGTTTCCCATAGTATACAATCAGACACCAGCTTTTAAGTTGTGCTTATTGGTCCTTATTACATTTATTGTTTCTATGTATTGCACATTTCAGCATGCTAAAGCTCATTTTTTTAATTAGGCAGTGCAAACAGCAGTGAAGATGTTTAAAAGAGAAGTAAAGTTTTTTTCCTGACAGACTCCATGGCAGCATACGTATGGGTTAATCCCGCCTCTCATACCTCATAGGACCCCACTCCCATAAATCTTTGCTTCTAGTCAGAGACCGTGTTCCTTTTTTGTCCTCCTCCTAGGACCAAGGTTATGTCTTACCCAGGCCCGGACTGGGACAAAAAATAGGCCCGGGCATTTTGGATTGAGCAGCCCATGACATGTTAACTGGCCCCTTCCCCACTCTCCACCCTGAGAGATCCCCTGAGAGAGGGGAGGGGGGAACCCAGCAGAGGTGTGGAGGGGGGGGTGCGACAAGGAAAGAGCATGGGGGTTGGAGAGCACAGGGAAGAACCTTGAGAACATGGGGTGGGGCGAGAGCACAGGGGAGAGGCAGAGAACACAGGGAGGAAGAGGAGAGCACAGGGGGGCAGCGGAGAGCATGGGGGGAGGTGGAGAGCCCAGGGAGGACAATGGAGAGCATGGGGGATGTGGACAGCACAGGAGGGCTGGCGGAGAGCATGGGGTGATGGGAAGACCGGAAGAGCACAGGGGGTAGTGGCGGAGAGCATAGGGGGAGGTGGAGAGCATGGGGGGAGCAACGGAGAGCATGGGGAATGTGAAGAGCACAGGGGGAAGCGGAGAGCGTGGGGGTAATGTGGAGAGCACGGGGGGGGGGGGTGGCAGAGAGCACGGGGGTGGCAGAGAGCATTGGGGAGGTGGACAGCATGGGGGGAGGTGGACAGCATGGGGGGGAGGTGGAGAGCATGGGGGGGAGGTTGAGAGTTTGAGGGGGTGGCAGAGAGCATGGGGGGGAGGTGGAGCGTATGGGGGGAAGGTGGAGAGTATGGGGGGTGGCAGAGAGCATGGAGGGAGGTGGAAAGCATCGGGGGGGAGGTGGAGAGTATGGGGGGGTGGCAGAGAGCATGGGGGGAGGTGGAGACTATGAGGGGGTGGCAGAGAGCATGGGGGGGAGGTGGAGCGTATGGGGGGAGGTGGAGAGTATGGGGGAGGTGGAGAGTATGGGGGGGTGGCAGAGAGCATGGGGGGGTGGCAGAGAGCATGGGGGGAGGTGGAGACTATGAGGGGGTGGCAGAGAGCATGGGGGGGAGGTGGAGCTTATGGGGGGAGGTGGAGAGCATGGGGGGTGGCGGAGAGCATGGGGGGTGGCAGAGAGCATGGGGGGTGGCAGAGAGCATGGGGGGGAGGTGGAGAGCATGGGGGGGAGGTGGAGAGCATGGGGGGGAGGTGGAGACTATGAGGGGGTGGCAGAGAGCATGGGGGGAGGTGGAGCGTATGGGGGAGGTGGAGCGTATGGGGGGTAGGTGGAGCGTATGGGGGGTAGGTGGAGCGTATGGGGGGTGGCAGAGAGCATGGGGGAAGGTGGAGAGCATGGGGGAAGGTGGAGACTATGAGGGGGTGGCAGAGAGCATTGGGGGGAGGTGGAGCGTATGGGGGGAGGTGGAGAGCATGGGGGGAGGTGGAGAGCATGGGGGGAGCAACGGAGAGCATGGGGAATGTGAAGAGCACAGGGGGAAGCGGAGAGCGTGGGGGTAATGTGGAGAGCACGGGGGGTGGCAGAGAGCACGGGGGGTGGCAGAGAGCATTGGAGAGGTGGAGAGCATGGGGGGGAGGTGGAGAGCATGGGGGGAGGTGGAGAGCATGGGGGGGAGGTGGAGAGCATGGGGGGGAGGTGGAGAGTATGGGGGAGGTGGAGAGTTTGAGGGGGTGGCAGAGAGCATGGGGGGAGGTGGAGCGTATGGGGGGAAGGTGGAGAGTATGGGGGGGTGGCAGAGAGCATGGAGGGAGGTGGAGAGCATCGGGGGGAGGTGGAGAGTATGGGGGGTGGCAGAGAGCATGGGGGGAGGTGGAGACTATGAGGGGGTGGCAGAGAGCATGGGGGGAGGTGGAGCGTATGGGGGGAGGTGGAGAGTATGGGGGGGTGGCAGAGAGCATGGGGGGAGGTGGAGACTATGAGGGGGTGGCAGAAAGCATGGGGGGTCGGTGGAGCGTATGGGGGGAGGTGGAGAGCATGGGGGGTGGCAGAGAGCTTGGGGGGTGGCAGAGAGCATGGGGGGGAGGTGGAGAGCATGGGGGGGAGGTGGAGATTATGAGGGGGTGGCAGAGAGCATGGGGGGAGGTGGAGCGTATGGGGGGAGGTGGAGCGTATGGGGGGAGGTGGAGCGTATGGGGGGTAGGTGGAGCGTATGGGGGGTAGGTGGAGCGTATGGGGGGTGGCAGAGAGCATGGGGGAAGGTGGAGAGCATGGGGGAAGGTGGAGACTATGAGGGGGTGGCAGAGAGCATGGGGGGGAGGTGGAGCGTATGGGGGGAGGTGGAGAGTATGGGGGGGTAGGTGGAGCGTATGGGGGGAGGTGGAGAGTATAGGGGGTGGTAGAGAGCATGGGGGGTGGCAGAGAGCATGGGGGGTGGCAGAGAGCATGGGGGGTGGCAGAGAGCATGGGGGGCGGCAGAGAGCATGGGGGGCGGCAGAGAGCATGGGGGGGAGGTGGAGCGTATGGTGGGAAGGTGGAGCGTATGGGGGGAAGGTGGAGCGTATGGGGGGAGGTGGAGAGTATGGGGGGTGGCAGAGAGCATGGGGGAAGGTGGAGACTATGAGGGGGTGGCAGAGAGCATGGGGGGAGGTGGAGCGTATGGGGGGTGGCAGAGAGCATGGGGGGAAGGTGGAGAGCATGGGGGGTGGCAGAGAGCATGGGGGGTGGCAGAGAGCATGGGGGGTGGCAGAGAGCATGGGGGGTGGCAGAGAGTATGGGGGGTGGCAGAGAGTATGGGGGTGGCGGAGAGCATGGGGGGTGGCGGAGAGCATGGGGGGTGGCGGAGAGCATGGGGGGTGGCTGAGAGCATGTGGGGTGGCGGAGAGCATGTGGGGTGGCGGAGAGCATGGGGGGGTGGCAGAGAGCATGGGGGTGGCAGAGAGCATGGGGGGAGGCGGAGAGTATGGGGGTGGCAGAGAGCATGGGGGGAGGTGGAGAGTATGGGTGGCAGAGAGCATGGGGGGTGGCGGAGAGCATGTGGGGTGGCAGAGAGCATGTGGGGTGGCAGAGAGCATGGGGGGAGGTGGAGAGTATGGGTGGCAGAGAGCATGGGGGGAGGTGGAGAGCATGGGGGGTGGCAGAGAGCATGGGGGTGGCAGAGAGCATGGGGGGGAGGTGGAGAGCATGTGGGGTGGCAGAGAGCATGGGGGGGAGGTGGAGAGCATGTGGGGTGGCAGAGAGCATGGGGGGGGCAGAGAGCATGGGGGGAGGTGGAGAGTATGAGGGGGTGGCAGAGAGCATGGGGGGAGGCGGAGAGTATGGGGGTGGCAGAAAGCATGGGGGGTGGCAGAGAGCATGGGGGGAGGTGGAGAGTATGGGTGGCAGAGAGCATGGGGGAGGTGGAGAGTATTGGGGGGAGGTGGAGAGTATGGGGGGTGGCGGAGAGCATGGGGGGTGGCGGAGAGCATGGGGGGAGGCGGAGAGCATGGGGGAGGCAGAGAGCATGGGGGGAGGTGGAGAGCATGGGGGGTGGCGGAGAGCATGGGGGGTGGCGGAGAGCATGGGGGGTGGCAGACAGCATGGGGGGTGGCAGAGTGCATGGGGGGTGGCAGACAGCATGGGGGGTGGCAGAGAGCATGGGGGGTGGCAGAGTGCATGGGGGGTGGCAGACAGCATGGGGGGTGGCAGACAGCATGGGGGGTGGCAGACAGCATGGGGGGTGGCAGAGAGCATGGGGGGAGGCAGACAGCATGGGGGGTGGCAGAGAGCATGGGGGGAGGTGGAGAGTATGGGGGGTGGCAGAGAGCATGGGGGTGATGTGGAGAGCACGGGGTTGGCAGAGAGTATGGGTGCGGTGGAGAGCCCTGCGGGAGCAGCAGAGAGAAGCAGGATAGGAGGATCGGTGGGGGTGGCTACATATAGAAGAATCATTTTCTCCATCTTCCTCCTGCAGTCTCGGAATGCCTGCTTCTCCTCTACCTCTCACAGGCATTCCGATACTGCAGGAGGAAGATGGAGAAAATAATTGTTCTATATGTAGCCACCCCCACCGATCCTCCTATCTAGTTCACAGGGGAGGCTGAACTTACGTTTTCTGTTCCGGCACCTCTCGACATAACACCGGCTCCAAGGTGTCTGCTCTGGCTCCTCCCCCCGGCACTGACGGCTGACCTATACGTGCGGCCGTGCAGCCGTGGTGAGGCCGAAGGCGTCTCATTTAGCTCCTCCCCCCGGCGCCGATGGCTGAGCTCCGGGCAGCCGCGGAGAGGCTGGATGAGCGGCACAAGCTCAAGCCTCGGGCCATGCAAGGACTTGCAGCCTGGCGGCCCCAGCGGCCGCGGCCCACCGGGCAAATGCCCGGTTTGCCCTATGGCCAATCCGGGCCTGGTCTTACCTTATGCAGGTTTCTGTGGTCCAGTCCTGGTTGCACGAATTTTGATGGCGGTTTTTATTTTCTGGAGTCCAGCAATCCCAGCTATTAGCAGGGTGGATACGGGCGATAAATGCGATGCCATGAAGAGCTTACTGGCCTGGCCATTGGCAGGCAAGCGGCAACTTGGCCGAACGTCCTAGCTATTAGTGGGAGGCCCTTCCTGAAACGCCCCGGTCGTGCAGTGAGTGATTGCTCCCAGTTCCAGGCTGGATCGAGATTGTGCTGTGGTGGTGTCGTATATTTTTTTTATATACATGGCAGCAGTGTTTGTTTATGTTGTCTGTCTACCTGACTTCCGTTTGTTTCCTCTGGCTCTATGGCGGCTGGATCGCATCTGCGTTCCAGTCCGTCGCTTCTTCTGGGTTGTCTGCGCATCTGCGATCCTCGTCCGAGATTGAGGCTTGGTTCGCGCATGCGCAGTCCCAGTAAGATGGTGCGAGCTCCGCTGGGCGATGTCGGCCCCATCGTAGGAGCGCTGGGGGAGCAGTGGATCGAGATTGTGCTGTGGTGGTATCGTATATTTTTTTTATATACATGGCAGCAGTGTTTGTTTATGTTGTCTGTCTACCTGACTTCCGTTTGTTTCCTCTGGCTCTATGGCGGCTGGATCGCATCTGCGTTCCAGTCCGTCGCTTCTTCTGGGTTGTCTGCGCATCTGCGATCCTCGTCCGAGATTGAGGCTTGGTTCGCGCATGCGCAGTCCCAGTAAGATGGTGCGAGCTCCGCTGGGCGATGTCGGCCCCATCGTAGGAGCGCTGGGGGAGCAGTGACGTCATCATTGGCGCCAAGTTTAAATGGCTGTCAGATACAGCTATTACTTGAAATCTCCTGCGGGCTCAGGCGGCGGCTTCCTGGTGCACTTGTTTGAAGTTACTAAGGTAGGAAGCTATGCTGCTGGCTGATGATGACTTGCTATGGCTTGTGTTTCCTGTTTTGATTATAGGTTTGATCTTTTCAGTTACCAAGCTTTTTGCTATGGATGTGTCACCGCCCCCAGTGGCCAACCCTTACGCTGCAGATAGGAATCTTTTCCTTCTGCTTGTCTGTTTGGGTTATCAGCCTGGAGCCTGTTTATTCCCCTTTTTTTTTTTCTTTCCCTTAGCCCCTCTAGGTCTGAGCATCGGGAATCGGCACGCGAATATAATAACCATTCTAGATCACAACATTCCATCATTCCTCATCAAGATTATAGGCGTCCTAGATCATCTTCTAGACCTCTTAGTATAGAACCCAAATCTGGATCTATGCTTCATTCTCACCGCCATTCCAGCCACTCTGGAAGAAAAGTTGCTGGGGATGTAGGGCTCAGGTCCCGGAAGGTAAATCCTTCTGTGAGCCATGTTATTCCCGAGCCATAAGGGAAAGAGGAGGTGGAGACCATCAAGTGGGGGCACTGGTCAGCAAGGGGGTTCAGGAATCCCTGAGCAGATCTGACTCCAACCGTACCATCATTCCTCCTGTTGACCCAGCACCAGTCCTTGTGCAGGATGACTCTGAGGCCCTGGGTCCCTCTCAGCATAACCGCTCCTTAAGTGAAGCCTCAGACAGTGAGGTGGAAGGCGTTAACCCTGGTACGGGTTTTTTCTAAAGAAGGAGCGCCCAAACTTTCCCCTTTTTGGGTGAACTTGGTGAAATCATTACAGATGAATGGGATGGCGTGAAAAAAAAAAAAAAACTCGCTACTAAAATAGCAAAAATTTACCCATTCAAAAGTGGAGATGTGAAACATCTAGAGTCGGCACCTCTCATTGACGCAGCCTTAATGAGGTTGGTGAGGCACATCACACTCCCTCTGTAAGACACCGTTTCCTTTAAGGACGGTTTGGAGAGGAAGATAGATACGAACCTCAAACGTATATATATTATAGCAGGTATGGCCTGTAAGCCAGCTCTGGCTCTTGCAGCCCTGTCCAAAGTGATAGAGGCCTGGACAGATGAAGTGGATTCTACCTTGGGAAACGTCTCTGAGGAGACAGCCAGGAGCATATCGATACATGAACTAAGGATGGCGTTGGTCTTTTGGGAGAAGCCTCCCTTGACATTATTCGCCCAGTAGCACGCGTCATGCTGTCTTCTGTCACAGCTAAACGTGCCTTGTGGCTGCACCCTTGGGTAGCTGATCCTGCCTCGAAACAGGCATGGTGCAGGATTCCCTCATCGGGAACAAGCTTGAAAGTGCTATCACCTGTGCCACGGGGGGTAAGTCAGGGTTCCTCCCCCAGGATCGTCGCTTTCTAGGTCAGAGAAGAGCTCAACCTAGGCAAGATCAGGATCGTGCAAGAGATGCTCGTCGTTATAAGCCTGGTCACGAGTTCAGGAAGAACTGGAAGAGAAACCAGCCTTCTGGCCTGAAATCCTCAGAGGGAGCATCTTCTGGTTGACGGGAGCGGGCTGGGGCTTGGTTACTTAAGTTCCAACATGTCTGGGCAGCCTCGATAAAGGATTTCTGGACTGTCAAAACGGTCTCCTCAGGTAATTCTTGGACGTTTGTCAGTTCATCCACACTTCTGTTTGTACCCACAGTCTTGCCTTGTTTTAAAAAAAAAAAAAAAGAAAGAAGTCTTTCTATCATATGCAGACTCTCTTGTGGCTCAGGGTGTCGCCATACAAGTTCCAACAGGCAAAAGATTTCAAGGGATTTACTCACCCCTTTTCATGGTTCTGAAAAAGATCGGCTCCTGGAGGCCAGTCATAGACTTGACCCGCTTGAATTCTTTTATCAAAAAGGAAAATTTCAAGATGGAGTCGCTGCTCACAATACGTCAGACAATTTAACCAGACTACTGGCTTGTGTCCATAGATCTGAAGGATGCCCATTTCCATGTCCCGATACAAGAGGAGTTCCAGAAGTATCTTCTATCTGCAGTAGACCAAGTAAACCTCCAATTTACATGTCTTCCGTTCGGGCTTACAACATTGCCTCAAATATTTTCAAAGCTCTTACTGGCTATCATGGCACTAACCAGGACCAGAGGTATCCGGTTACATCACTGTCTAGACGATCTGCTGTTACTCTCTCTAGACAAGGAGCAGCTGTTAATACATCGATCTCAGGTCATCTCCACTCTGACCGAATTTGGTTGGCTGTTGAACAGAGAAAAGAGCCATCTAGAGCCTACACAGTCCCTGATATTCCTCAGCGCTCAATTCAATACACTAAAGAGTACCATCTCCTTGCCCCTAGAGAAAGTTCCAGTGATTCGGGACAGAATTCGCCTCGCAATGGCTTCTCCTCTTCTCAGGGCATCACAGTGTCTCAAGATAATAGGCACCATGGTAATCACAGGCTCATGGTGAAATGGGCGCAATGGAAGATGCGACCCTTTCAAAAGGGTTTCCTCCAGCAGTGGGATCCGGGGTCTCGAAATCATTTCATCCAGTTAACCCCATCCATGTGAGAGAGCCTTCCCTGGTGGCTACTACGAAAGAATCTCCTCAATTGCCATTCCATAGCATCTGTCTCCTGGATCACGATCACAATGGATGCTAGCGACAGAGGCTGGAGCGCTCTTTGCCTGACGGAGGTAGCTCAGGGGAAATGGGACTTTCCATCCCGAAGGATAGTATTGAATGTTCTAGAGCTCCGAGCAGCCTTCTGTGCTCTACAAGCATTTCTTCACTTGACAAGGGGTGCCTCAGTTCTCCTAAGACTGGACAACATATCAGCAGTCTCATACATCAAGAGACAGGGAGGCACTCGCAGTCTCTCCCTGCTGAGGGAAGTGGAGCCAATCATGTCATGGGCTCAGATGAATTTGACAAATCTGACAGCTGTCTATCTCCCCGGAACTCAAAAGGTCCAGGCAGACTTTCTCTCAAGGGTGTCCCTAGACAACAACGAATGGTCTCTCCACACCAAGGTCTTCAGTTGGGTCCTGTCTCTGGGAATTGTACCAGAAGCAGGCCCGGATTTACTCCCTTTGCCGCCCCAAGGCCGAGTCCTTCAATGCCACCCCCCCCCCCCACACACACACACACACACGCACACACACCACCATTCTCATCCTTTATCGATGACTGCTACAACAGATTAATTAAAAACATATCTCCACACACGAAAACACTGAAAATAACTGGCTTTAATTGTACAGACTGAAAATACTCTGTAATGCAGAAAATGCCTTTTAAAGATTATAGCAGTAAGAAACTCCCTAATATTTTTTAGTTCTAACTTTTTTTTTGGCAAACTCATCGATAATATCTTTGTAGGACAAAGTATTTAAAAGTTCTGACTCAATAGGAAGTAAAGCTAAACTGTTAGGTCTTTCTTGACCCAAAGATGATCGTAAATAGTTCTTTATGCAAATACATTTCATTCATTTTTATGCACCACAGCTCAGTTGCAGTGCATAGAAACAGTATGCATTTTGCACCACACTGCTCAGCCCTTTTACATCAGTGTCCTCAGTCCCCCCTTTACATCACGACCCCCTTTTACATCAGTGTCCTTAGCCCCCCCTTATGTCACATCCCCCCTGCCTCATTACAAACCTCCCATTACAGACTGACCCATCACAGACTGCCCCCCCCATCACAGACCCTCCCATCACAGACTGACCCCCCCAAATCACAGACCCCTCATTACAGACTGACCCCCCATCACAGACCCCCCCATCACAGACCGACCCATCACAGACCGACCCATCACAGACCGACCCATCACAGACCCTCCCATCAAAGACCCTCCCATCAAAGACCCTCCCATCAAAGACCCTCCCATCAAAGACCCTCCCCCCAAATCACAGACCCATCATTACAGACTGACCCCCCATTACAGACTGACCTGACCCATAGCAGACCCCCCCATCATAGACTGACCCAAACCCATCACAGACCCCAATCACAGACTGACCCCCCAATCACAGACTGACCCCCCCAAATCACAGACTGACCCCCCCAAATCACAGACTGACCCCCCCAATCACAGACTGACCCCCCCAATCACAGTCCTCTCTCAATATATAACTCCTTTACAGCACAGCATTGCCCCCTCCCCAAAGAACCCTACCTTATTCACACAAGACATGGAGGCTGGCCGCTCTGTACAACGGGCGGGACTTTTTACGTTAAAAGTGAGTGATTTATTGCTGTTACCGCCCCGCTGCCTAGCAACCAATCACCCACTTCTTAACTTAAAAAGTCCCGCCCTTTGTCTAGAGCGGCCGCGCTTCATGTTTTGTGTGAATAAGACAGGCAGCGTGGGGAGGGGGCAGTGCAGTGATATTAGAGAAGGCACGGACCTGCCGCACCTGCCATGCTGCCAGGGCCGATCCTAGGGTCACAGACGCCTGGGTGCAGAAATATTTTTGGCGCCCCCACATGGGCGTGGTCATCTAACTCCTCCGCTTTACAAATGTTTCTATGGCAACGACTCAAACACAGAGATGCTCCCCTTAGAAGTCTTCTTTACCCTGGGATCCTCCCATGATCTCTTAACAATAAATAAAATACAGGAAGAGCGTACACTGAGACCTGAGATGGTCAGAGACTGCAATCATGGTACAGGAGATGGTCAGAGACTGCAAACATGATACAAGAGATGGTCAGAGACTGCAGACGTGATACAGGAGATGGTCAGAGACTGCAGACATGATACAGGAGATGGTCAGAGACTGCAGATGTGATACAGGAGATGGTCAGAGACTGCAGACATGATACAGGAGATGGTCAGAGACTGCAGACATGATACAGGAGATGGTCAGAGACTGCAGACGTGATACAGGAGATGGTCAGAGACTGCAGACATAGTACAGGAGATGGTCAGAGACTGCAGACATAGTACAGGAGATGGTCAGAGACTGCAGACATAGTACAGGAGATGGTCAGAGACTGCAGACATAGTACAGGAGATGGTCAGAGACTGCAGACATAGTACAGGAGATGGTCAGAGACTGCAGACATATTACAGGAGATGGTCAGAGACTGCAATCATAGTACAGGAGATGGTCAGAGACTGCAGACATAGTACAGGAGATGGTCAGAGACTGCAGACATAGTACAGGAGATGGTCAGAGACTGCAATCATAGTACAGGAGATGGTCAGAGACTGCAGACATAGTACAGGAGATGGTCAGAGACTGCAAACATGATACAAGAGATGGTCAGAGACTACAGACATAGTACAGGAGATGGTCAGAGACTGCAGACATAGTACAGGAGATGGTCAGAGACTGCAGACATAGTACAGGAGATGGTCAGAGACTGCAGACATAGTACAGGAGATGGTCAGAGACTGCAAACATGATACAAGAGCTGGTCAGAGACTGCAAACATGATACAAGAGATGGTCAGAGACTGCAGACATAGTACAGGAGATGGTCAGAGACTGCAGACATAGTACAAGAGATGGTCAGAGACTGCAGACATGATACAAGAGATGGTCAGAGACTGCAGACATGATACAAGAGATGGTCAGAGACTGCAGACATGATACAAGAGATGGTCAGAGACTGCAGACATGATACAAGAGATGGTCAGAGACTGCAGTTCTTATGGACGTTAGTAGATAATGGCCGATCGGCCCTCTCACCTGACCCAGCGATACAGCAACGGTTCCTCTGATCAGGAGGCAGCTCACTCTGAATTGCCCGTGGCGACTCCGCTGGGTAGTACCCAGATCTGTATTCCTGCAATGACTCCATTCCTTTCTCCGCCAGGCATGGCGCCAGGCTGTGTGGCTTTCCCTCTGGGGGCGCAGGGAAGCGGGGTTCTCTAATGGTTTTCCCTCAGCACTGCCCTCTCCCTCTGGAGCCCTGGGTGTACTTTCCTGGGTGTAGACGCCCCCAGGACAAACCACCCCTCCCTTCATTAGTACAGACCCCCCCAGGACAACCCCCCCCTCCATTAGTACAAACCCCCCCAGGACAAACGCCCCTCCATTAGTACAAATCCCCCCAGGATAACCCCCCTCCATTAGTACAAATCCCCCCAGGATAACCCCCCCTCCATTAGTACAGACCCCCCAGGACAAACCCCCCTTCATTAGTACAGACCCCCCGGGACAACCCCCCCTTCATTAGAACAGACCCCCAGGACAACCCCCCCTCTATTAGTAGAGACCCCCAGGACAACCCCCCCTCTATTAGTAGAGAACCCCCAGGACAACCCCCCCTTCATTAGTAGAGACCCCCGGGACAACCCCCCCTCTATTAGTAGAGACCCCCCACTCCATTAGTGTACATAAAAACACCCGGGCGGCAGCTCGAGAGGAGAGGACAGTGTGCAGCCGCGCCGCCCGGGTGGAGAACAGATGGAGACAGGAGAAAACGTCAGGCATGGACGGACCGCCCCACCGCACCGCACAGCACAGAGACCAGCTGCTCCGATCTCCGGCGGCTGCTCTCCTTCTCTGAAAGGAGGAGGGAGGGGGGACGGGCTTGAGCCTTGATAAAACAGCAGCGGTGGCGGTGACCTGCGCCTCAGTCTGGACACAGAGAGGAGGAGGAGGCAGAGGAGCACCCTGGCGCTTCAGCGCCCCCACCTCTCTGGCGCCTGGGTGCACTGCATGCTACTATGTTAGTGTGAGGGGCGGCTGAGAAGTCGCCACAGGAGCGGCGCCGCCCCTGCACCACTGCCGCCCCGAGGCCTGGCCTCGGTGGCCTTGTGGGAAATCCGGCCCTGACCAGAAGTGGACCTGTTTGCCTCTCCGTGCAACTTCAAGCTGAAGAGGTAATACATGAGATGTCGTTGTCCCCAGGCCTTCGGAGTGGATGCCCTGACAGATCAGTGGAGGTTCCACAGGGCCTATGCCTTTTTCCCGGTACTTGTCATTCTCCAGTTTTTGTCAAGACTCAGGTGGGAAGAGGCCGAAATAGCGGCGATAGTTCCGTACTGGCCCAACAGGCCATGGTTTCTTCTGCTGTTACAACTCAGCTTCTGGGATCCAGTTCCTCTCCCATCCAGACCAGATCTCCTGCTGCAGGGAACGACCCTTCATTCCCAACCCATCTGCACCTGATGACTTGGTTTTTGAGAGGGGAAGGCTGGAGGCCCGAGGTTGCCCAAGCAGGGCTATCTCTACGTTGCTGAACGCCAGGAGAGGAAGTACCAACAAAGTCTACCAAAGGATTTGGTCAAAATCTGCAGACTACATTTCTATCACTGGTAGTTCTTCTAACGATCCAAAGATAGAGGATATCCTAGGTTTTCTTCAAACAGGCCTGGATTTGTCCTTATCAGTTAGCTCCTTGCGAGTTCAGGTTTCTGCAATCTCTGCCTTCACGGGTATATCCTGGGGTAGACACTCTCTTATTAGGCAAAGGAGCAATAAGATCAGATCTCAGAGAAAACCAAAGAAAACCAAGATTTTCCAAATGGGACCTTCCCCTTGTCCTGGATTTCTTCTCATGAAGAGAAATGCAACACATGGGCCAGCTATCTATGAAGCAATCTTTCTCTCAAAAGTTGTCATCCTGGTGGCCATAACATCGGCTAAGAGGGTTTCCGAAATTTTTCTCTAGGATTCAAGGAGCCATTCCTTACTTTCTTCCCTGATCGAGTAGTCTTGATTCCTATGTTAGGATCAAATCCCAAAGTAACATCCGTATTTTACAAGAATCAGGAGATTGTTCTTCCAAACTCTCGGTCAGCTGAGAACTCTAGTATTCATCCTTTAGATGTTGGAGAAGTTTTAAAGCAATACTTAGAAGCCACAGCTTCTTTTCGCCAAGTCTGAGCATCTGTTCATTTTCTTCCACGGGAAAAACAAAGGATTGTGTGCTTCTTCTAGAACCATCACAGCCTGGATTGTTCAGGCCATTCAGTCGGCTTATAAGGCTAAGGCTGGCCATACACTATTCAATTTTCCTGTTCAACTTTCCTTTAGATTTACCAAAACCATATAATAGGAGGTCAAACCTCAACACTTTCAATTTGGATGCAATCAGGCAGGCCCTTGTACTACATAGTTGAAGGTAAATCTAAAGAAAATTGAACAGGAAAATTGTATGGTGTATGGCCAGCTTAAGGGTCTGGCTCCTCCGGAGGCAGTGACTGCTTATTATACCAGGTGTGTTTCTATATCGTGGGCAGTCTCTCAACATGTATCCCCAGAAGTAATTTGTAAAGCGGCCTTGTGGTCGATTAACACATTTATGACGCACTATTGCGTAGAGTCGGCTTCTTTGTCTTCGGTTAATTTTGGTTTGCATTTCTTATCTGTTGACGGTGCCAATTAAACCTTTTTCTCTTTAACCAGCAATTGCCCACCCGGGTGTGTATGGCTAGTTATTTCCCATACGTATGCTGCCATGGAGTCTGTCAGGAAAACGGAAAATTTATATCAAATACTTACCGTAATTTTCCTTTCCTGATGGACTCCATGGCAGCAGGAGTTCCCTCCCATTTGCTGGAGTAGGCTAAGTTACGGAACACGGTCTCTGACTAGAAGCAAAGATTTATGGGAGTGGGGTCCTATGAGGTATGAGAGGCGGGATTAACCCATACGTATGCTGCCATAGAGTCCATCAGGAAAGGAAAATTACGGTAAGTATTTGATATAAATTTTCAGGTTTTTTTCCCCCCAGTCATACTTACCTAGGTTACCTATCTGTCCCCCTGCGCCTCTACAATGAAAACCGTGCAATCGAACACCGCCGATCACTTGGTTTTCAGCGCTCCATGAGCACAGAGCTGTAGACTGTCAGTCACAGCTGTCTGCTCTTCTCCCTTCTTGCTCACTGGAGTACTGAGCTGTGGGGGGGGGGGGGGGGGGGGGGGCGGAGCAGCCGTCTCAGCCTCTCGGCTCGCTGAGAGGCTGAGACAGGTGTCAGTCCAGTCACCTGGCAGATCCAGACTCCGTGGTTGGGACGACACGGTGCCTGGACTGATATCTGTGATGTCAGCAGAGAGTGGACTTCAGGGAAAACAAATTGCACTCCTGTGATCCATAGGAGAAGTACAGCCAAACAAGCTCAGGCTGGACTTCTTCTTTAAAGCGGAGTTCCACCCATTTAAAAGCAGCTACAAAACGCGAGCCGCGCCATGCGCTGTGAATGGCCGGGCAATCTTCTGGGACCTGTGACGTGTCCTAGAAGATTGCAGGGAGGGAGGGGGGGAGAGGTGAACTTCCTTTCCGGTGCCGCGGAGCCCTGGGCGGAAGTGGGAGCTGGATGCCTCTAAAAAGAGGGTATCCGCTTCCCCTCAAAAAAATGACATGCTAAATGTGGCATGTCAGGGGGTCACCATCACTTAAAGTGGAAGTTCCATTTTTGGGTGGAACTCCGTTTTAAGACCAACCATACCCAAAGGTGATAGTTCAGTTTGACAGACACCTGTGAACTGAATTGACCACTGGCTTCTACTAATTTTTAAACAAACCAATTTTCTTTTGTGTCTTCACCTGTCTTATAAAGCCAAAGGAGTGTGGCCTTTCTCTTTGTAATGGTTGGGGCAGTTGGCATTTCTAGTGGATGAAATGCACATTTGGTGTCTATGGGAAAATGTAAAAAGCTACTGTAGTGCGTGGTCTACTTCACCAGTAACCACGGAGGGGTAAAATATCAATATTTGCTGGGGCTGCCCTTCTAGGTAAATTATCTTAAAGCAAGCATTACATTTAAACCTAGTACACACTATTCGTTTTTTTTTTTTGTACAACCCAGCAGAGCTGAATAAAAAAATCCGGAGGAGCCACTGTACTAACCATGCGATGTTAGTACAACGATCTCCTCTACTGTGCTCTTGTGTTCTGACAATGGACTCCATTGGCTAAGAGCGCTGATATGGAGCTGATTGGCAGATCTTTATTAGTCATGCCCCACTGACAGAAGGCGTACGAACACAGTACACACGGGCCGAATGTCGGACAGTTTCTATTGAACTGGCCAATGCCACCTGACATTTGGCCCATGTGTACTAGGCTTTAAATAAGGCAAAACAATGAATGGCAGTTAGCAAACGTTTTCCATGGATAACTGGTTTTAGTACACTGTGTTTAATGTGAATTGGAAGCTACAATTTAATTGAGGAGGGCAGTACAGCTGTTTCAGTGTGCTTAAAGCAACACATGATTAGGCCATCTAGTGGTAGTAAATCAAATACAAAATAGACTCCTAATAGGGATAAAAGTTGCTTTTGAAAGATTATCAATCACGATTGTTTGGTTATTAGCTCTGGTTCACACTGCTGCGACCTCTCATGTGACTTGCTGCAATGTCCGAAACAGAAAGTCTCATGACAAGTCAAACCACTTCATTTCAATGGGTGCTGTCTTAATTGCTGTGACTCAAGTCGCACCGACAAAAAATAATATTTTCTGCACTAACTTTTTGGCTGCGACTTCGAAGGTTTTTTTAACCCTATACTCCACTCCCAATCCATTTTCTGCTGTGTACCTGTGGCTTAGCCTATCCCTGCAGCTCAAATTCTCTTCCCAAGCAATGTCACCTCCCAAAGCACATTGTACACTTAGCTAACACATTGTACAGCTGTGTTCATAGTGCAGGAAAGATGGCTTCCAAGAGACTGAGAATACTCTCGACAATGAACAACTCATCCGACTTGTACATGAGTGTCTTGCAATTTTTGATACCAAGGACCCGACTTATAAAGACCAAGGCAAGTGTGATTGAGCATGGTTAGAGGTAGCAAGACTCTACCATGAGGACCGGGAGAGCTTTTCAGCCACATAACGGTCCAAAAAATGTAAGTTCAGTAATGTGTTTCACGCTCTGTATTGTTATCATTGGCCAAAAACAAACTCACAAAACAACAAAGTTGCATTGAAGTCGTACTCAAGTCGCAATACAAGTCGCACTGGAAGTTGCATGATTTTGGGGTCGCAACAGTGTGAACTAACCCTTAAAGTGGCAATAAAGGCAAAATCAAAATTTATACAATCCGTCAGTAGCATTAAAAAAGCAGTCTTTGTTCTCCCTGTAAGTTTTTTTTTTTTACCCTTTGATCCTGCTGCTTTCAACTTCTTTTACCAGACCAAGCTGTGCAGCAAAAGTGGAAGTAAAAGGGTTGAGACGAGGGCTTTTTTTGTCAGGTGCAGGAACTCACCCCCCTTCACCAATGTGGCGCAATTGTTTGCGCCACTTCATAGGGTGGGTGTTGGTAAGTTGCACTGGGCTGGCCTTAAAGGGGTGTTATTCACCTCTGCACCCCACTGCCCACAATTCACCTCTGCACCCCTGTTTACAGATCACTTCTGCACCCTTTATCAACAGCTCTTCTCTGTCCTAAGCTCACCTGTGTACCCCCTTCCAAAGCTCACCTCCGCATCCCTGTCCAAAACTTACCACTGCACCCCTGTTTACAGCTCACTTCTGCACCCTTCATCAACAGCTCTTCTCTGCACCCCTGTCCACATCTCACCTCTGTGCTCCCATTCACAAATCACTTCTGCACCCCTGTCTGCAACTCATGTCTGCAAATTCTGTCTGCAACTCATCTTTCCACCCTCTGTCTGCAACTCACCTATGCACCCCCTCCAAAGCTAACCTCTGTATTACCTTGATCACAGCTCACCTCTGCACCCCTGTCTAAAACTCACCTCTGCATCTCCAGTCCACAACACACCACTACACCTTCCACCCGTCTGCAACCCATCTCCGTACCCCCATCCATAACTTACCTATGCACCCCCCCTAACCTCTGTATTACCTTGATCACAGCTCACCTCTGCACCTCTACACCTGCCACTCATCTGCAACTCATCTCTGCACCCCCTTGCCGCAACAAACCTCTACACTCCAGTTTGCAACTCACCTCTGCACCCCATACCTGTCCGCAACTCACCTCTGCATCCCTGTCCGCAACTCACTTCTACCTACCCTTCCAGTTGCAGCTCACCTCTGCATACCCCCCCCCCCCCGACAGCTTACTTCTGCACCATGGCCATAGCTATGCTTGTCCACATCCAACATCTAAGATTCCAAAGCTCCTTACTTTCGAGCCCCTCTTCATCTCTTACCTCTAAATCCCCACAACCCTCACCTTTTACCCACATCCCTTTCTCAACTGCCTTGCTTACCTCTGCAAAAGGCAGAACAAAGTCTTGTTCCACCCATACGGTACACAGAGTGCGTATTCACTTATGGCTCCGCCTCTCCACACTGGGCAACAGCAGAAGGATCTTTGGGTGTCAGGATTTGGGCACCAGCTCAGCACCCCAATGTCCTCCTTCCCACCCATGAACACACTGGGCCCGGGCATCTGTTCCTTCCTTGTTCCTGCCCTGAGTGCAGTGGCAGGGAGAGTCTGTGGGAGAGCTGGAGAGGTGCACTGTCACTTGAAAACACAGAAGCCACGCTTCTGTGGTTACACGTAAAGGTAGATAGCGGTAAGCACAAGGTCAGGGCCAGAGGTGGTAGAGCTTTGTTCTGGCTCATAAAATAGCAGTGGTTGAGACAAACCATTTAATACTAACTGGGGTGCTTACAATGGTTAACTTTCATTCCTAACATTAAACATTTTATACTAAAAGGAAAAACAATGATTCTGTAACTGCTTAAAAGTTGTTATCTTAAATTGGACTTTAATTTGTTAGTACAGGCACAATTGATTTTACTAGTTCATCAAACACTACCCTCTCCAGACAATGCTGCTGTCCTAAGGTGTCTCAGTTGCTCCTTCTTAAATAGAAGAGCCACTCTTAGACCCCAGACACACTATACAACATTTGTTGTCAGATTTCCTTTAGATTTACCAAAACTATGTAGTGCAAAGACCTGCCTGATTGCATACAAATTGAAACTCTAATGCCGCGTACACACGGTCGGCCTTTCCGATGGGAAATGTTCGATGTGAGTTGGAAAGTCCAACCATGTGTATGCTCCATCGAACATTTGCTGTCGGAATTTCCGGCCACAAATGTTTGAGAGCAGGTTCTCAAATTTTCCGCCAACTTCACTTTGTTGTCGGAAATTCCGATTGTGTGTACACAAGTCCGCCGCACAAGTTCACGCATGCCCGGAATCAAGAAGAAGGAGCCGCACTGGCTATTGAACTTCCTTTTTCTCGGCTCGTCGTATGTCTTGTACGTCACCGCGTTCTCACGTTCGGGATTTTGGGCCAACATTTGTGTGACTGTGTGTATGCAAGATAAGTTTGAGCCAACATCCTTTGTAAAAAAAATCCATGATTTTGTTGGCAGAAAGTCTGATCGTGTGTACGCGGCATTAAGGTTTGACCTCATATTATATGGTTTTGGTAAATCTGAAGGAAAAAAATCTACAGAAAATTGTATAGTGTGTATCCAGCTTAAAACAGGAATTATGTTACCGGCCAGATCACCAATTGAAAAAAAAGGTAAGAAAAGCCCAACACCTCGTTCACCCCAGAACGCGGTGCAGAAAACCCACGTTCTGTGCCTGTTTCCTGCACTGCATTCAAAATGCGTGTACGATCTGCTGCAGGTATTAATGTATTCTTAATGACGCTTCAAACGCAGATTGCAAACGCATTGTGTTTCCCTGCATTGGATCACATGGTACCGCAGTACCATGTACGATGCAGTATGTTTTTGATAAGTAGTGCATGCACTACTTTTGGTGCGATCCAGTGCGATTTCAGACCATTTAAATGAATGGGCTGAAAACCACACTGTATTTAAATGCACAGGAACGCGGAGCGCATTTCTGTGGAATTTAGGTGTCAACCGGCCTTAAATATTGAAAATGAATGCAGCCACCACATTTAAGGATTGTTAGTTGCAATTTATTACATTTATTTTTGGTTTACGACACATTTTAAATGACATGATTCTCCTAATCAGACAGATTCTATTAGGAAAACAGACAGATTCTATTAGGAGAATCAATTTCTAGTTCCTAATTATTGCAATGCAGATCTGCTTTATTTGCAGATAATCACACAAATCAAGATCCAGACAATCACAATTAACAAAATGTATGATTCTTCCTAGATTGGAATAAGCCTGCGTTAAATGTTTTGGTAAATCAAAAAAGAATGTGATTTGCCAATTCACCTTATGTGTGAATTTTATCTCTATATGCTGCTTATAAGAATTGTTTATAAGAATAAGGCAGCGGTGACTCTGGTCTTTATTACACAAAGTTGCTATATAGAGACAAAGAGCAGAAGTTGTCTCATTCTGGATAACTGCAAATCTGGAAGAAATACACAAAATGAAAATCTATTTAAAAAAATACTGGGATTAACAACACAGAACTCTTACCGTAGACCCCTTTCACACCGAGCCGCCCATAGCGTCGGGGGTAAAACGCCGCTATTTTTAACGTTGGATTTGTGGCGCATTTCGGCCACTAGCAGGCCACTTTTACCCCCCGCTAGTGGGAGAGAAAGGGTTAAAACCCGCTCACAATGCGCCGCAATAGCGGCGTTTTGCCGGCGGTATCGCAGCGCTGCCCCATTGATTTCAATGGGGAGCAGCGGTTGAGGAGCGGTAAACACACCGCTCCTTCACCGTTCCAAAGAAGCTGCTGGCAGGACTTTTCCTGACGTCCTGCCAGCGCACCGCTCCAGTGTGAAAGCCCTCGGGCTTTCACACTGGAGACAATGGAGCAGCTGTGTGAGGGCGGATTGCAGGCACTATTTTTAACGCTATAGCGCCTGCAAAACGCCCTTGGTGTGAAAGGGGTCTTAAGGTGGTAGGTATAACTAAAGTGTGTTCATAGGTGTGCACAGGGGGTGTGCCAGATGTGCCTGGGCACACCCTAATCACTGTGTGTGGTGCCGATTCCCCCTATTGCCTGGGCTTCCCCCAGTGTTGTACCCCCCCCTGCAGTGCTGCTGGCTTCCCTCCTTTTCTCTCCCCCCCTGGCTGCTGAGATGTTTCAGAAGGGAGAGTGGGGGAAGGGGCCACTAAATATGTAATTTACCGGCCCCTTCCTTTTCTAAATGAACACACTTACTCACTGTGTTCATTCATAACTGAAGCATAGTAAGCTGTGTTTACTATGCTTCAGTTTGTGAATGAACAGAAAGTCGCTCAGCACAGAGCACTTCCAATTAATTCACTGCCCCGTGCAGCTAAGGCTGCAGAGAAAGGCATGTGTGTTTGAGCTTTTGGGTGCACACCCAAATGCAATAGGCTGCGCACACCTATGAGCTTGGTATTAATGATGAATTGGAATGAATATGTATCATTCAGTATGCAATGGTTCTCATTTTTCTAACAGTCATGTAATGCAATGTTAACTTATTCTTTTTAGTGAATTTAAAGAAAAACCTTGGCTCCAGCAGCTAGACATGGCTCGGATGTTGGCCAAGAAGATGGTCTACCAGCACTAAGGACAGCAAGATTATGCTCTACAGACAGCTACCCTGAGACAGTTAACGTCACACATTTATGGACTGTTGCTGTTTTTTTTTTCTGTGCAACCCTGGCTTCTATTGTTGAATCATTGGCAATACTTAGATCCACATATATAAAAAAAACTGCATTTCCCCTCTAATCCTGTTCTAGCGACGCCTCGCGATTTTGGATTTTCTTTCACTTTTATTATCAGTGATAATGATAAACAATATGATTCTTACATTACCACTTTTGCATAAATAACACATTAGTAGACTAATTATGCCGATATCTATAGCTACCTTACTTTTTCTTCTATTTGCTCATTCTGTCATTATGGATACAAGTTAAAGGGGACCTTTCACCCATGAACTAATATGTATAGGTGTATACAGCTGCAATCATGTGGCATGTAAATTAAAAGCAGTCTTTGTCAACTTGAATTTTTATGTCTAGCCTAGGCTTCTTGGGCACTGGTGATAGCTGGTGTCTTCCAGCTGCCACCTTAGAAGGCTACATCACCAGTACCTTCCATGGAGATCTCAGGAGAAAACTAAGAACTCTAACAAGATTTCACAAAACCAAGCAAGATCTTGGCTGAAGGCTCGTAGGAAAGGCGATCTCAGGGCGAGGGTTCTGGCACAGACGTCACCAATCAGCCAGCACAGAGAACAAGTAGCTAGGCACTAATGACAATTTTTAAATACATGTCAACATGGTATTTGGTAGGCAGGCATTATGGGCAGTATGGAAATAAGGTAATAAAAGCAGCGTGTTTCTAAATGTAATTGAGCTTGATTCCCTATATACGGTGCCTTGAAAAAAATATTCATACCCCTTGAAATTTTCCAAATTTTGTCATGTTACAACCAAAAACATAAATGTATTTTATTGGTATTTTATGTGATAGACCAACACAAAGTGCAACATAATTGTGAAGTGGAAGGAAAATGATAAATGGTTTTCAAAATTTTAATATTAAATATCTGAAAAGTGTGGCGTGCATTTGTATTCAGCCCCCTTTACTGTGATATCCCTAACTAAAATCTAGTGAAACCAATTGCCTTCAGAAGTCACCTAATTAGTAAACAGAGTCCAACTGTGTGTAATTTAATCTTAGTATAAATATAGCTGTTCTGTAAAACCCTCAGAGGTTTGTTCGAGAACCTTAGTGAACAAGCAGCATCATGAAGGCCAAGCAACACACCAGACAGGCCAGGGATAAAGTTGTGGAGAAGTTTAAAGCAGGGTTAGATTTTAAAAACTATCCCAAGCTTTGAACATCTCACAGAGCACTGTTCAATCCATCATTGGTAAATGGAAAGAGTATGACACAACTGCAAACCTACCAAGACATGGCCGTCCGCCTAAACCGACAGGCTGGGCAAGGAGAGCATTAATCAGAGAAGCAGCCAAGAGGCCCATGGTAACTCTGGAGGAGCTGCAGAGATCCACAGCTCAGGTGGGAGAATCTGTCCACAGGACAACTATTAGTCGTGCACTTCACTAATCTGGTCTTTATAGAAGAGTGGCAAGAAGAGAGCCATTGTTGATAGAAAGCCAAAGGAAGTCCTGTTTGCAGTTTGCGAGAAGCCATGTGAGGGACACAGCAAACATGTGGAAGAAGGTCCTCTAGTCAGATGAGACCAAAATTGAACTTTTTGGCCTAAAAGCAAAATGCTATGTGTGGCGGAACATGAACACTGCACATCACCCTGAACACACCATCCCCACCTTTAAACATGGTGGAGGCATCAAGTTGTTGGGATGCTTTTCTTCAGTAGGGACAGGGAAGCTGGTCAGAGTTGATGGGAAGAGGAATGGAGCCAAATACAGGGCAATCTTAGAAGAAAACCTGTTATGCCCCGTACACACGGTCGGACTTTGTTCGGACATTCCGACAACAAAATCCTAGGATTTTTTCCGACGGATGTTGGCTCAAACTTGTCTTGCATACACACGGTCACACAAAGTTGTCGGAAAATCCGATCGTTCTAAACGCGGTGATGTAAAACACGTACGTCGGGACTATAAACGGGGCAGTGGCCAATAGCTTTCATCTCTTTATTTATTCTGAGCATGCGTGGCACTTTGTCCGTCGGATTTGTGTACACACGATCGGAATTTCCGACAACGGATTTTGTTGTTGGAAAATTTTATATCCTGCTCTCAAACTTTGTGTGTCGGAAAATCCGATGGAAAATGTCCGATGGAGCCCACACACGGTCGGAATTTCCGACAACACGCTCCAATCGGACATTTTCCATCGGAAAATCCGACCGTGTGTACGGGGCATAAGAGTCTGCAAAAGACTTGAGACTGAGGTGGAGGTTCACCTTCCAGCAGGATAACGACCCTAAACACACAGCCAGAGCTACAATGGGATGGTTTAGATCAACGCATATTCATGTGTTAGAATTACTCAGTCAAAGTCCAAACTTAAAACCAAATTGAGAATCTGTGGCAAGACTTGAAAATTGCTGTTCACAGACGCTCTCCATCCAATCTGACAGAGCTTGCGCTATTTTACAAAGAAGAAAGGGCAAAAATGTCACTCTCTAGATGTGCAAAACTGGTAGAGACATCCCCAAAAAGACTTGCAACTGTAATTGAAGCGAAAGGTGGTTCTACAAAGTATTGACTCAGGGGGGCTGAATACAAATGCACACCACACTTTTCACATATTTATTTGTAAAAAAATTTGAAAAAACATTTATAATTTTCCTTCCACTTCACAATTATGTGCCACTTTGTGTTGGTCTATGACATAAAATACCAACAAAATACATTTACATTTTTGGTTGTAACATGAAAAAATGTGTAAAATTTCAAGGGGTACGAATACTTTTTTATGGCACTGTAGATTGTATTAGCATTAGAGATAAGGGAGGAGTTCTGCCGCATGCCGTATGCTGCTCTGCACTGTGTGCGTGAGGCAGCCAGTATCTCTCACCGCCGGCTGCCTGTCATATTTACACAGCAATGCTTGCAGCGTGCGGGACTCTAGACACCTCGCACAAGCTGCAGGGCGGGCAAGCCACTGGAGCGGCTCCACTCCAGGACAAAGACTTTCGTTTCCAGGACTTGCATCAAGTCCCGGGACAGTCCTGGCAAATCTGGGACGATTGGGAGGTATGTATTATGATATTGTCTTGCAGGGGCAAACATTTTTTTTTTTTGCTACCAACTCTTTAAAAGGCTTTGGAGAAAATAAATATGACACAGATTCGGTTGACATGGGTAGTGTGAGAGCTGTTTTTTTTTTTTTTAACATGGAGCTTTACTTTTTTTAAACATCCACTTAATGTATTGTAAGTATTTTTATCAATATGTGGTAATATTAAAAATAAAAACCTGTTTCTTTGTAAAATTTGTAATTATGTTTAGAGAATCTGCCTCTGGTAGCTAATCTATACATTTCTATATTTAATACAATAACCAAAAGGATGACATTGTACAGCGTGGGAGACTCATCTTCCCCAAGTTCAGGCATTATTGGTCTGGTTAAAGGAGGGGTTTGCAGTCAAATCTGCCATTGGGATAGAGGAGGCCTGTCATGGACATACTACTTCCAGACCTGCAACAGGGCTCAGGCGCATCCCCACCAACAGGTTCCCAGTAATGAACAGGCGTGCGCCAATGCGCATGTGCCGATCGCAGAGATCGCACGCACAGTGATTCGGCTTTGGCGCCCAGTGGCCTTTAAGAGGGGCTTCCACAATTCAGCACTTGCTGTTTGATCTGCAGCTTCACCTGTGACCTGTTCCTGTAATCAGCATCCGATCACCTGACCTGGCTCTCTGACCACGCTGCTGTCTCCAATCCTGAACCTTGGCTTTCCCTGACTCTGATTCTGTTTACCTGCCTGTCTGATCTCCTGTTACCAGAAACCAGCCTGAACTTGACTATTCCTTGCCTGCCGAATCTGTTGAACTGATCCACTGTGTATGACCCGGCTTGTCTGACCTTGCTTCTGCCTGCTGTGTGCACCCTGCTGACCTGCATCCAGCTCACCTGCAGCCTGCTGACCTGCATCCAGCTTACCTGCAGCCTGCTGACCTGCATCCAGCTTACCTGCAGCCTGCTGACCTGCATCCAGCTCACCTGCATCCTGCTGACCTGCATCCGGCTTATCTGCTGACTTGTATCCAGCTTACCTGCACCCGGCACTCCAGTCAGTTCCAGTGACTCCCAGTGGACATCATCTCCAGTTCCAGAGAATCCACCAGGCACTCATACCCTACTGTGCTCCTACGGTCACTGTCCTCAACTCCAGTGATCTGGGAACCAGGGCTGTACGAGAGGTCTCCCTCTGCACGTCAGGCTCACATACAAGGTACGTGTCAGTATCAAACAGCCATGCCTGAGCCTGCAAGAGGGACCTCTGCTACTGATGAAATCTGCCAATTACTCTCCGTCCTCACTCAAGAGGTGAAATCTCTTCAGGACAGCTATGAACACCTGATGAGACAAGTGCAGTCCCGGACGAGTATTACAAACCCTTCTTCCAGTGGGTTGTCATCAGAGGCTTCCCCCGCACTCCCTGTAATGATGTTATCTCCAGAGCCCAGGGTCCCAATTCCGGAGAAGTTTTCTGGGGATCGAAGCAAGTTTCGGACTTTCCGTAATGCATGTGAGCTTTACTTTTCCTTACTACCCTTAACCTTTTCGCGGGAAAACACCAAGGTGGGGTTTGTTGTCTCACTTCTGCTGGGAGATCCACAAGCCTGGGCTCCTCACCTGCTGGAAGAACACCATGTTTCTCTGGACTCTTTGTCATCCTTCTTTGATGCAATGTCACTCTTATATGATGACCCCCAACGAACTTCCACTGCCGAAGCTGCTCTTAGCACGCTCCAGCAGGGCCGCAGAGTGGTCGAAGATTATATAATGGACTTTAGACGCTGGAGCGCGGATACCCAGTGGAACCATGCAGCTTTACGGCACCAGTTTCGCCTAGGCTTGTCAGAAGGACTAAAGGATGAACTGGCTCGGGTCGGTGTACCAAATTCCCTGGAATCCTTGATGACCCTAACTATTCAGATAGACCGTCGTCTTCGGGAACGCAGGATGGAGAGGGTGACCCAGCAGACTCAACCAACTTGGATGTTACCCCAAGTGCCTACGACCTCTCGTCCTGTTCCCCTTAGACCGGTCCCAGTTAATTCTGCACCAAACAAACTAAAACCGGACTTTCAGAAATCTGGGCAGGTCGGACTAATGAGACCCGCATTGTCTGCCGAGGAACGTCTACGTCGGCAACAGCTCAACCTGTGCTTGTACTGCGGGGGACCAGGCCATTATGTACATTCGTGTCCTGCCAAGTACCGTAGATCTTCATCCATCCCACCACACAGTCACCCAGCTCTCTCTACTTACCTGGCTATTCCCATCACCCTTCAGTTTTCTGGAAAGACTGTGTCTGTTACTGCAATAATAGACTCTGGTGCATGCAGTTGTTTTATTGATTTGAACTTTGCCAACCAACAACGCATTCCACTCCAGCACAGGGCTCAAGGACTGTCTGTTTTCTTGGCAGATGGATCCCGTATTAAATCTGGCCAGGTGACTCAAGAGACTCCCCCACTGCCTGTAATTACTGTCTCAAACCACAAGGAACTGCTTAAGTTTGATGCTATTGCTTCCCCTCTGTTCCCGATCATCTTGGGTCTACCGTGGCTTCAGGCCCACAACCCGCAAATTGACTGGGGCTCCGGAGAAATCAGGTTTCAGTCCCTCTACTGTCAAGAACATTGTCTGCCCTTACCTTCCAAGATATCTGGTCCTTTGCTGTGCCTGGAAGCTGACTCAGAATTACGCTCAGCAGTACCTGAACAGTATCACGAGTTCTTAGACGTTTTTAGTAAACGAGGGGCAGAGACACTTCCTCCTCATCATTCCTACGATTGCCCGATTGAGTTACTGCCTGGAGCTGAAATCCCCTTTGGGCGAATTTTCCCTCTGTCTGAGCGGGAGTTGGAGGTTTTAAAGGAATATGTTGACGAAAACCTTAAGAGGGGGTTCATCCGGCCATCCACCTCTCCAGCTGGGGCAGGGATCTTTTTTGTGGAGAAGAAGGACCACTCATTGCGTCCCTGTGTGGACTACCGGGAGCTGAACAAGGTCACGGTCAAGAACCGGTATCCCTTACCCCTGGTACCTGAGCTTTTTCAAAGATTAAGAACTACTGTTGTGTTCACCAAACTCGATCTTCGTGGGGCCTACAATTTGGTTCGCATTCGTGCAGGGGACGAGTGGAAAACGGCCTTCCGTACCAGGTTTGGCCATTATGAATATCTGGTGATGCCCTTCGGCCTGTGTAATGCCCCTGCTACCTTCCAGCACCTGATAAATGATATCTTCAGAGATTATCTGGACATTTTCGTCATAGCCTACTTAGACGATATTCTGATCTTTTCCTCATCCTTGGATCAGCACCGGAAACACGTCAAGATGGTACTCTGCCGACTCCGTCAGCATGGCTTATATGCCAAACCAGAAAAATGCGAATTTGAGCGGCAGAGTATCCAATTTCTGGGCCTGGTAATTTCCACAGAAGGGTTCAAGATGGACCCACAAAAAGTCACAGCTGTTCTGGACTGGCCTGCACCCTCAGATAAAAAGGGGGTGCAACGTTTTGTTGGCTTCGCCAATTTTTACAGAAGGTTCATCAGAGGATTTTCTGCAATTATCTCTCCGATCACCCAGCTAACAAGACAAAACGTCCGATTCCAGTGGAATCCCCAGGCTCAAGCTGCCTTCTCTACCCTAAAGGGACTCTTTACCTCTGCCCCCATCTTGAGCCATCCGGATCCCTCTCTTCCTTACCTACTCGAGGTTGATGCCTCAGAAACAGCTGTGGGGGCAGTTATTTCTCAGCGCCAAGTACTCAAGGATCTCATGCACCCCATAGCATTCTTCTCTCGGAAGCTTTCGCCTGCAGAGAAGAATTATGATGTGGGGGACCGTGAACTTTTGGCCATTAAAGCCGCACTCGAAGAATGGCGATACCTGCTAGAGGGAGCGGCACATCCCATACTTATTTACACGGATCATAAAAATCTGGAATATTTACGAACTGCCAAACGTTTGAAGCCGCGTCAGGCACGATGGGCGTTATTCTTTTCCAGATTTTCATTTCACATCACCTACCGGCCAGGATCAAAGAACATCAAGCCTGACGCTCTCTCTCGGATGTACGATGACCCCAAAGAAACTTCAGTTCCGGACACCATCTTATCTGAGGGCAACTTTCTGCTTTTCCAGACAGACCTGATGTCCGGTCTAAAACAAGCCTCAGAGGGGGTGTCCGGTCCTCCAGGATCAATCTTGATACCCAGGGATGGGATGCTTTGGAAGGACAGCAAAATTTTTGTGCCAGAAAGTTGCCGGACAGAAGTGTTGAGCCTGTGTCACGACCACCCGCTGGCCGGACATTTTGGGGTTCACAAGACTCGTGAACTAATCCAGCGCATGTTTTGGTGGCCGAAGCTTGAGGAAGATTGCAAGGACTATGTTAAGTCATGTGTCATCTGTACCCAAAGCAAGTCTGCCAGGACCAAGTCCTGGGGCCTCCTCAGACCACTACCAATTCCTGACAGACCCTGGAGCATGATTGCCATGGACTTTGTAGTGGAACTACCCCCTTCTGAAGGACATACAGCTATCTTTGTAGTGGTTGACCGTCTGTCTAAGATGGCCCACTTCATACCCCTAAAGAGTACGCCGTCTGCTTTGGAAACCGCCCGGGTGTTCATCAGGGAGATCGTAAGGCTGCACGGGGTACCAACCAACATTGTATCTGACAGGGGAGTCCAGTTCACCTCCCGCTTCTGGAGGTCACTATGCCAAATTCTGAAAATTGAACTTTCCATGTCATCTGCTTTCCACCCCCAGACTAACGGACAAACTCAAAGGACGAACCAAACCCTGGAACAGTACATCCGTTGCTTTACCTCATTTGTCCAAGATGATTGGGTAGCACTGTTGCCTTTAGCGGAATTTGCTTTCAACAATGCCAGCCATTCAGCCACAGGTCAGTCACCGTTCTTTGCGAACTATGGGTTCCATCCTGTCTTCCTGCCTAACATTATTCCAGAATCTCCTGTTCCAGCAGTACAAAGCACTGTCGAGTTCCTGGGTCGCAACAACAAGTTGTTGTAAGAAGCTATGGCCAAGGCGCAGGCAACCAACAAGAGGCTTTATGACAGGAAGAGAAGAGGTGAATTACGTCTCCAACCAGGTGATCAGGTGTGGTTATCTACCACCAACCTCAAGATGGCTTGCCCTTCAAAGAAGCTGGCACCCAGATTCATTGGCCCTTTCCCAGTTAAAAGGAAATTGAATGAGGTCTCCTATGAACTTACCCTGCCTGAGTCGCTCAAAGTGCACCCGGTGTTTCACGTGTCTCTGCTTAAACCCACAGTACCCGACCCTTTCCCGGACAGAGGAACGGGGCCACCCGGACCCGTTATTATTAATAAGGATGAGGAGTATGAGGTGGAGGCTGTTGTAGACTGCAGGAGAAGAGGTAACCAACTTCAATTTTTAATCAAATGGAAGGGCTATGGACCAGAGGAGAACTCATGGGAACCTAAGCAAAATGTGCATGCCCAAGAACTGATCCAGGCCTTCTTCCGCAGACATCCTCAGAAAAGAGCTCTTTTGGGCACCCGGAGGTTGACCTTAAGGGGGGGGCAATGTCATGGACATACTACTTCCAGACCTGCAACAGGGCTCAGGCGCATCCCCACCAACAGGTTCCCAGTAACGAACAGGCGTGCGCCAATGCGCATGTGTCGATCGCAGAGATCGCACGCACAGTGATTCGGCTTTGGCGCCCAGTAGCCTTTAAGAGGGGCTTCCACAATTCAGCACTTGCTGTTTGATCTGCAGCTTCACCTGTGACCTGTTCCTGTAATCAGCATCCGATCACCTGACCTGGCTCTCTGACCACGCTGCTGTCTCCAATCCTGAACCTTGGCTTTCCCTGACTCTGATTCTGTTTACCTGCCTGTCTGATCTCCTGTTACCAGAAACCAGCCTGAACTTGACTATTCCTTGCCTGCCGAATCTGTTGAACTGATCCACTGTGTATGACCCGGCTTGTCTGACCTTGCTTCTGCCTGCTGTGTGCACCCTGCTGACCTGCATCCAGCTCACCTGCAGCCTGCTGACCTGCATCCAGCTTACCTGCAGCCTGCTGACCTGCATCCAGCTTACCTGCAGCCTGCTGACCTGCATCCAGCTCACCTGCATCCTGCTGACCTGCATCCGGCTTATCTGCTGACTTGTATCCAGCTTACCTGCACCCGGCACTCCAGTCAGTTCCAGTGACTCCCAGTGGACATCATCGCCACTTCCAGAGAATCCACCAGGCACTCATACCCCACTGTGCTCCTACGGTCACTGTCCTCAACTCCAGTGATCTGGGAAGCAGGGCTGTACGAGAGGTCTCCCTCTGCACGTCAGGCTCACATACAAGGTACGTGTCAAGGCCATTTACCTGGGGTGCCTTGGGGGTAGGGGTGTGGTGAAGCCTCAGATGAAGAAGGTAGAGGCTGCTCAGGTTTAGCTCTGCACCATTACAAAGAAACAGGTCTGAGCGTTCCCGGGCATAGTTGGGTACTATCAATGGTTTGTCTCCAACTTTGCCACTAGTGCTGCTCCACTGACCGACTTTACGAAGGGTAAGCAGTCCGTAATGATTAAGTGGAATGACAAAGCTGAGGATGCTTTTCTGGAGCTTAAAGCAGCCTTATGCCAGTATCCAGTGCTGACTGCTCCAGATTTTCATAAATAATTTATTTTTCAAACAGATGCCTTTAATATAGGTTTAGGAGCAGTTTTGTCCCAAGAGGTCAATGAGGAGGAACACTTCACAGTCTTTCCCAGTAGGAAGTTGAAAATGGCTGAGAGAAATTACGCTGTAGTGCAGAGCGCGAGTGCTTGACTATCAAGTGGGCTTTACACCATTTTCTCTTCTGCAGGAAGTTCCATTTGGTGTGGTACCATGTCCTACTGACCTGGATGAGACAGAACAAACATACTGCAAGGGTAACCAAGTGGTTCTTGGCCCTACAGGAGTTTTCATTCCTGGTGCCCTCTCTAGGGTACCAGTAACAGTGTCCCTAATCACAGCCATACCAGTTACAGTTTCCAGGATTACTGACACACCGCTTACGGTGTTCCTGATCACACCAGTGCCTATACCAATCTTGGCCTGTTTATTGACCATGTTTCTGGCTGCTGTTGTACCTATCCTGTCCTGTTTATTGACTTTGTTTCTGCCTGCTGCCCTGGACTAATCCTTTACCTGTTTGTTGACCATGTCTCTGCCTGCGGCTTCAACATTCTTGTGAGACACCAGTCCCAGTCTTACCTGCGGACAACAGCATTTCTGGAACCACAGCCTTCTGTACCTTCTGGGCCAGTGAACATGACATTTCTGTGGGCAACTACATACCAGTAGGCTAGGCTCGTTTGGCTTATAGGAACTGGTACTGCTATAGGTGACACTACAGTAAGCTATATTCCCTGAACGTATAAAAACTAAGAAATGGGACTTTAAAGGCACAACGGTATTAAACTACAAAAAGGTAAGTATCGTTTTTGAAATTTTATTATTAAAGTACAAAAAAACAGGAAACAGACGTAAAGGTTTAAAAACAGGTCTGACTAGACATGGAACCTAATTATACACCATATGGATCCTATCCTGCAAGCTTTCATAAGATCTCTTGTAGCTGTAAGTAGACAACCTAAACAATCATTCCAAACGGAAAAGAATAAACTTCCCCAAACATAAGGTGGTGGAAGAATGTGGAGCTGTGATTGAAAGAATGCTGCAGGTCTGGTAGTCCAAGGTGAGATGCTCTCCAATTGCTCAACATGTTTCACGTTGACAAAAAACGCTTCTTCAGGAGCTAGAGGTTCAATTAGGTATGGTGAATGTGGATGCTACCAGTAAAACGAGTAATCAGTAGATCGCAAAACGATCGGAAGTAATAATATCTGAGTTGGATCAGAAAAGCAGCGGTCAGGGCCAGATGAGAGGAGATTCGGGGGTACACCGCTCAGTTAGACCAGTGCCTTATCCATGATCATCATGGATAAGGCACTGGTCTAACTGAGCGGTGTACCCCTGAACCTCCTCTCATCTGTCTCTGGAATTATAGCTCACAAAAGCTATTCCTTCTACCCATGACTATCCGATGTTATATGCACCTGGGAGGTTCTTGGCCCCGACCGCTGCTTTTCTGATCCAACTCAGATATTATTACTTCTGATCGTTTTGCGATCTACTGATTACTCGTTTTACTGGTAGCATCCACATTCACCATACCTAATTGAACCTCTAGCTCTTGAAGAAGCGTTTTTTGTCAACGTGAAACATGTTGAGCAATTAGAGAGCATCTCACCTTGGACTACCAGACCTGCAGCATTCTTTCAATCACAGCTCCACATTCTTCCACCACCTTATGTTTGGGGAAGTTTATTCTTTTCCGTTTGGAATGATTGTTTAGATTGTCTACTTGCAGCTACAAGAGATCCTATGAGAGCTTGCAGGATAGGATCCATATGGTGTATAATTAGGTTCCATGTCTAGTCAGACCTGTTTTTAAACCTTTACGTCTGTTTCCTGTTTTTTTGTACTTTAATAATAAAATTTCAAAAACGATACTTACCTTTTTGTAGTTTAATACCGTTGTGCCCTTAAAGTCCCATTTCTTAGTTTTGTATACAATGTTTACTATTACAATGTTGGGGACGTTGGCACAAATTGTTAATAAGTACCTACAGAGTCACCCTGTTTTTTAGGTACTTCAGAACTAGGACCTTTCTTTTGATATATTCCCTGAACACTCGTACAGACGTGACCATTACAATATATTGGTTTTGATACTGATTGTATTTTTTGTATCACACAAATTAACTATGTATGGTACATAATAAGTTCAGTCTCACACATGTGATATCGCCACACTCGGGAGAAGTAGCAGAATGTGTTTTGGGGTATAATTCTAAGTATTCCCATGATGTGTGTGAGAAATATTTTATTAAATTGACAACTTTGTGTAAAAAAACATTTCCATTTTCTTTCTTTCTGTCATTTATGCCCCTAGAATGCCTAAAGATGTTCCTTGGAGTTTGGGCCCCTCTATGCATCTAGGCTGTTAAAGTCTCACACATGTGGTATCCCCATACTCGGAAGAAGTGAGCAGAATGTGTTTTGGGATATATTTCTATGACGTGTGTTAGAAATAGCATTTTAATTTACAACTTTGTGTAAAAACATAAATTTTAATGTTCTTTCCTCCATTTTCCAAAAACTTGTGGAAAAAAAAAAGACATTTTCAAAAGACTCATTATGCCTTTCAAAAAAAACCTTGGGGTATTTGCTTTCCAAAATTGGGTCATTTTCTGAATGTTTCCACTGTCCTGGTGCTCCATGGACTCCATGCCTGAAGTTGCCCATTGACCTTTGGGCCCCTCTATGTATCTAGTCTGTGAAAAAGTCTCTCACATGTGGTATCCCCATACTCTGGAGACATAGCAAAATGTGTTTTGGTGTGTTATTGTAAGTGCCCTTGTGCCCATGCTGTGTATGAGAAATAACTTGCTAAAACAAAAACTTTGTGCAAAAAAATGTAATTCCTTAAAAAAATGTGATGAAAAATTACAACTTCAAAAAACTCACCATGACTCTTACTAAATGCCCTGGACTGCCCACTTTCCAAAAAGAGGTCATTTGGGGGGTATTTGTACTGTCCTGGCTTCTTAGGGCCTCAAGAAATGAGATAGGCAATCAGTACATCAGGACTGATCAATTACAGTGCCTTTAAAAAATATTCATACCCCTTAATTTTCCACCTTTTTTGTCATGTTACAACCAAAAACGTAAATGTATTTTATTAGGATTTTTTGTGATAGACCAACACAAAGTGGCTCATAATTGTCAAGTAGAAGAAAAATGATAAATGGTTTTTTAATTTTTTTACAAATAAATATATGAAAAGTGTGGCCCCCTGGGTCAATACTTGGTAGAACCACCCTTCAACTGCAAGTCTTTTTGGGGATGTCTCTACCAGCTTTGCACATCTAGAGAGTAACATTTTTGCCCATTCTTCTTTGCAAAATAGCTCAAACTCTGTCAGACTGGATGGAGAGCAGTGGCGGGAGTATAGGGGTCGCTGAGGTCGCCATGGCGACTGGGCCCCATGCTGCAGGGGGCCCTTGAGGGCCCCCCTGTTTATCCTGTAAGGATGAGCGGCTGAGATCGTTCTCCCCATCGTCAGCTGAACTGTAGTCGGCACTGTGCGGGGAGCTTGTCACACTGTTCAGTGAAAGCAGTGTGTGCTGTGCTCTTTGTCTCCCCCTACAGTGCAGTACCCGGCAGGAAGAGGTAAGGTAAAGTAAAGCACTGTCGTTTTTGAAAAGGCTTTCTGTAAGTGTGTGTTTTTATATGTGTGTTTATATGAGTGTTCATGTATGTGTTTGCATGTGTTTATGTGTGTATTTATATATGTATATGTGTTTATGTGTGTATTTATATATGTATATGTGTTTGTGTGTGTATATACAGTATATGTGTGTATATTATGTGTGTGTTTAGATGCCGTGATGGCCCGTGCATTAAAGGCGCACGGGCGCCACCCCCCCCCCCCCTCCTGCCACCGCTCTATCACCAATAGATAGATTTATGCATTGCATGAATCTATCTATGGTCGCCGCTGCCACCCCCTATTCAGGCGCCCAGCCCCTTTTTGGGCACAGGGAACCTGAATTACAGAGGCGGGGGGTGTTTTTGAAGCACTGGATTAGAGCCATAGGCTCTAATAGGCATCAAAAAAGGTGACCTCACAGGTCACTCAGCTGTGTTAGAAAAGCGAATGACTATTCGCTCTACTAACACTAAACTGCCTCTCCGCCAATCAGGTGCTCGGGTCTGTTACCCATCACCTGATTGGCTAAAACGACAGGCGCCGCTATTGGACGCCTATCAGGAGGAGAGGACGGGAGATGAGGACAGCAGGAGACGCATGGAGGACCCCACTCGTCGCAGTCACCCGCTGCCCCACCAAGACAGGGTAAGTGCCGGTGAGCGGTCGGGGGTCACACTGGGGGCATTCAAGGGCACACTGGCAGCATTTGATGGGCACACGGGCAGCATTTGATGGGCACACAGGCAGCATTTGATGGGCACACTGGCTGCGTTTGATGGGCACAGTGGCAGCATTTGGTACAGTGGCTGCAATTGATGGCACAGTGGCTGCGTTTGATGGAACACTGGCAGCATTTAATGGGCACAGTGGCAGCGTTTGATGGCACAGTGGCAGCATTTAATGGGCACACTGGCAGCATTTAATGGGCACACTGGCAGCGTTTGATGGGCACACTGGCAGCGTTTGATGGGCACAGTGGCTGCGTTTGATGGGCATAGTGGCAACGTTTGGCACAGTGGCTGCAATTGATGGCACAGTGACTGCGTTTGATGGCACACTGGCAGCATTTAAGTGGCACAGTGGCTGCAATTGATGGGCACAGTGGCTGCATTTGATGATTTTTTTTCAAAAAATGTTTGCGCCCCCCAAAAAATTTTGAGCACCAGCCGCCACTGTTTAGATGTTATGTATGCACGTTTTATGTATGCACGTTTTATGTATGCATGTTTAATCCTGACACCCTATATGTGTACAATCAGGACTGATTTTTTTTTTCTTGCTCGTTCAAAGTACCAGCAACAAAATGCTGTTCCTCTGAAAAGCGATCCATGCTCAGATCACTTTTCAGAGGCATTTGACCACCGGTAAAGAGGCAATATGTTGCCTCCTGACCACCTGTTTTAACCCCTTAAAGTGATTGTAAAGGTTTTTTTTTTAAATAATAAACATGTCATACCTTCATTGTGCAGTTAGTTTTGCACAGAGTGGCCCCGAACACTGACTTCTGGGGTCCCTCGGCGGCTCTCGCGGCTCCTCCTCTTATCACACATCCGCCTAGGTAAAGTGCTGTCCAGGGGTCAGGGGGGCCCTTCATGATTTCTTGCATCGGGGCCCTGAAGGTTTTAGTTACGCCACTGATGGAGAGCGTCTGTAAACAGCAATTTTCAAGGTGGGGGATGGTGTGTTCAGGGTGATGTGCAGTGTTAGTTTTATGTCACACATAGCGTTTTGCTTTTAGGCCAAAAAGTTCAATTTTGGTCTCATCTGACCAGAACACCTTTTTCCGCATGTTTGCTGTGTCCCCTACATTGCTTCTAGCAAACTGCAAACTGGACTTCTTATGGCTTTCTTTCAACAATGGCTTTCTTCTTGCCACTCTTCCATAAAGGCCAGATTTGTGGAGTGCACGACTAATAGTTGTCCTGTGGACAGATTCTCCCACCTGAGCTGTGGGTCTCTGCAGCTCTTCCAGAGTTACCATGGGCCTCTTGGTTGCTTCTCTGAATAATGCTCTCCTTGTCCGGCCTGTCAGTTTAGGTGGACAGCCAAGTCTTGGTAAATTTGCAGTTGTGCCATACTCTTTCCATTTTAATGTGATGGATTGAACAGTGCTCCGTGAGATGTTCAAAGCTTGGGATACTTTTTATAACCTAACCCTGCTTTAAACTTCTCCACAACTGTATCCCTGACCTGTCTGGTGTGTTTCTTGGCCTCCATGATGCTGTTTGTTCACTAAGGTTCTCTAAGAAACCTCTAAAGGCTTCACAGAACAGCTGTAATTATACTGAGATTACATTACACACAGGTGGACTCTATTTACTAATTAGGTGACTTCTGAAGGCAATTGGTTCCACTAGATTTTAGTTAGGGCTATCATAGTAAATGGGGCTGAATACAAATGCACGCCACATTTTTCATATATTTATTTGTAAAAAATTTGGAAAACAATTTATAATTTTCCTTCCACTTAACAAATATGTGCCACTTGTGTTGGTCTATCACATAAAATTCCAATAAAATACATTTACGTTTTTGATTGTAACATGACAAAATGTGGAAAATTTCAAGGGGTATGAATACTTTTTCAAGGCACTGTATATACTGTACCATGGTTTGTAGATTCCATAACTTTCACACAGCCTAAATAATATACACTGATTTGGCTTATTTTTAGCAAAGAAATATAGCAGAATACATTTTGACCTAAATTTATGAAGAAAGAAAATGTGTTTGCGAAATTTTATAATAGGAACTAGGAAAAACTTAAATATCACAAAAAGAAAGCTCTATTTGTCTAGAAAAAATAAATAAATAAAAAAAGGATACAATGCTGCATGACTGAGTAACTGTCATTCATGGTATGACAGTGCTGAAAAATGGACTGGAATGGGGGTGAAGCTTCTGGACTCGAAGTGGTTAAATGCACTGTTAATACTTTATTATCTCTAGGCTAACACCTTTTTATTGTCTTGGATATTCACAGATCCTTTTATGCTGGTGACCATTGTCACTGAGAAAGAAAGTGGGGCGAAATCCAAAATTTTAGAGTTGTCCCTTAAACAAAAGATAAGGAGAAATCTTGCAGTGGGGGCATCTGGTCTAGGGGCTTCCATATACTTGGGGTTGATTTACTATAGGCAAATAGACTGTGTACTTCGCAAGGGCCGTTGCACTCATTTTCTCCCGAGCTTAGTGAATGTGGTCAAGCTTCACTTTATAAAGAATGTCTATTCAAGTGCAAGGAGAATAAAAAAAAAACTGCATTTTTGCTTGCACGTGATTCGATGATGATCAGCAGAGCTTCACCACATTCACTAAGCTCTGGTGATAATGGGAGCAACTGCACTTGCAAAGTGCACAGTCTAAATTTAATAAATCAATCCCATATGTTTTTATAAATAAAAACATCTGGCAAATATTTAAAAACATGTAATCCAATAATTATTATTATTATTATTTTTTTTTACCAAATGTGATTGCTGAAGTTCAGGTTTACAATTTAAACAAGAATGGTGATTGGGTGTTGAATTGCAGCAAGAAAATTTAGTTAGCAGACTTTTCACACATCAACCCCAACTATTTGATTAGAAATTTAATAAATTAAAAATGGTGATGCTAACAGAATTTTTATGATTCTATGAATGTAGGGTGTTTACCGGCAGCATTCATGGAAGCAAGTTTGTGCTTAACCGGTTCAGCCCCGGAAGATTTTACCCCCTTCCTGACCAGAGCACTTTTTGTGATTCGGCACTGCGTCACTTTAACTGACAATTGCGTGGTCGTGCAACGTTGTAACCAAACAAAATTGAGGTCCTTTTTTTCCCAAAAATAGAGCTTTCTTTTGGTGGTATTTGATCACCTCTGCGGTTTTAATTTTTTGCGCTATAAACAAAAAAAAGCGACAATTTTGAAAAAAAAAGCAATATTTTTTACTTTTTGCTATAATAAATATCCCCAAGAAAATATATAAAAAAATATTTTTTTGCTTAGTTTAGGCAGATATGTATTCTTCTACATATGTTTGGTAAAAAAAAATCGCAATAAGCGTATATTGATTGGTTTGCGCAAAAGTTATAGCGTCTACAAAATAGGGGATAGTTTTATGACATTTTTATTATTTATTTTAATAGTAATGGCAGCGATTTGCGATTTTTATTGGGACTGCGACATTATGGCGGACACATCTGAAACTTTTGACACATTTTTGGGACCATTGGCATTTATACAGCAATCAGTGTTATAAAAATGCACTGATTACTGTAAAAATGTCACTGGCAGGGAAGGGGTTAACACTAGGGGGCGATCAAGGGGTTAATTGTGTTCCCTAGTGTGTGTTCTAACTGAAGGGGGGAGGGGACTGTTTAGGGGAAATGACAGATCGCTGTTCATACTCTGTATGAACAGACGATCTGTCTCTTCTCCCCTCAGAGAACCGGAAACTGTGGGTTTACACACAGAGATCCCGGTTCTCAGCAGCGACGGGCATTCGCATCGGCTCTGGGGGCAAGCAGCGGGCGTGCCTCTAGTGGCCACAGGGTGAAGCGACATAACATAACGTCGTTTCGCCCAGCCGTGCCATTCTGCCACAGTAAAACTGCGGTGGTTGGTCGGCAAGTGGTTTTAAACTACAGATTTGATAATTTGCAATAAGAGTCTTGAGCAACTCTCCAGATCAGTACCTTCTAGTATTTTTTCTGCTTGTTATAGAAATTGTTTTGGCCAATAATCAACTTCCGTCTGTGAACTTTTAGAAGTCTGGGATTCTAGATTAACATTAGACTGGATATAAATTTCTATATTTTATATTTTTATTGCTTCTATTTTTTACAGTAGAAGCAGGTTATTTTTGGATCCCCAGCTATAATTGAAAAGCATAGTAATAGGATAGTAATCCTTTTTTTTAGTATGCACTGAACATTTCAATACGTAAAGCTTATAATAATAGTGAAATAACAGATGTGCTTGCATTATATGTGCTGGCCTCTGGGTGGCATTATTCGATAATATAAAGCTATAACATCCCTGCTATATGCGCTCTACATGCATTTTCCTACTCTAGCAGTTTCAGCGTGACAACTCTACTTGCGGGTAATTACATGCTTAGTAGTATGTTAAACAAGATCTTGCTTTAAGCAAAATGTAACAGGTTAAGTTTAGATGTGCAGAAGACATACATTGCCACCACTCTAAAAGCTACCTGAGGTGGATCACTTTTCAGAGACATTTGACAGGTGTCGAGGAAGCAAAATGTTAACTGCTCACCTCCTGTTTAAAACCTGTAAGTGATGCAACTGTGTGCATTACATGCAGTTACAGGGTGGTTGCGCCGCAGCCCTGTTCACTTAAATTAGTCTCGTTCAGCGACAGTACTGCGGGTCGAAGGCGACAGGATTTACAATTTTTGCCACAACTGCAAAGCATCGCAACCATGTCATGTGCACACCCCATCTTTAACTTTTGCAGCTTAAAAAAAAAGTATAGAGTTTGAAAAAAAAAACACACATACTCGCCTCCATTCTGCATCAGTGTGATGCTGCAGCTGTTCCAAAGTGGCTCTAAGAATGAGAACTGAGCGATCACATGACTGCTGATCACTTAGTTCTCGGTTTGTTTGGAGCGGAGTGCGAAGACTGTCAGTCATCGCTCTCTGCTCTTGCAGCGCTCACTTGGGCATCAGGCAGGGGAGGGGGGCTTTCTGAGAGGTGAACCCAACTGCCAAACAAGCAGCTGGGTGGATATGTCAGGATATTTCTAAAGCCTGGAGCAACTCTGCCGCATCAGCTGATTGCAGACAATAGTCCACTATTAGCTGACTCTGGGTCCCAGGAGGACTAAAGTAAGTGCACTCCTGTGACGCACAGGAGACGTATGGCCAAAAAGCTTGCATGATTTTACTGCCCCCCCCCATTCCCCAACCACAAGTGTAAAGGAGGCCTTAAATGGCAAACTGGCATTAAATACAGCTTCTGGATATAGATCTATACACATTTATTTAAACATTTCAAAAATAATGTATGTTTACTGGCATCTCTGCAATATATTATGTTGGGAATAAGTACAGACTGCGCATATATCATAGTGATTTTTTTTTTTTTTTTCAAATATTGCGTCATTATTAAAGAAGTATTCTAGGTATGGTTATAGTTTACTTCAATGTAACTATGTATATATCATACCTGGTTGATGCCACTGGAAGCTGGAAATCACTGAAGTTTACACCATAACTCCAGTGATCTCCACTTGCTTCCAAGACCTGTGCTAAGCGGCTGGCCTGATGCTTTGTATACACTGGAGGTCAGCCGTTCAGCAGAGGCGCCATTCAGAGAATGCTTTGCCATTCCTGAACAAACTCAAAACATTCTCTGATTGGAGAAGGTGAAGGGCGTGACACCACCATCCTGACTTATCCAATCAGAGAATGCTTTGCACTCATTCAGAAAATGAAAAGCATTCTCTGAATTGCGCCTGTGTCAAGCAGACAACGTCCTCTGTTCTGTAAACAGAAGTTCAGCCGCACAGCGTGGGAGCTGGAAGCAAAAGGAAATCCCTGAACTAAAAAGTATCTAGTTCAATGATTTCCAACTTCCAGGGCTACTGGCCAGGTCTCGTATATACAGAGTTACATTGATCCAAGCTGGACTGATGTAATATTGTCATGGCTGGAATAATACTTTAACCACTTGCCGACCAGCTCACATAGAATATACGTCGGCAAAGTGGTACGTTTCCGCGAAACCCCGTACGTCGACTCCTTTAAGAGCCATAGCAGGCGCGTGCGCACCCGCTGCACAGCGGGAGACCCGATGCACCTGGCCGGCGGGTGCGATTGCCGTTAGAAACCCGCAAAGGCGGGCACGACAGCCAGAACTGGGATTTGTGTGTGTATTTGTGTAAACACACAAATCCTCGTTCTGACAAGAGAGAAGAGACAGATCTGCTCTTTGTAGTAATTACGAACAGTGATATGTCTCCCGCAGTCAGTCCCATCCCCCCACAGTTAGAAACACTCACAAGGGAACACATTTAACCCCTCGATCGCCCCCCCCTAGTGTTAACCCCTTCCCTGCCAGTGACATTTACACAATAATCAGTGCATTTTTATAGCTCTGATCGCTGTATAAAGGTCAATGGTCCCAAAAATGTGTCAAAAGTGTCCGATCTGTCTGCCACAATGTCGCAGTACCGCTAAAAATTATTACTAGTAAAAAAAATAAAATAAATAAAAATGCCATAAATCTATCCCTATTTTGTAGATGCTATAACTTTTGCGCAAACCAATCAATATACGCCTATTGCGAGAAGAAAAATACATATCGGCCTTAAATGATGAAGAAATTTGTTTTTTAAAAACATTTTTGGGGATATGTATTAGAGCAAAAAAGAAAAAAAAATATATATTTTTTAAATTGTTGCTTTTTTTTGTTTATACCGCAAAAAATAAAAAACACAGAGGTGATCAAATACAACCAAAAGAAAACTCTATTTGTGGGGAAAAAAGGACATCAAATTTGTTTGGGTACAACATCGCACGACCACGCAATTGTCGGTTAAAGTGGCGCAGTGCCGTATCGCAAAAAATGGCCCAGTCATTAAGGGGGAAAATCTTCCAGGGCTGAAGTGGTTAAATCATGCAAATTGGATTACTTAGTCTTCATGCTTGATACATATAAATAGCTTTCCTAGTAAATAACCGCAAAGTGATTGTGTGATTGTAAAGGCTCGATTATTATTACTTTTTTTTAGTAATAAAAATGTTATACTTCTCAATGCAATGGTTTTGCACAGAGCAGCAGCCCTGAACCTCCTCTTCTGGGGTCCCCTGCCAGCTCTCCTCCTCCTCCCTTCTGTGTGCCCCCATAGCAAGTGGCTTGCTATGGGGCACCCTTGCAGGCCCGATCCCAAGCCAGGCTGTCTGTGTCTATTGACACACACACAGTGCGGCTTGGCCATCCCCCCAGCTCCCTCCTCACAGGATTTGAATGACAGCAGCAGCAGGAGCCAGTGGGGTTGATTTACTAAAGCTGGAGAGTGCAAAATCTAGTGCAGCTCTGCACAGAAACCAATCAGCTTACAGGTGTTATTGTCAAAGCTTAATTGAACAAGCTGAAGTTAGAAGCTGATTGGCTACCATACACAGCTGCACCAGATTTAGCACTTACCAGGGTTAGTAAATAATGCTGCCTCCATGTCCTGTGAATGGAGAGAGAAAGGGAGTGACACTGTTCTCAGGCACATCGCTGGATCAAGATCAGGCTCAGGTAAGCATTTAGGGGGGCTAGGGGGAAGCTAATCACAGAAGTTTTTTTTACCTTAATGCAGACAATGAGATGATGATTATGGCACCAACCTTCGTTCTGCATGTATTCCACCAATAAAGCAGTGTATAATCCATAATCACTGTAGGTTTAGGAAAATAAGAGGCAGTCACAGTAATGACTATCAGTTATTTCTATTTAAGGATAAGTTCACCTTTGCAACATGTTCCAACATCTGCAGCCTCTACCCCATGATCCCCCCTCCCTGTGACAGCGAGAAGGGATCCTCTCCCTGCACCCGCTGTCACAATTTACAGCATGGCTATGTGGGGCTCCACCCACACGGCCGTGTCATTCATTCACAGTTATCCGAGAGTCTGCAGGAGCCTGAGATTGTACCCGAGATCTGCTGATTCAATGCCTTGCAGGCTCCTTAGAAAAAACAAACATTAAATGCACATTTCTTTTACATGCAAAAAAAGTGCATATATAATTTTTTTTAAAGGGTGATCTTATCCTTTAAACCATGCCCTAAAAATAAAAAAATAATTTTTAAAGCTTGCACATCATAACATATTCAGTTAGCCAAATAAAAGGAGTCATCTACATGTAGCAATAACTCTCGGTAGAGCTGCTGGTTTAAAGCGGGCTGTTACCGTCACCTTCGTTACCTCAATTTCACCAGAACCGGGTCTAGGGTCCCGTTGAGTTTAATACCAGATAATGTAGGCACCGGACACTTGAGTATCTTTTCCAATGCTTTAATAAACATAGATTGAAGGAAGTAGCAGGAAAGAGGTAGAAGGAGAGTTGCAGGGAAGTTCAAATACCTTTTCTTAGTGTAGTATTGGGAATTGAAAACTTGTAGATGAATGTACTCTCTCTTTAGAGTTGAATCTTTGCCCGCCTGGATAGGTTTCACAATCAAAAGTCTCTGTCACAGACTTGATTGGAACCAAAACCCGTATGATCCTCTGCCACAGGATGTAATGGTTTACGATGAACAGCAAACACAGCACTAGAACTTTTAAGCCGACCCGGCAGTACTATGCGGTAGGATTACTTTAGGATGCGTCCTCCAACCGAGTCACCAGGCCCCTCTCCAGACCAGCACTCTGCATGATCCTTCCATGACGGGTCCTCCCCTGGGATCTTCTCAGTTGTCCAGCTTCTTCCCGTAGGACAGACAGCCCAGGACCATTCCTCTGCTGCTGTGGTAGGCCCCAGACAGGCTTCTGGGCCCACCCACACGCCGCAGCGACGTGGGCCTCCCGGATGGAGGACCACGAGGTAGTACTTCTAGCACATACCTGTCGGCCAGGAGGGCCAGCAGGTGGAACGAAAACGAACCCTAGAACATGGCGTCTGCCCATAAATACCCTCTCCCAGAATGCAACTTGGAGGACCACCTCCACCGAGTTATCTCCGGGACAGAGGAGCACTCATACGCTTCAGCGCGTTGCCTTTCCAACACCGACCCATGGTGACAACGACACCCACAGGCACAGTGCGAAACTACATGCAACTCAGCCAAGCTGGAACAGAGACAAATCTGACTATGTATGAACAGATAACCCACTAAATTTACCTATAAGCAGTAGATTGAAAATCTACCAGCGCTACATACATTTTTCCTTTCCAGCTGAATTAGGACCCCTTCACGCTGGCGGAGTTTGCCAATGGCTCCACCTGCTCAGCAGGGGATCTCTCTGCTGATCACCACTGAGCAGGCAGATGACAGGTCCGTGTCCACTTCGCTGATGCAGAGCGGACACAGACACAGCCCTTTGTTCTCTATGGGGTTGTCGGATGTAAATGGACCACCTGTCTGTTTCCATCCGACTGCCATCCGATCCGATTCCGTCTGATTTTAGCAGACAGGATAGGATTGGATGTTTTCAACATTTTTTACAAATAAGTATCACAAAAAGTGTGGCGTGAATTTCTATTCAGCCCCCTGAGTCAACACTTTGTAGAACCACCTTTTGCTGCAATTACAGCTGCAAGTCTTTGCACATCTAGAGAGTGCATTTTTGCCCATTCTTCTTTGTAAAATAGCTCAAGCTCTGTCAGATTGGATGGAGAGCGTCTGTGAACAGCAATTTTCAAGTCTTGGCACAGATTCCCCATTGGATTTAGGTCTGGACTTTGACTGGGCCATTCTAACACATGAATGTCCTTTGATATAAATCAGGGGTCCTCAAACTTTTTAAACAGGGGGCCAGTTCACGGTCCCTCAGACTGATGGGGGGGGGGGGGGGGGCTGGACTATAGTTTGGAAAAAATATGAACAAATTCCTATGCACACTGCACATATCTTATTTATGATGCGGATGCCATTTCACGGGCACAATTGAATGCTATGCAAAGAGCGGAGGAACACTGTAGATGTCAAATTGTGCCTCGCTGTAAACCCGCGACGAAACAGCGAGGCACAATATGACATATACGGTGTCCCTCCGCTGTTTGCATAGCATTATATGGTGCCAGAGAAATTGTATCTCCCATCGAAAAAACCCTCCTATGATGTGCACATGCGCTATGGTGGTGTCACTCCAGCTGATCGGGAAATCAACTGGAGTGCAGTTCCGTTCTGTGCATGCACGGGCACTTTTCGACAGCGGGCACATATTGACAGAACACCGCCCGTTTTGCATCTAAATTGTGGCGGCCTGGGGAGAAATTGCCACCATGCCCCCCCGGCACAGCCTCCCCCCCAATGATAAAGTCCCTCATCACAGATCCCCTCATCACAGAGCCCCCTATCACAGACTCCTCACCATCACAGAGTCCCCCATCACAGCGCCCTCTCCATCACAGATCCCCCCATCACAGACTCTCCTACATCACAGGCTCCTCTCCATCCCAGACTCCCGTCCATCACAAATCCCCCATCACAGACTCCCCCCAATCACGAAGCCCCCATCACAAAGCCCCCCTTTACAGATCCTCCCATCGCAGATCCCCCATCGCAGAGCCCCCATCACAGATCCCCCCATCACAAACCCCCCCATCACAGAGCCCTCCATTACAGAGCCCCATCACAGATGCCCTCATCACAAAGCCCCCCATCACAGATACCCCATCACAGATCCCCCCATTACAGAGCCCCCATTACAGAGCCCCCATCACAGATCCACCCATCACATATCCCCCATCACAGATCTCCCCCCATTACAGAGCCCCCATCACAGATCCCCCCATCACAGATCCCCCCATCACAGAGCCCCCCATTACAGAGCCCCTCATCACAGATCCCCCGGTTACAGAGCCCCCATCACAGATCCCCCCATTACAGATAACCCCATTACAGATCCCCCCATCATATATCCCCCATCACAGATCTCCCCATTACAGATACCCCCCATCACAGAGCCCTCCAGCAATATTACACTGCCCCTTCCATAAGATCGCAGCACTCCCCCTCCTTTCTGCTACCTTATTTACACAAGAGAGAAAGCATGACAGGTCCGGACAAAGGGCGGGAGTTTTCAAGTGAAAGGCAGGTGATTGATTGCTGAGACCGTCCCCTGCTGTCTGGTAACCAATCACCCGCTTCTTAACTCAAAAAGTCCCGCCCTTTGTCCGGACCTGTCATGTTTCCCATCTTGTGTGAATAAGATGGCAGAGGGGAGGAGGAGTGCTGCGATCTTAGGGAAGGGGCAGTCCGTGGGCCGGGTAAATCACCCTGGCGGGCAGTAGTTTGAGGACCCCTGATCTAAACCATTCCATTGTAGCTCTGGCTGTATGTTTAGGTTTGTTGTCCTGTTGGAAGGTGAACTTCTGCCCCAGTCTCAAGTCTTTTGCAGACTAACAGGTTTTCTTCTAAGATTGCCCTGTATTTGACTCCATCCATCTTCCCATCAAATCTGACCAGCTTCCCTGTCCCTGAAGAAAAGCATCCGCACAACATGATGCTGCCACCACCATGTTTCACGGTGGGATGGTGTGTTCAGGGTGATGCGCAGTGTTAGTTTTCCGCCACACACACAGCGTTTTTCTTCCAGGTTTAAAAGTTACATTTTGGTCTCATCTGCCCAGAGCACCTTCTTCCACATGTTTGCTGTGTCCCCCACATTGCAAACTGCAAACGGCTAAAAATAGCGCTGATGCCCTAGGCAGCTCAGTGTAAAAGGGGTCAAATGGCTTCCATTCAACAATGGCTTTCTTCTTGCCACTCTTCCATAAGGGTAGATTTATGGAGTGCAAGACTAATAGTTGTCCTGTGGACAGATTCTCCCACCTGAGCTGTGGATTTCTGCAGCTCCTCCAAAGTTACCATGGGCCTCTTGGCTGCTTCTCTGATTAATACTCTCCTTGCCAGGCCTGTCAGTTTAGGTGGATGGCCATGTCTTGGTAGGTTTGCAGTTGTGCCATACTCTTTCCATTTTCGGATGGTGGATTGAAAAGTGCTCCATGAGATGTTCAAAGCTTGGGATATTTTTTTATAACCTAACCCTGCTTTAAACTTCTCCACAATGTTATCTCTGACCTGCTTGGCCTTCATGATGCTGTTTATTCACTAAGGTTCTCTAAAAAACCTCTGAGAGCTTCACAGAACACCTGTATTTATACTGCGATTAAATTACACACAGGTGGACTCTATTTACTAGGTGACTTCTGAAGATAATTGGTTGCACTAGATTTTAGTTAGGGGTATCAGAGTAAAGGGGGCTGAATACAAATGCACACCACACTTTTCATATATTTATTTGTAAACAATTTTGAAAACCATTTATCATTTTCCTTCCACTACACAATTATGTGTCATTTTGGGTTGGTCTATCACATGAAATCCCAATGAAATACATTAACGTTTTTGGCAATTGGTTCCACTAGATTTTAGTTAGGGGTATCAGGCTAAAGGGGGCTGAATAAAAAATGCACGACACACTTTTTAGATATTTATGTAGCGGTACACCCATAGGGGCTGCTGAGTGATTGTGATCCACCTGTCACCCTGCCCAGCCTGGCATTCGCTTCCAGACACTCCAAGACAATGAACAAGTCCATCAGCTTTGTTTTTTTTTGTATTTTATTGAGGGATTAGAACTTGGATGGGGTTAAGAAATTCATGGGATGCCCAGGAAACGATTCTTGCATGGTTTGGGACAATTTAGATACTCTCCTCCTACACAACACTTGCTGCAGACTATCTCTCCTCCAGCACAATTCTTCAGGTGCAGCTAGCACATGGATAGTCCTGACTCTGATTTCCGCCAGGCCTTAGCAAAAGTACCTTATTACAGGAAGGGACTGCAGGCCCCTATGGTGTAGCAAAGAAAGTTCTGGTGCTAGCTGCCCTCTTTGGTGGACTACTGATCCCAGTCAGCCCTCTGCAGACCCTGACAGCCCTCCTAGCTGCAGTGGCCCAACTTCAATGCCAGTAACATCACAGTCTCTTCCACTGGCTCTACATCCATCTCAGACTGCACACTCCCCAGTCCGCTCCAGCATGCCTCCCAGCTCTCCCAACTATGCCTGCCACTCACCGACACCTGGTGGGTCCCTACTGGAGACTTGCCGGCAGTATTCCCCCCCCCCTGTGCTCTCCTGCTCCTGATCAGGACACCCCTTGGGTTGTGTGGGGTCCCTGTATAGTTCTGAGCCCCTGGCCCAAGGTCACCCCCCCCCCCCCCAGACTGGGGAGCTTCCTCCAAGGGTCAGACAGCCTAATACACCATCTCCAGTTTTTCCACCCGAACAACTCCTCCCCAGCTTGGCTGACTGTAGGTATTTAAGGACGCCTGCCTCCTGCCAATCCAGGTTGGGGATTAGTCAGGGTTCCCTAAAACACCCTAGACAGCTCCATCCTTCTTCCCCACCTTCCTTCTAGAAGCCCCTAGAAGCATAAGGGAGGTAACCAAAAGATGAAACTAGCTGTGAGTCACCAGCAAACTCTAAGCCACTCCCAGCTCCACAGATCAAAACAAACAGGTCTAGTTTTAAGCTAGGCCTGTCTAAATTCACACCAAGCAATATATGTCTTCCAGACCTTATGATAGATCTTCCTAGTGACAGCTTTTCTAGCATTCACTAGGTTAGACACCACTGGTCCTGAGATGCCACAGTCCTTTAACACCCTGGGTTCAATAGCCATGCCGTCAAATTTAGAGACTGTAAATTGGGGTGGAATATAGGACTTTGAGACAGTAGATTGGGGCGACGTAGAAGCGTCCATAGCCCGTCTATTGTCAGTCTCCCCTTCTGGGCCAGGCTGGTGCCACCAAAATAACTGGAATCCCCTCTCTCCGAATCCTGCGCAATAAATGTGGAAGGAGAGGGATAGCATAAACCAGGGAGCTACCAGAGCATCTGCTCCGATTGCCAGAGGATCTCTTGTTCAGGACACAAACTGCTCTAGCTTGTTGTTGAACCTGGATGCCAGTAGGTCGACTTCTGGCCATACCCAACATTGGCAAATTTCCTGGAACACCCTGGGTTTAGGGACCATTCCTCCAGGCAGATCTGCTGGTGGCTGAGATAATCTGCCTTCCAGTTCTCTACTCCCAGGATATGGACTGCCGATAGAATCGGCACATTTCCCTCTGTCCAGGCTAGTATGTGGTTCACCTCCTTCAGAGCTGAACGACTCCTGGTACCACCTTGGTGGTTTATATAGACCACTGCAGTGGCATTGTCAGACTGATCCTTGATAGGGCAGTCCTGAAGCTCCACCGTCAATGACCGTAGGGCCAGTCAAACTGCCCGTAATTCCAGGTCGTTGATGGTCAGGATCTGTTCTGTCCCTGACAATTTCCCTTGAGCTATGAGCCCCTCTAGGGTCGCTCCCCAGCCTGAGAGACTGGCATCTGTAGTCAGTACTCTCCAAGTTACCGGGAGGAAGAATCTTCCCTTTCACAGGTTCTGATCCTGGTTACCACCAGTTTAGGCTTAAGCGTGCCCGAGGAGATAAGAAAATTGGATAATCCAGGGCTCGTCCTCTCTTGTTCCAAGCCAACAAGATGTCTTGTTGTAGAGGCCTGGAATGGAACTGGGCATAGGGCACCGCCTCAAAAGAGGAAACCATCCTCCCTAGAAGAATCATACAATGGAGGGTTGTCTGGTGCCCCTTATCTGACGCACCTGATTCTTCAGGGAACAGATCCTTGCAGGTAGCAAGAATACTCTTGCTTAGACAGTATCTAGGATCAGACCTAAATACTTTAGACCTTGAGCTGGTTTCAAGGCTGACTTTTCGGTATTTCTGATCCAGCCTAAGCTTTTCAAATACCGCACTGTGCATGTTATGCTCTGTTCTAGAGCCTGTAATAAGTGATCTCTGAGCAGGTGGTCGTCCAGATACCCAAGCACCAGGATCCCTTGAGCCCCTAAAAGACCCAGTACTGGTGCTAGGACCTTTGTGAACACCCGGGAAGCTGTAGCAAGCCTGAAGGGTAGAGCCACAAACAGAAAACGACGTTTCTCTACTGCAAATCGCAGGAACCTCTGATGAGTCTGAAAGATAGGTACGTGTAAATACGCATCTTTTATATCGATGGAGGCTAAAAAGTCTTCCATCTGGAGTGAGGCTACAATTAAGTGGACAGACTCCATCCAAAAGGACTGGATTAGTAGATATTGGTTCAGGGATCTTAGGTCCAAAAATGGACCTTGTGACCCCGTTTTTTAAACCGTAAAACAGGTTCGCTCTTTCGGATACAGGAACCTGTACAATCACTCCTTGATGCACTAAATGATGTAGTGCCTAAAGCAATGAGTCTCTTTTTGGAGGATCCGAGGGAACGCTGGATCTTAAAAACCTCTGAGGGGGAACCCCCTGCAACTCCAGCCTGTAACCGTGGGATATAATTGAGGTGACCTACTCGTCCTGAATTATCGTTCTCCAAATGTCCGCAAAGTGCAGCAACCTTCCCCCCCACCCGATGGAGTGTTGGCGTCCCCTCAAAAGGAGGGCTTGGTGCTGGGTTTAGAAGAATTTTGGACCCAGGGCTTTTTCTGGCCCTGGCCTTGCGGCTTGCCCCTGGCTGTTACGTACCTGGGATGTGAGCCTGACGTGTAGAGGAAGGCCTCTCGTACAACTCCGGCTCGCGGACCACTGGTAGTGATACAGCAGCCACAGGAGCACGGTGGGGTATGAGTGCCTGTAAACAGTTCAATAGTCCGTGTAGTAGCGGTGATCAGCAGGCAGATAGTAGATGAGCTGACACGTTGCTTGACTGGTGGCAGGCTGGGATGAACCACAGAGCAGTACCAGATGCAGGCTTGCAGGGCTGGGAGCTGTAGCAGGCTGGATGAGCGAGATGCAGGGTCAGACAGGCCCGGGTCGGTAATAATCAGGCAGATCAGGCATAGACGGTAGGCAGAATAGAGGTCAGGTCACAAGCCAAGTAGTACCGGAAGATCAGCAGACAGAATCAGCAGGCAGGATCAGAGTCTATGGGAAGCCGGGATCAGAACAGGCAGCAGGCAATCACAGGTAACAACAAGCTGGATCAGAATCAGAGGTCACACAGGAAACAGGATACAACACAGGAGCTGCAGACCAAACAGCAATGAACCTCTGTAGGAGCCCTGTTTAAATAGCCTGCCTGACTTTAGTATTAGTGACAGGTGTGTGTCTTAAAGTGCTAGAACGCATGCGTGCACGCCGGGTGCTTACATGGAAAGCCTGTCTTCCCTGACATTGCCCCCTCCCTACGGGCAACCTCCGGGTGCCCAACCGGTTCCTCTTTTGTGGGTTCCTGCGGAAGAAGGCACGGATCAAGTCTGTGGCATGTACATTTCGTGCGGGTTCCCAGGAATTTTCCTCTGGACCATAACCCTTCCACTTGATTAAATATTGTGTCTGCCCCCTTCTTTTCCTGCAGTCTAAAACAGCCTCAACCTCAAATTCCTCATCCCCACCAATAATAATAGGTGCGGGAGGACCTGGTCTATGATCCGGAAATGGATCTGGCACAACAGGCTTTAGCAAGGATACATGAAACACTGGGTGGATTTTAAAAGACTCAGGTAAGGTTAATTCAAAAGAAACATCATTAATTTTTCTCCTTACCGGAAATGGTCCTACTAACCTTGGTGCCAGCTTCCTTGAAGAACATAGCATCTTCAAATTTGTTGTTGAAAGCCATACTTGATCTCCTGGTTGCAAGATCAGTTCCCCCCTTCTTTTCTTGTCAAATGATTTCTTGCTGTCCTCCTGCGCTTTCGCGATGGTTTCCTGTAACAACATATTATTGCGAGAGAAAAAGTCCACAGTATCCTGGACGGCTGGAACGGAAGATTCTGTGACAAGATTAGGTAAGAAGGTGGGATGGAATCCATAATTAGCAAAGAACGGAGATTGCTTGGTGGCAGAATGGGTGGCATTATTATAGGCAAATTCCGCCAGTGGTAATAATGATACCCAATCATCCTGGACAAAAGAAGTAAAACAACGGATGTATTGTTCTAGGGTTTGATTAGTCCTCTCCGTCTGCCCATTAGTTTGTGGGTGGTAAGCAGAAGAGAATGAGAGTTCAATCTGTAGGGTCTCGCACAAGGCCTTCCAAAATCTGGATGTGAACTGGACACCACGATCAGACACAATATTTGTGGGGACTCCATGGAGTCTGACAATTTCTTTTATAAACACCCGAGCGGTTTCTGCAGCCGATGGTGTACTCTTTAGAGGAATGAAAAATCCATAGCAATCATCTTCCACTGTCTGTCGGGTATAGGCAAAGGTCTGAGTAATCCCCAAGCTTTGTTACGGGAACTTTTACTCCGGGTGCAGGTGGTGCATGCATTTACATAGGCTCTGCAGTCTTTCTCCAAACCTGGCCACCAAAATGAGCGTTGTACAAGTTCGACAGTCTTATGAACCCCAAAATGGCCTGCCAAAGGGTGGTCATGACAAACCCCCAAGATCATTGCCCGAACCTTTTTAGGTACAAAAATCTGCTTACCCCTCCATAATAGCCCATTCTTTGCTTGTAGTGTGACCCCTGGAGGACTGGGTGTTTCTGCAGAAGCTTGCTGTAACTGAGACATAAGGTCAGTGTGTAATAGTAGGAAATTTCCAGCTGGTAAAATGGTGTCTGGTATTAGGATGTCTCTTGGATCATCGAACATGCGCGACAACGCATCAGGCTTAGTGTTCTTTGATCCGGGCCTGTACGTAATATGGAATGAGAATCTTGAGAAAAAGAGTGCCCAGCGAGCTTGGCGTGGTTTGAGGCGTTTAGCGGATCGCAGATATTCAAGATTCTTATGATCCGTGTAGATCAGAATTGGATGGGCCGCTCCCTCCAACAAGTACCTCCATTCCTCCAACGCGGCTTTGATCGCCAAAAGTTCCCGATCCCCTACATCGTAGTTTCTTTCAGCTGACGTGAGTTTGCGTGAAAAGAATGCCACTGGATGGGTCACTTCTTTGAGGCCTTGACGTTGTGATAGAATGGCCCCAACTGCACTTTCTGAAGCATCCACCTCCACACTATAGGGCAAGGTAGAGTCTGGATGACTTAAGACAGGAGCAATGGTAAACCGTCTCTTCAAGATTTCAAAAGCAGCTTGAGCCTCAGAAGTCCAACAGAAACGGATACCTTGTTTGGTCAGCTGTGTAATAGGGTGAATGATAGCAGAAAAGTTCTTGATAAACTTGCGATAAAAATTGGCAAAGCCCACGAATCGTTGTATTCCCTTCTTGTCTGTGGGGGCTGGCCAATCTAGTATCGCTGAGACTTTCTGTGGGTCCATCTTGATCCCTTCGGTCGAAATGATCAGACCTAAGAACTGGATGCTCCGTTGCTCAAAGTCGCATTTCTCGGCTTTGGCATAAAGTCCATATTTGCGGAGCCGGCACAATACGCTTTTAACATGCCCTCGGTGCACCTCTAATGATACAGAGAATATCAAGATGTCATCAAGGTAGACAACCACAAAAATATCCAGAAAGTCTTTGAAAATGTTCGTTAATAAAGTACTGGAAGGTGGCAGGGGCATTACAAAGGCCAAAGGGCATAACTAGATATTCAAAGTGCCCAAATCAGGTACGGAAGGCAGTTTTCCATTCATCCCCTTCTCGTATGCGAACCAGGTTATAGGCCCCTCTTAAATCCAGCTTAGTAAAAATGCTTGCTGATTTGAGTCTTTGGAACAGTTCAGGGACTAGAGGAAGGGGGTAGCGATTTTTCACTGTTATTTTATTTAGGTCACGATAGTCCACACATGGTCTCAGGGAATGATCCTTTTTTTCTACGAAAAATATACCGGCACCGGCCGGTGAAGTAGAGGGGCGGATGAATCCTTTCTGCAGATTCTCATCAATATAGTCCTTCAGAACTCCTGATTCCCGTTCAGATAAAGGGAAGATGCGCCCGAATGGAATCTCTGCCCCAGGAAGGAGCTCGATGGGGCAGTCATAAGGTCTGTGTGGAGGAAGGGTGTCTGCTCCTCGTTTACTGAAAACGTCCAGGTATTCGTGGTAAGAATTCGGAACTACTTGACATAATTCAGGGTCTGCGTCCATACACAGCAGGGTAGCAGGTGATGGTGGTGAAGTTTCCAAACAGTGTCTCTGGCAATATGCGGACTGGAACTTGACACTTCCGGATTTCCAGTCTATCTGTGGATTGTGGGACTGTAGCCAGGGTAGGCCCAGGATGATGGGAAATAAGGGCGAAGAAATTGCGTCTAAACGCAGCAGCTCTCGGTGGTTGGTGGAGGAGATGGTCAACATCGGTGGGGTCTCCTTGGTTACCAGTCCAGACTTAATACGAGACCCATCGGCCAGGAATACAGTGAGTCCCTGTCCTCTGGTTTGTAGAGGAATGTGTTGCTGAGCTGCGAAGGACTGGTCGATGAAACAGCTACACGCTCCAGAATCAATAATAGCGGTCACTGATACGGTTCTTCCCGGTAGTTGGAAGGAAACAGGCAGAGCGATATGAGCTGAGCTGGCAGACAAGGCAGGCAGGGGTGACTGCTTGAGTGAAGAAAGGGAAAGACACTTACGCAGCTTGGCAGGACAGGTATGTACGAAGTGACCGGCTTCTCCACAGTACAGGCAGAGGTTATTTACTCGTCGGCGTTGGCGTTCTTCTGGAGTCAAAGAAGAGCGAATCAGGCCCAATTGCATGGGTTTAGGCACCTCTGGAGTGGGAAAAGTGGGATTTCCAGGAGCCGGGTTAGGAGAAGCAGGGATCTTAGGTAACATCCAGGCTGGACGGAAGTGCTGTGTGGTTCTTTCAGACCTGCGTTCTCGTAGGCGGCGGTCAATCTGAATGGACAGAGTGATTAGGGCTTCCAGAGAGCTTGGCACCCCGACCCGAGCGAGCTCATCTTTCAGGCTTTCCGAGAGACCCAGACGAAATTGATGACGCAGGGCTGCGTCATTCCAGCTAGTGTCTGCACTCCAGCGTCTAAAGTCAGTGACATAGTCCTCTGCCACTCTATGGCCTTGCTGGAGTGTATGAAGAGCGGCTTCAGCAGTGGTGGTACGTTGTGGGTCATCATAAATCAGCGCCATGGCGTCAAAGAACATTTGCATGGTGTTTAGTTGTGCGTTGTTCTCTTCTAACAGCTGGTGGGCCCAAGACTGTGGTTCCCCTTGGAGGAGGCAAATAATGAATCTCACCTTGGTGGTTTCCAGGGAAAAAGTCTGTGGCTGGAGAGCAAAGTAGAGCTGACAGACATTGCGAAAGGCTCTAAATTTACTCCGATCACCGGAAAACCTCTCAGGAGTAGGTACACGAGGCTCAGGGGGTAACATCATTACTGTATGGCTGGCTAAAGCCCCAGCTTGGGTGATGGAGGAGGCAGGATCAGATGCAGGAGCTATGGTTGCTGGATTGGACAGGGACTGTACCCGCTCTTCGAGACGCACGTATCCTTCCTGCAGCGACTTAACCGCCTGTGTAAGAGCAGCAAGGTGCTGACATATTTCATTTACTGGAGAGGGTCCTCTTGCAGGCTCAGACATGGCTGTTTGGTACTGTTACGTACCTGGGATGTGAGCCTGACGTGTAGAGGAAGGCCTCTCGTACAACTCCGGCTCGCGGACCACTGGTAGTGATACAGCAGCCACAGGAGCACGGTGGGGTATGAGTGCCTGTAAACAGTTCAAAAGTCCGTGTAGTAGCGGTGATCAGCAGGCAGATAGTAGATGAGCTGATACGTTGCTTGACTGGTGGCAGGCTGGGATGAACCACAGAGCAGTACCAGATGCAGGCTTGCAGGGCTGGGAGCTGTAGCAGGCTGGATGAGCGAGATGCAGGGTCAGACAGGCCGGATCGGTAATAATCAGGCAGATCAGGCATAGACAGTAGGCAAAAGAGAGGTCAGGTCACAAGCCAAGTAGTACCGGAAGATCAGCAGACAGAATCAGCAGGCAGGATCAGAGTCTATGGGAAGCCGGGATCAGAACAGGCAGCAGGCAATCACGGGTAACAACAAGCTGGATCAGAATCAGAGGTCACACAGGAAACAGGATACAACACAGGAGCTGCAGACCAAACAGCAATGAACCTCTGTAGGAGCCCTGTTTAAATAGCCTGCCTGACTTCAGTATTAGTGACAGGTGTGTGTCTTAAAGTGCTAGAACGCATGCGTGCACGCCGGGTGCTTACATGGAAAGCCTGTCTTCCCTGACACTGGCCCTAGCGCCCTGTTGGTGGCGGAACTGCCTTGGCACTGATACATTTGAGGAAGCAGTACCTGTAGTTTTAAACGAGGGATGCCTGGTGCTTTTCTTCACAGGAAGTAGAGAACTCTTCCCTCCGGAAATCTTTTGGATATATTCGTCCAAATGATCACCAAATAAACGTTCCCCATGAAAAGGGAAACCTACCAATAACTTTTCACAAGGAAGTTCGGATGACCAGTTCTTAAGCCACAAAAGTCTGTGCATATGTACAGACAAGAGAGCCAAACAAGAAACCTGCTGTATTGAATCCTTTTAAGACATCAACAGAAAAACACAGCGCTCAAGGAATATCTGTCTTATTTTCAGACAGATCATCCTCCTGGATAGGCCTATCAGGCCGTTTGACCCGATCCTTTACGGACTGGCAGATACCAATTGCTGCAACAGCTGGCTGAATAGCTGAACTGGCCAAAGAAAAGGAAGCCTTTAATAATGACTCCAATTTCTTGTCAACAGGGTCTTTCAAGCCCTGTGCGTTATCTACCGGACAAGTTAAGTTCTTTAAGGAAGAGACTGCTGCATCTATGGCTGGCATGCTCCCTTTTTTAACAAACTTTTCATCCAAGGAATATAAGAAGGGAAAACCTCTTAAGAGGAACAAAATCCTATCAGGATGTTCCCAATCAGCATACACCGCCTGTCAGCAGGGGGTGTAGAAGGAAAGCCTGTGCGGCCTGAAGAGGCCTCAGGGATCCCAAGAGGACCAGGGGGGCTCAGTCACCTGTGTAAGAGGCAACTTAAAGGCAGAACAAACCATTTTGGTCAGAGTCAGGATGAAAAACCTCTGCGACTGAGAGGTAGACATCAACTGGATATCTTTTTGTCTAGATTGCTCAGAAGCAGACTCATCCGCCAGGCCCTCCAAAGAATCCTGAGCTTTTAGCTCTTCCCCATCCTCAACCCATTCCTGCTCCAAACTAGGAGGCTTCAGGGAGGGGGATCTGTCACACTTCTTGCCACCCTTCGGGATGGAGGCAATCCTGCCAGTAAGCCTGTGCTCTAACCTGGCTAGGGCCGAGGATAGTTCATCCTTGGTGATAAGGGGTGAAGCAGCAGCGTTGACTATAGGCACAATACCAGATAGGCGCAGCGGCTCAGATTGCCTGGAAGCCTCTGGGGATACAACACTAGGGATACGACTAGGTTCATCAGGAGCTACTGACGACTGTGCCCTTCCCTGTAGTGTTAGTCCCACTCTTCTTTTTGAAGACATTTACTAGCCACAAAAAGAGAGTACTTGGGTGTGGTATTAAAACACCTCAGAAGGGAGACCCTTTAATAGGGCTCACCAAGTCCCTATGCAACAATCCTGCTCAGCACCTTAGCCTGCCAAGCAACACTTAGTGACTCACGTGACCCGGGTAAGGAGAAATGAACCGCTGCAAGTGTCTGTTCAGAGTCTGCTCTGTATCCCAAAGCTGCCTTCTGGAAGCACCGCATGCTTGGCATATACAGCTTAAATAAATTGGCTGTGTGCAAGAACATTCTGTGCAAGCTGGCTGTGCGCTCCGATAAAGGCGAAGCCGCGTGCACCATGGCCACCAAACAAACTGCTAAGTCCAGCAGCGCTTTTGCGAATGCACGTGCGCCATAGCTGCCAAACAAACTGCTAAGTCCAGCGGCACTTCTGCGAATGCACATGCGCCATGGCTGCCAAAACAAACAACTGCTGAGCACAGCGGCACTCTTGCGAACGCACGTGCGCCATGGTGAACCAAGGTGAAATGGCACACCGTCGTGTGCCATCATGCAGTTAAAAAACAGCCAGACACAAGCAAAAAGGTACACTTTGCAAACACCCACAGATAGCCCAAAACTCCCCCGTATGGTCACCGTACACAGGTGTCCAGCTTCTAGCTAGCTTGACTGATTGTTACAATCACTGGGACACCCCACAATAATAAATAAAGGGGTTTCACTTACCCGTCCAGACACAGGGCAGCTTAGAAACTAAGAGCCCAAACTTCACCCATCACGGCAGGCTCCTGTCACTTGAGGACCTTCAAGGACTGGGTATCCTTTTCATGTTTAGGGTCCACTCCCTTGGACCTGTACAGCACCTTGCAGGAATGCCTTAATGCTGTGGTGTCCAGGATTCCACTTCGCAGGGTCCAGCGTCTGGAGGCCGTATTATATGCAAAACCTTGCAGGATCTTGAGTCTTCTTTGCGAGGCTCGGGCACCATTTATCTAAGCATATAAAGCCTATGTCAAATGGATCCGATCGGTCAATCCCTTGATTCATTCAAGAACCGTTTGTGGGACTAGAGGCCTGGAGCTCAGAGAGCTCAAACAAACCGTGCCATCCACTTTGCAGAGTGCTTCCTGTATGGAAGGGGAATATAGGGGAATACTTCCGGTCTAAAGACCTTTGGTCTACCAGTGTCCATTCACCTAGAGATGAAGTATAACCCAGCAGGTAATGAATATTAGCCTGATTCTGTGTCCCATAATGTATGAAAAATAAATACTTCTTTGCCTGGATTTATCTTCACTCTCCTTGCATCTTATGCCAGTAGGATGTGTAAATGTAACTGCTGTAGTATCAGGTGATGCAGATCTGTGTTATATGCATAGCAAAGTAACTTTAAGTGGAACTTTACCCATAACAACTTATAAAAAATCATGTTCTTTAGCAAGGAACATACATTTCACATTAAAGTGGTGTTCCGGCCGAAATTATACTTTTTAAATAAAAATACCCCTATAATGCACAAGCTTAATGTATTCTAGTAAAGTTAGTCTGTAAACTAAGGTCTGTTTTGTTAGTTTATAGCAGTAGTTTGTTATTTTATAAACTTACAGCAGGCCGTGGCCATCTTAAGTGTGGGCACCTAAAGCCAGACTGTATTTATTCCTGGATCTCATCCTTGCAGATCTCGCACATGCTCAGTGCAGCACAAGCACTGTAATAGGTTTCAGGTCAGGTTTCCATAGCAACGGCAGTTTCAGAGGAAGTTGCCGCCCCTTCCCAGAAGGCATTGCAAACAGGAAATGATGCGATGGGCCGCGGCCAAGGAGGAGGAATTGAAAAATGAATACATCAGATATACAAAAGGTGCTGAGAAAAAAAATAAAAAAATATCCAATTTGTTTACAGTGCACAGTTTAGTGAGGGATGCTGAAGATTTGTAAAAGTGGGTGGAACTCCACTTTAACAATTATGCTACCAAAAATACTGTGTGCTGTAAATTACCTCCAGCATTGCTCCTGAACAACAGTAAATCATAAAGCGGAAAAAAACCCATCGATTTAACAGATTCAAGAAAGAGGTACATTCCTGGAATGCTGGGATTGCTAACTGTCACATTTGCTTGTGCCCTCAATCAAACTGTCAAACCATCAAATGGCTGGTGTCATAACTGATCACATGTGCAGCATCATGGCAGTTGCAGATCAAACATAAGCAGCTTCCTTGTAAAAGATAGGATGGTTTAATTCCACTTTAAGGCTGTCAGCAGATCGGCCCCTACAAATTTGGCAGTGCTTAAAAATAGAGAGCAAATTAACATGTGCAGAGCAGGGTGAGACAGTGTATATTACTGGGTTTTAAACAGTATTGGAACTTATTTTTAATGATATCTGCAAAAGGGGCCAGCCTGAAATGATCTAGCAGGACTTAAAGCATCTGTTACCCTAACATTTCATATTCCTAATATGTGCCTGCTGTACCATGTACTTGTATGAGAAAGTATCCTGTTTTCTTTGTATGCTTCTTTTATGTGAAATCCCCGGTGTTCCTGCCAGTCCCTCTGCTTTCCTATTAAAAACTGACCACACTAACAAGGAAAGCAGTGTGGTCAGTTCTCTAGCTATGCTGTGCGTGTGTGTGTGCTCTCCTCCATTGATCAGATGATTGTCCTGACACTCCCCCACTGAACAGCTATTCACTGGGAAACTCAGTGTGCTGCTGCTTTTCCTCCCCCAGCTCTTATGCAGCTGAGGACAGGGAGAATGTGATCACTTATAAAAAAAGGGAAAAAAAGTTATTTAAAATGTATTTTTATATCTATACAAACATGTTTTGCCTTTCATTTCTATTTTAATGGGATGTTTTACAAGGTGACCGTTTACAATCACTTTCATTTTCTGACTAAAGTTCCACTGTCTTTTTAACTGATTTGATTATAGTAACCTAAAATCTAGTGGCTGTGGATTGCTAAGCATTTGTTTTATTGAAAAGCCAGATGATTAAACATGAAATCCTGAATAAGCTCTGGTGTACATTTGACAAAATCCCTCGAATTGTTAGGTACAGGCCTAAAATGTGCTATGTATTGAAAAGTATGATTATGGACTGTTATTGTAACTTGAAGGTCAAAGCTAGCATAAATAGATGGTTCTATCAGCTGACTGCAGATATGTTTATAGCAGGCAAATAAAGCTATACTAGCGATGGTAAGGAAATGTCATAGATAGTATGTATCCGTTGGAAGACGACTCACACTGTGAACCTAAAAGGAAGTATCACAAAGACTGAGACCACCCACAAAGCATAGATTAATTACCTGATTACTGTTGAACTTGGGAATTATTTGAATTCTGGCAGTTGTCTACCGAGGAAAATAATAACAGCAGGCATAAAGAGTTAAATTGTTGGTCATTAGGAAGGACTGAGTCTTGCAAGTGCAATTACCTCTCATCTATAAAGATTATCTCATGCGTGAACAACTGTTTGGTTTACAGATTAGTGTTAGATGGAACCCAATCAACACATCCTGCTCCGACTCCTTTGAAAGTTAAACAAAGAGACTTCATTCTCATTAATTATAAGCAATAACAACAATGGTTCATAACCGGGTCAGGCAATTCATCTATGTTAGAGCACTGTATATGGCTGGCTTCAAAGAGATGAATGATATAAGCGCCTCTATTATTATCCAAACAAAAGTGTCAATAAATCCCAGCAAAACAAGGACTGAATAACTGTGGGAGTTGAGAGATTACTATTGTAGAGAGGAATTCTGCTGTATTCAAGACTGCTAGAGGTACTGGGGAAGCGGCACACTAATCCAGGCTCACAAGTGGTCTCTGTTGAAGGTAAGGATCAGCCAATCTGATTTCTGATCATCCATGTTATCAGAGATCATGTGACTTGAAACCTGGACAATGAATAAACTTAGTTCGAAACCAGCCAACAGCATGCTAGAATTACTGCAAAAGTGTTCAGAAAGTTTACGCACTGCTCCTCTTCTGCATAGTTCTACAATCCTACTGTCACAAGTTCAAAGTGGTTTGTGGGAGGGATTGCAGCAGCTGCCAATTTAGAGAAGGTAGGAACAACTCTTGCAAGCAGTAAAATGGGCCCGGTTGAGTATAAAATGCTCTTGAAAGGTGCCAGAAAAACAATACAAAGATTCATTACTGATACGTCTCCTTAATGCAGCGAAAGCCTGCATTCCAGCACAATAAAACATATTGGCTTGCTCAAATTAATGAGATCCAAGAGATGGAAACCCGGACTATGATGCTCAGGGAACAAGAAGAAAAGTACTGGAAAGTTTGGACTCCCTATTTCTTTTATAAAGATCAAACAATGCTAGCTTCCCAACCATAGGTCGAGGTAAGATATCGCAACACTCTTTTTACTTCCTGGAAGGGTTCCGGGCTAGGGAGATCGGTAGGTTTCTCCCCCTACTCACCCCCTCAGCCCCCTTTTTTGCTTCTACTGCCCCCCTTCTTTCTCTCTATCCCGCTTGTCACCCATTTCCTCCCACTTTTTATCTTTTCTACTGGGATAAAGTGCTAGTTTTCCCCTGTATATTGTAAAAAACATGGGTTGGAGGAAATGGTTTACTCCAAGGGTGCGTACAAGCAACTCTGCGGAATACACATATTCAATAGCATTCACACCTTCGATCTATCTGTATTTGACTTTATTTTTTGGTGTACAATGTTGTCTGCATTTAATGCTGATATGTATGTGTTGAATAACATGTTATACCGCTTGTTCTAAATAAAGAATTTAAAAGAAAAAAAGTTACCAGGAGAGGAATGATTTGAGTGCAGGAAGTGATTGGAAGTGGAGTATAAATAGTGGAAGAGAAGCTAGGAGGCAAGGAGAGGTTGGATGGAAAAGATTTTATTGCATAAATCTTTGCTCCTCCAGGATTAAAACAGTGGGCAGGATTGGGTATACCCACCAAACTTTCAATTAGATAGTAAAAAGGTATTCCCAAAACACCAGATTACAAACAAAAAAAAAAAGGAGATTTCAAGAGCAGTGTAGTCTGGTTTTCCAAAGATTACCCTTCATAAAAAAGTGTGCCTAGAAATTATTTAAATGTTTTTTGCTACCCAATACTCAAGGGATGGCAGGTAAAGGAGGCAGAGAACTGGAGCACCTCTTCTCTTGGGGTGCCATGGAATGACCCCCTAAGTAGTGAGGCAAGTTAACCTTTCAGTCTCAGGGTCTAGTCCTTGGTATATGGTGGGGCAGAAAATTAGTTGGGAGCCAGTGCTGTATCTTTTATAGCTGAAACTCAAAACTAGGAGAGAGGGTTTAGGGGTATAGGTTACCCAAAAAGAGCACAAAAATAGGACAAGAATTTTGAAGGTAGCAGTAGACCACTAAATAGATCATTTCTGGCCCTGTGAGAGCAGTCAGGCAGATCTGTGGTCCTCTCAGAGCAGTTACAGGGTTTCCTATAAATTGTAGTAGATCTCTGTCTAAGCAGTCCGGCTCCTTATCACTTTTAGAGCAGTCAAAAGATACCTTGATCAGTTGGCATTGAATCTTTTTTACAATGTCCAGACTGGGCTAAAGAGTGCCCAGTTCCTCTGCGGCACTCTTTAGCAATAAGATTCTTTTTCCAGCTGAATTTGAGCCAAGGGCCAAGTAGAAATCATTCTAAGCAGGCATATTTCCCAGGCAGAGCCTGGAAGGAGAGAAGTGAACATTTGGGAAAGGTGATCCAAATATTTATGGATTCCAAAACCATATCTCTATAGCAAGGACCTCAAGGGTTGGTTAGGTCAGACACATAAAAAATAAGGGTGGTACTCCCACGCTATCAATCTGTGAATAAATGATAAATAATACTAAATTAGCTGCTGCAAACACCTATAGTGTTCCCACAACTATAAAGTGTATACAACATGCAAATGAAATGTGCTGGGCTGCTAATAGTGCAGTGCAATGATTATGTGATCTGAGTGTATATAAATAATTTAATTCAATTCAGTGATAATTTGAAAATTCAACATATCCAAAAAATAACCCATTTTTTGCAATTGGTGAAAACACATTTATTGCGCTATATATATATATTTCAAAGTGGTCCATAATTCTTCAAAATTATAATAAACACTATAAAAATTCAGACTCTGGTGTTCTTTTTTTGCCCGTCACCTCTTGTGTTCAAACTGGACTTCTGTGTCTCTTATCATTGTTACTCTGTCAACACTGTGCGCTCAAAAATCTCATCTTCTTATTACTTGTATCTCAGCATGAATCATAAATCCTCCAAGTATATGGATCCTTCTATGGTCTCTATCCACTAGGGGCCCTCTTGAACTTCCCTATGCTCATTGAGTTCATTGCATAAAAACATTACGGGACTTCCTCAGGAGAAAGTCACGTGATGGTGACGTAAGGAGTAGGGAGTGAGCAGAGGCACACGAGGTACCAGAAGTGACATAAGCAGACGTGCATGCCCGGCTCTCGTGGTTTTATGCATGTAACAAGTTGTTTTAATTGTAAGTGCGGTATTTTAGGCTTAATACATTTTAAAGTTTAAACAATATGACACTATGGGAGGCTTTTTCTACATGTACCTATACATTGGGTGAGATTAACCCCAGAGCACATACAGAGGACCATCTTGAAGGGGATGGCACCCACCGACAGACATAGAACAGAGAGAAGGTTGACCAAGAGGGCCCCTAGTGGATAGAGACCATAGAAGAATCCATATACTTGGAGGCAAGAAAAAGTCAAGTAGCAGCCTAGACAGGTTACTAGCTAACTACCACTAAATTTAGTTAAGCACACCGCAGAACAAGGCAGGGTTCCTACACCCTTTCTCCTTAATAAATGGCATTGTCCCTATAGTCAAATAACCTGAACAATGCTCTTGTTTTCAAGAGCTGTTTATCCCATAATGAGAAATGTATAGGGATGTGTGAGCTGAGGGAAACAAATGAACAGTAGCAGTATTACATGTGAAATTTCACACCAATGCAACAACTTTCAAGTACCGTATATACTCGAGTATAAGTCGAATTTTTCAGCACATTTTTTTTGTGCTGAAAGTACCCCCCTCGACTTATACTCGAGTCAAGCACTTTTCTGCAGCAAAAAATTTCATTTTCCGAACCGACTTTGGGGCCCCGTATCTCAGGGACACTTAGTGCTAGGAACCCCAAATTTGGTGTGCTAACCCAGTGGAACTGGGTCCACAAAATATCCAAAGCTGGGGTTCCTAGCTCTAAGTAGCCCCGAGATACTGGGCCCCAAATTAGGTTCGGAAAATGTCATTCTCTGCTGCAGAAAAGTGCTTGACATTTTCTGAACCAATTTTGGGGCCCTGTATCTCAGGGCCACTTGGGACTAGGAAACCCAAATTTGGTGTGCTAACCCACTGGAACTGGGTCCACAACATATCCAAAGCTGGGGTTCCTAGCACCAAGTAGCCCCGAGATATGGTGCCCCAAAATAGGTTTGGAAAATGTCATTCTCTGCTGCAGAAAAGTGCTTGACATTTTCTGAACCAATTTTTGGGGCCCTGTATCTCGGGGCCACTTATGGCTAGAAACCCCAACTTTGGATATTTATGGTGCTAGTTCCACTGGGTTTGCACACCAAATTTGGGGTTCCTAGCACTAAGTGGCCCCGAGATACGGGGCCCCAAAGTCGGTCAACTGTGTCCATCTGCAGCAATGTCATTTCGGGACCCTTTGGGTTCAGAGACCCCAAATTTTGGCTGCAGCTAGGGGGAATCTAGGGACCCTTAACTACCGAGTTTGAAGTTCAGGGACCTATGGCTGCAAATGGGCACAGTGAGGCATGCAAATGGGCACAGTGAGGCATGCAAATGGGCACGGTGAGGTTGCAAATGGGCATTGTTGACCCTCTTTTCCACTTACAGTAGCTGTGCATTTCTCACCCTCGTCTTATACTCGGGTCAATAAGTTTTTCCCATTTTTTTGTGGTAAATTTAGGGCTTCGACTTATACTCAGGACGACTTATACTCGAATATATACGGTAGTAGTAATTACAATGGAAGCTGTCACAGGGCAAAATCAGCCATGCGGTGACAGGTACTCTTACAAGAGCACAAAGGCTCCCAACTACTGACTAACTAATAGCAACAAGTAAATTAATGTACACAGAATAGTGCACAAAAAAACTGCACCCCGAAGTACAGAATCTCATGTGTTCTTTTACAAAAGAAAACAAAATACCAATGGCTGCATTAATTCTAAAGCCCCATCCCCTCAGGAATGAAACTTCAATGCAGTGACCTTGTCTCAAAGTTTATGGCAATGAAAATCCTAATAAAACTTAGGGATCTATTTAAAAAAATGCATAGCCATTTGTCCAAACAATTTTATAGAACACAGAATTATCAAATAAATGGAACCATTGCTGGTTGATGTGGGCAACATCAGGCCAAAAATACCAGCAAGCCCCACATTGGGTGCCAAAATGTAGCACTTCTCCTCTTAGGATGGTGTAGAATGACCCCCTAAGTAGTGAAGCAGGCCAACATTTTAAAAACTGATAAGAAAATGAACTCTTCTGGATCCCAAAAGTGACAAATACTCTAACCAAACATCCCTATATACGATTCCCTTGATGATACACTACTCAATTCTCATTCCATTTGTTGATAAAAGAGAAGAAACACTTCTCCTCGAATAAAGAAATCAACTGATTTTATTAGAAAAATATGAACTTTTACTCACAAACATCCAAGAATGTTTGCTTATCAAGAGCAATGTCCCTGAAACACCATCAAGAAGCTGACTATATCTTTGCATTTTCTATGGGATACTTCTCACTCAGCTCTCCTAATCCCAACACATTTTGACAGTTTACTGTCTACATCAGGGTAGAGGGCCAATAGTTCTTAATTCCTTTTATCTATGAATGAAACAGGATCTATGAATGGAGGATGGGCGGATGATTTATGGGTCGACCCCCCTGCATTCATAGATCACATTTTATTCATACAAGCTGAAGTAATGGCTTCTATGAATGGAGAAACTGAACAGTAACGGTGGGCATTGTTGGGCACTCTTGAGAGCCCGTGAAAGCAACTTTGGTTCTGTTAACTCCCACTGCTCCAGAAGATTAAGATGGCAGGGGTGGAGGTGACATCTAAGGAGGAAGATTTTGTCGAAAAGAGAACACGGCAGCACAAGAGAAAAATCTCACTGAAAGGTAAGTAATGTTCCTTGTGCTGATTTTTTATTTTTTGTTTTAGGTAAAGTTAGGGCTTTAAGAAAGGGGGAGAGGGGGTCTACAGTGCGACACTTCCTAAAGTGTGGTCACTCTTGCCTTTAATACTATTACAGATATTCTCCTTTGCCCTTTTTTCAAGAGTTTTTTGTTCTTCCAATATATTGCAACCCACAAGTGCACTCCACAATGAATAGAACATTTTTAGAGTCGCATGTTAGGAATTGTTCAGTTTTGGATGCTTTCCTTGAAACATTAGATTTAACCTTTTAACTGCTGGGTCCGTCATATATCATATCATCATATAGACCTGACAGCGGAGGATTTTCCACACATTCCTAGTGGCTGCAGTAGTGTATATACCCGACAAGCCGACTGGTGGCTGTTAAATGCAAGCAATCTAGTGGCTCTGGTAATGGCTGACCCCCCCCCCCCCCCTGCCTGCGCCATGTATCCCTGTCTCCATGTGCCCACCGGCGCACCCAGGTCCAGTATGGGGGTGTGACACTGGGGAGAGGGGAGGGAGCTGAGAGGAAGTACATTTGCTCTCTTCACTCTCTTCTTGCTGACCCAGAAACGGCGTGTAAAACGTCATTTCTGGGTCCCTCTTTCACTTTTCCCAGCCTGTATGGCTGAGGAAAAATCAAATGCAGTGCGATGTGCACTGCATTGAATTCATTGGAGGACAGGTGAAACCTCAGGGGTCTTTTAGACCCCTGGTGTCTCATTAAAGAGAACCTGTCATCAAAAAAAATCATCACTTTTTGTTCCCTATGTGATAAAAATAAATTAAAGTATAACTAAAGGCTAAACTTTTTTTTTTAAACTTGGGATAGAGTGGAGAAGGATTAGAACCCCTGTCAGTTTTATTGCTGTCTCTGTCCACATTAACCACTTGCTGACCGCCGCACACACATATACGTTGGCAGAATGGCTCATACAGGCAAATGGGCATACCTGTACGTCCCTTTGAATTTGCCACCTTGACACGGGAGCGTCCCCGCTGGTGTGACAAACTCAATGTTTCCCGGCGGCCCACGATCGTGAGATGGAGAGGCAGAATGGGGAGATTAAACAAGGCATTTCCCTGTTCTGCCTAGCAACATGACAGAGATCTACTGCTCCCTGTCATCGCGAGCAGTGATCGCTGTAATGTCAGTGGTAGCTTACCCCCCCACAGTTAGAATCACTCCTAGGACACACTTAACCCCTTGATCGCCCCCTAGTGTTTAACCCCTTCCCTGCCAGTGTCATTTATACAGTAATCAGTGGCTATAACACTGATCGGTGTATAAATGACAATGGTCCCAAAATAGTGTCAAAAGTGTCCGATGTGTCTGCCATAATGTCGCAGTCCCGATAAAAATCACAGATCGCCGCCATTACTAGTAAAAAAGAAAAAAATATAATAAAAATGGTATAAATCTTTCCCCTATTTTGTAAACGCTATAACTTTTGCGCAAACCAATCAATATACTCTTATTGCAATTTTTTTTTTACCAAAAATATGTAGAAGAATACACATCGGTCTAAACTGAGGAAAAATGTGTTTTTTTATATTTTTTTGGGGGATATTTATTATAGCAAAAAGTAAAAAATATTGCTTTTTTTTCAAAATTGTCGCTCTTTTTTTGTTTATAGTGCAAAAAATAAAAAACGTAGAGGTGATCAAATATCACCAAAAGAAAGCTCTATTTGTGGGGAAAAAAGGACATCAATTTTGTTTGGTTACAACGTCGCACGACCGCGCAATTGTCAGCTAAAGCGACGCAGTGCCAAATCACAAAAAATGCTCTGGTTAGGAAGGGGTTAAATCCTTCCGGGGCTGAAGTGGTTAAGGCAATTCATCCTCTCTATTTGTCCTGTTTAGCATAATCATTGAAAGTTATAATGTAAAGGAAAATCCCACATTTTTGGTTGTCCCCAGAAAAGTCATTGAGGGGAAGTCTTCTAATGGGGATGCTAGTTCTGGTGATCTGCTGTTTTCTAAAAACTGTAAAAAGATACAGTCAGGTCCATAAATATTGGGACATCGACACAATTCTAATCTTTTTGGCTCTATACACCACCACAATGGATTTGAAATGAAACGAACAAGATGTGCTTTAACTGCAAACTTTCAGCTTTAATTTGAGGGTATTTACATCCAAATCAGGTGAACGGTGTAGGAATTACAACAGTTTGTATATATGCCTCCCACTTTTTAAGGGACCAAAAGTAATGGGACAGATTCCTGTTTTTGAGGCTCACCAATGGTTTACATCTTGAGGTGAACCCTTTTCATTCACTCTGGTGAAGTCCTCTCTTGATTGTTGACTTTGACACACATACACCTACCTCCTGGAGAGTGTTCTTGATCTGGCCAACTGTTGTGAAGGGTGTTTTCTTCACCAGGGAAAGAATTATTCGGTCATCCACCACAGTTGTTTTCCGTGGTCTTCCGGGTCTTTGGTATTGCTGAGCTCACCGATGTGTTCTTTCTTTTTAAGGATGTTCCAAACAGTTGATTTGGCCACACCTAATGTTTTTGCTATCTCTCTGATGGGTTTGTTTTGTTTTTCAGCCTAATGATGGCTTGCTTCACTGATAGTACAGCTTGTATAACAGTGTAAATTTGCTGTCCCCTCAAAATAACTCAACACATAGCCATTAATGTATAAACCGCTGGCAACAAAAGTGAGTACACCCCTAAGTGAAAATGTCCAAATTGGGCCCAAAGTGTCAATATTTTGTGTGGCCACCATTATTTTCCAGCACTGCCTTAACCCTTTTGAGCATGGAGTTCACCAGAGCTTCACAGGTTGCCACTGGAGTCCTCTTCCACTCCTCCATGATGACATCACAGAGCTGGTGGAAGTTAGAGACCTTGTGCTCCTCCACCTTCCGTTTGAGGATGCCCCACAGGGTTTAGGTCTGGAGACATGCTTGGCCAGTCCATCAACTTTACCCTCGGCTTCTTTAGCAAGGCAGTGGTCATCTTGGAGGTCATGTTGGAATACTACCCTGCGGCCCAGTCTCCGAAGGAAGGGGATCACGCTCTGCTTCAGTATGTCACAGTACATGTTGGCATTCATGGTTCCGTCAATGAACTGTAGCTCCCCAGTGTCGGCAGCACTCATGCAGCCCCAGACCATGACACTCCCGCCACCATGCTTGACTGTAGGCAAGACACACTTGTCTTTGTACTCCTCATCTGGTTTCCGCCACACACGCTTGACACCATCTGAACCAAATAAATTTATCTTGGTTTCATCAGACCACAGGACATGAGTCCAGTAATCCATGTCCTTAGTCTTCTTGTCTTCAGCAAACTTAGCGGGCTTTTTTGTGCATCATCTTTAGAAGAGGCTTCCTTCTGGGACAACAGTCCCAGAAGAAAGTGTGTGGTGTATGCAATGTGCAGTGTATGGTCTGAGCACTGACAGGCTGACCCCCACCCCTTCAACCTCTGCAGCAATGCTGGCAGCACTTATATGTCTATTTCCCAAAGACAACCTCTGGATATGACGCTGAGCACGTGCACCTAACTTCTTTGGTCGACCATGGAGAGGCCTGTTCTGAGTGGAACCTGTCCTGTTAAACGCTGTATGGTCTTGGCCACCGTGCTGTGGTTCAGTTTCAGGGTCTTGGGAATCTTCTTATAGCCTAGGCCATCTTTATGTAGAGCAAAAATTCTTTTTTTCAGATCCTCAGAGAGTTCTTTGCCATGTTGAACTTCTGGTGACCAGTAAGAGAGAGTGAGAGTGATAACATCAAATTTAACATACTTGCTCCCCATTCACACCTGAGACCTTGTAACACTAACGAGTCACATGAGACTGGCGATGGAAAATGGCTTATTGGGCCCAATTTGGACATTTTCACTTAGGCGTGTACTCCCTTTTGTTGCCAGCGATTTAGACATTAATGGATGTGTGTTGAGTTATTTTGAGGGGGCAGCAAATTTACACTGTTATACAAGCTGTACACTCACTACTTTACATTGTAGCAAAGTGTCATTTCTTCAGTGTTGTCACATGAAAAGATAGAATAAAATATTTGCAAAAACGTGAGGGGTGTACTCACTTTTGTGAGATACTGTATATTATATAGTAGGAATAGCTGTGCCTTACCTGAGTTATTCTGCATGTAGACCTTTCACTTCCTGTGACCCTCTGCCACCCTTACAGAGACTGGAAGCTGATGCCCAGCTGGCAGCACCCCAACATTTGCCCATGGCCCTGACCAACTGAGTAGTCAGGTACAGAACTGTAGCCCAGTTGGTCCTGCTTGTGGTCCCAGGGTACCTGATTGTTCCATATCAATGATGCCCTTCATACATATGGAGCCAGTTTGTTCTTCATGAATACCCAGCGATCCTCTCTGAGTTCAGGATAAGCAATGTAAAAAGAAAATCAGCACTTCGAGAGCCTGTTAGCTCCCCTCTCGGGGGCCCTTCTAGAGTGCTCTATCTGCTCAGCCAACCACCCATCACCTGTCTCCACCCTGTACAATGTACATGTTGAACTTCCGGTGACCAGTATAAGAGACTGAGAGTGATAACACCACATTTAACACACCTGTTCCACATTCACACCTGAGACCTGGTAACACTAACGAGTCACGTGACACCGGGGAAGGAAAATGGCTAATTGGGCCCAATTTGGACATATTCACTTAGGGGTGTACTCACTTTTGTTGCTAGCGGTTTAGACATTAATGCTGTGTGTTGAGTGTTTTTGAGGAGACAGCAAATTTACACTGTTATACAAGCTGTACACTCACTACTTTACATTGTAGCAAAGTGTCATTTCTTCAGTGTTGTCACATGAAAAGATAGAATAAAATATTTACAAAAATGTGAGGGATGTACTCACTTTTGTGAGATAAACTATCTATCTATCTATCTAGATAGATAGTGTATCTCCTTATATCCTTTTACAGTTTATAGAAAACCACAGATATACAGTATATATATATATATATATATATATATATATATATATATATATATATATAAATATAAAGAAAACGTTAACCCTTGGCTGGTCACTGTTTGATCTACAGGCCAACATGTCTTTGAAGTTTTCAGTATAATAAACGCCACTCCAAATCATTCTTCTCCTGCCGAGCATGTCTTGGCACTGCTGGCAAATCAACTATTTCATTTTTTTTCATCCTTTTGGTAAGTGAAAGTATCTTGGCAAGCACAATGTTCAAAAGCAGGATTTTGGTGGCATCTATTGAAAAACTACATAGGACCTCTCTAACCCATACATTATTTTTTTTCAGCAGTCCAGCTGTGAACGAGAGTCTAATCCATGGTGCACACAGAGGAGGTGCTGAAAGCCTCAATGGGACCTGTCAATACACTGCTGCACCATATGAAAAGTTTTCTTTTTCAAGTGCTGCCAAAGGTGCCGGGGTGGTACCACAAATGATTTAAGGACACATTTTGACAGGGAGAGAAAGAAAGTGTCCTTAAATGACTGGCATTGACTCTAAATACTGGGGAGCATGAACCAATTAACAAAGTGAGGGCAGTCCTTTCAGTATCCATTTTCTATAGTCTGTGGCCTGAAGCACGTAATTAAATGCATGCCTCATTCTTCACACTGTAAGAACATACAGAGTGGGGTCTGCAGGTCCACTGCATTATCTCATCCTGCATTCATTCACTGGCTTACAAAGCCACCATCTGCGCTATGGAACCTACATCATCGAACATAAAGAACGGTTACCTCAGATGACACAGTGGACAATGTATAACTTATATAAAATACATTTATGTAGTCACATCAATCTAAATACAACATTAAGTCCATTAAAACAATATGTGAGAATACCTGGTTGGCTTTTTATTCACATATGAATGCTAAAACGAAGTTCCTGTGGCCTTGAAATAGCAGACAGATCTTTATACTTGAAAACAACATTGCTGCAGAAAGAAAGCAGTCAAACACCATTTCCATTAAATATACTGTATATTCTGGTCATATTTTTCATTTAAACTCAAAGGTGAACATCAGCAGGTGGGGGTATGTTTATTTCAAAGAAATTGTCACTTTGCAGTGGCAGCTGGTGCCTACTATTTTTGGGGGGGTGGCACAACCAACACAACTACCCCCCCCCCCGCAGGAGACACAGACACGGCCGGCGGAAATCACCCCCCCCCACGTGCGCGCGGGAGACACGCACACGGCCAGTGGTGATCACTCCACAGCACCCCCCCAGACACTGACACATCCAGCAGCAATCACCCCGCAGCACCCCCCCACGGGAGACACAGCCAGCAGCGATCACCTTACCTAGTGGAGGCATGGAGGAGACATGGAGGCAGGGAGAAGGAGGAGCCGGGCCGAGGACACATGCATTGTCCTTTCCGGCCGATTGGAACCCAGAAGTGTGTCCTGAGACACGATTGGCCAGGGAGTCATAAGACTCCCTGGCCAATAGGTGCTTCCTGAGAATGTGGCAGAATAGCGAATATTCATTCGCTAGTGTCACACAACTGGGTGGGATCAGGGAGCAGTCTCTGAGCCCCAAGCCCACCCTATTTTGAAGCCTATTAGAGCCTCTGCTTCAAAATACACACCCCCTATCCCTGCAATTGTAGTTCACATGTCTGGCGTCCTGAAAGGGGCTGGCGCATGGATAGGGTGGGAGGTGGTGTTGGGGGGGAGGGGGCGTCGCCCATGCGTCCACAATGCACGGGCCGCCACTGCTTGACTGTCACTTTGGGGTTGATCTACTAAAGGCAAATAGACTATGCACTTTGCAAAGTGCAGTTGCACTCTGCAAATGTAATTGCTCCAGAGCTTAGTAAATGAGGTAAAGCTTCACTTTGCAAAAAGTACCCAATCACATGCAAGGAAGAAAAACCCAGAATTTTTGCTTGCACATGATTAGATGATGGAAGTCAGCAGAGCTTCTGCTCATCTAAGGCTCGTACACACAATACGAAAAATCGGATGGAAAAATTTGTTCGACAAGCTGTCTGCTGACAGGGCCGATCCTGTGTGGGTGTGCAGTGTGCACCGCACCCAGGCGCCGCAGAGGGAGGTGCTAAAGTGCCAGAAAGGGCATCGTCATTCCCGTGTGCTGCCTCGTGCCCGAGGCAGTGTGCACATCCCCCACCCGCCGGAGAGCACGCGGCAGTGTGCATATCCCCCGCCCGTGTCCCTGGCACATCCCCTGCCCGGTCCCCGCTATATTTTCCATACGAGGATGGAGGAGGAGGTAGGCTAGATCTGCCCCACCTCCTCCCCATGTCCCTCCTGTGCCTGCCCACAATCCCTTCATGCAGCCAATCTGTGCCTGGGAACAGGGTGTGGGCGGGAGATTTCAAACCAGCCATTGATCTTGCCAGATGTCGCTGCCTGAGTGCCTGGGCCTCTGAAGACAATGTAGCCCTGTGTGAATGATCTCTCCCCTCGCTCTCTTCTCCAAATGTGCCATAGGTTTGCACGTGCCATAGTTTTCCAACCTTCCATGTGCCATAGTCTTCCAGCCTTCCACGTGCCATAGTTCTCCAGCCTTCCATGTGCCATAGTTTTCCAGCCTTCCATGTGCCATAGTCTTCCAGCCTACCATGTGCCATAGTCTTCCATTTACCATAGTCTTCCAGCCTTACATGTGCCATAATCTTCCATGTGCCAGTTTTCCAGCCTTCCATGTGCCATAGTTTTCCAGCCTTCCATGTGCCATCAACTTCCTGCCTTCCACGTGCCATAGTCTTCTTACCTTTCATGTACCATAGTGATTCTGCCTTCTATGTACCATATTGATCCTGCCTTCCATGTACCATAGTGATCCCTCCTTCCATGTACCACAGTGTTCCTTCCTTCCATGTACCATAGTGATCCTTCCAGGTGTCATAGTGATCCTTTCTGCCTTGTGTGCCATAGTGATCCTTCCTTTCTTCCCTGCACCATAGTGATCCCTCCTGCTTTCCATGTACCATAGTGATCCCTCCTTCCTTTCTTCAATGTACCATAGTGATCCCTCCTTCCTTTCTTCCATGTACCGTAGTGATCCTGCCTTCCATGTACCATATTGATCCTTCCTTCCTGCCTTCCATGTACCATAGTGATCCCTCCTTCCTGCCTTCCATGTAACATAGTGTTCCTTCCATGTACCATAGTGATCCTTCCTGCCTTCCAGGTGTCATAGTGATCCTTCATTTCTTCCCTGTACCATAGTGATCCTTCCAGCTTTCCATGTACCATAGTGATCCCTCCTTCCTTTCTTCCATGTACCATAGTGATCCTTCCTTTCTGCCTTCCATGTACCATAGTGTCCCCCCTTTCTTTCTTCCATATACCATAGTGATCTTTCCTTCCTGCTTTCCATGTACCATAGTGATCCCTTCTTCCTTTTTTCCATGTACCATAGTGATCCTTCCTGCCTTCCATGTACCATAGTGTCCCCCCTTCCTTTCTTCCATATATCATAGTGATTCTTCCCTCTCCCTACTACAGTACTTATTCTTTGGCTCCAGCCTGGGTTCCTCATATCCTTTATAATCCTCTATTTTAGGCTTTTTGTCTATTTTCAGTTTATACAAAACCAGATGTATTGGAAGTATTTTCTAAATGATTGTGTTGAGGTTTATATGTATCCCTGAGACTCCACCTTGTGGCACAGAAATTAAAGCATATTTATAGGTACAAGGACCATTTGGTGGGCACTGATAAGGCTGCATTTGGTGGGCACTGGTAGGCTACAATTGGTGGGCACTGATGAGGCTGTATTTGATGGGCACTGATGAGGCTGCAATTGGTGGGCACTGATGAGGCTGCAATTGGTGGGCACTGATGAGGCTGCATTTGATGGGCACTGATGAGGCTGCATTGATGTCTTCTATCATTTTCGCAGTCTCTGACCATCTCTTGTAGTATGTCTGCAGTCCCTGACCATCTCTTGTAGTATGTTTGCAGTCTCTGACCATCTCTTGTAGTATGTCTGTAGTCTCTGACCATCTCCTGTAGTATGTATGCAGTCTCTGACTATCTCCTGTAGTATGTCTGCAGTCTCGGACCATCTCCTGTATCATGTCTACAGTCTCGGACCATCTCTTGTATCATGTCTGCAGTCTCGGATCATCTCCTGTATCATGTCTGCAGTCTCGGACCATCTCCTGTATCATGTCTGCAGTCTCGGACCATCTCCTGTATCATGTCTGCAGTCTCGGACCATCTCCTGTATCATGTCTGCAGTCTCGGACCATCTCCTGTATCATGTCTGCAGTCTCGGACCATCTCCTGTATCATGTCTGCAGTCTCGGACCATCTCCTGTAGTATGTCCGCAGTCTCTGACTATCTCTTGTATCATGTCTGCAGGCTCTAACCATCTCTTGTATCATGTCTGCAATCTCCGACCATCTCCTGTAGTATGTCTGCCGACTCTGACCATCTCCTGTAGTATGTCTGCCGACTCTGACCATCTCCTGTAGTATATCTGCAGTCTCTGATCCTCTCTTGTATCATGTTTGCAGTCTCAAACCATCTCCTGTATCATGTCTGCAGTCTCTAACCATCTCCTGTAGTATGTCTGCAGTATGTCTGGGGGCTCTTTCTAACAGACTCTAACAGAGGCCCTGTGTCCATTAGAAAGACCCCCCCCCCCCCCGGTCCCATTAGAGTACTCTGCTTCTCTTCCTGTATTTTGTTAAGAGATCATGGGAGGATCCCAGGGTAACGAAGACTCCTTCGTGGAGCATCTCTGTGTATGAGCATTTGCCATAGAAACATTTGTAAAGGCGAGGAGTTAGTAAGATAACCACGCCAAATCTGATCGTGTGTATGAGGCTTTACTAAGCCCTGGAACAACTGCTCTTGCAGAGTCTATTTGCCTTTAGTAAATCAACCCCTTTGCCTTGAAGATCTATGACCTGACTGTCGTTTTGCCTTGAAGACTTAGGACTTGACTATCACTTTCCTTGAAGACCAAAGACAGGTTTGAAGCAAGTGAAGTCTGAAGTAAAGGAGGGCTCCTGATCTGCATACTGATACTCTGTGAGTGGATTAGGATGTTTTGTAGTCACAGGTTTTCTTTTAAGTGCATGAAAACATTAACCTTTGTAATGCATTTTTTACACAGCCTTACATTTTGTAAGCACATTTTAAAGTCCCTAGTGCACAAAAATTGAGGCATATAAAACATATTTCGAAATATTTTCTTCAGAACCATTTCTTTAAATTAATAAAGTTTAAATAAAGAGTAGCAGGTAAAGATGCAGTAGCAGTTTTTTCTCCATACATAGACATGATATGCACATTTCACATATCATGTTATGTCATCTCAAATATTTTTTTCTAGCCTTAAATGCTTACTTTGGAAAGGGGTAGAATTCAATTCATCAATATGCCAAAAGTGATACTAAAAAGTTAAAAATACATTGAGTTTGTTGTAATTGGGTAATGTGCTACTGTAAAATAATGCGTATGTTACAACAACAAAATGCATATATAGATATATATATATATATATATATACACACAGTGGCTTGCGAAAGTATTCGGCCCCCTTCAACTTTTCAACCTTTTGCCACATTTCAGGCTTCAAACATAAAGATATAAAATTTTTATTTTTTGTGAAGAATCACCAACAAGTGGGACACAATTGTGGAGTGGAACGAAATCTATTGGATATTTTAAACTTTTTTAGCAATTAAAAAACTGAAAAGTGGCGCGTGCAAAATTATTCGGCCCCTTTACTTTCAGTGCAGAAAACTCACTCCAGAAGTTCAGCGAGGATCTCTGAATGATCCAATGTTGTCCTAAATGACTGATGGTGATAAATAGAATCCACCTGTGTGTAATCAAGTCTCTGTATAAATGCACCTGCTCTGTGATAGTCTCAGGGTTCTGTTGAAAGCGCAGAGAGCATCATGAAGACCAAGGAACACACCAGGCAAGTCCGTAATACTGTTGTGGAGAAGTTTAAAGCCGGATTTGGATACAAAAAGATTTCCCAAGCTTTAAACATCCCAAGGAGCACTGTGCAAGCGATCATTTTGAAATGGAAGGAGTATCAGACCACTGCAAATCTACCAAGACCTGGCTGTCCCTCTAAACTTTCAGCTCAGACAAGGAGAAGACTGATCAGAGATGCAGCCAAGAGGCCCATGATCACTCTGGATGAACTGCAGAGAACTACAGCTGAGGTGGGAGAGTCTGTCCATAGGACAACAATCAGTCGTACACTGCACAAATCTGCCCTTTATGGAAGAGTGGCAAGAAGAAAGCCATTTCTCAAAGATATCCATAAAAAGTCTTGTCTAAAGTTTGCCACAAGCCACCTGGGAGACACACCAAACATGTGGAAGAAGGTGCTCTGGTCCGATGAAACCAAAATCCAACTTTTTGGCCACAATGCAAGACTATATGTTTGGTGTAAAAGCAACACAGCTCATCACACTCAACACACCATCCCCACTGTCAAACATGGTGGTGGCAGCATCATGGTTTGGGCCTGCTTTTCTTCAGCAGGGACAGGGAAGATGGTTAAAATTGAGGGGAAGATGGATGCAGCCAAATACAGGACCATTCTGGATGAAAACCTGTTGGAGTCTGCAAAAGACCTGAAACTGGGACGGAGATTTATCTTCCAACAAGACAATGATCCCAAACATACAGCAAAATCTACAAAGGAATGGTTCACAAATAAACGTATCCAGGTGTTAGAATGGCCAAGTCAAAGTCCAGACCTGAATCCAATCGAGAATCTGTGGAAAGAGCTGAAAACTGCTGTTCACAAACGCTCTCCATCCAACCTCACTGAGCTCGAGCTGTTTTGCAAGGAAGAATGGGCAAGAATTTCAGTCTCTCGATGTGCAAAACTGATAGAGACATACCCCAAGCGACTTGCAGCTGTAATCGCAGCAAAAGGTGGCTCTACAAAGTATTAACGCAAGGGGGCCGAATAATTTTGCACGCCCCACTTTTCATTTTTTTATTAGTTAAAAAAGTTTCAAAAATCCAAAAGATTTCGTTCCACTTCACAATTGTGTCCCACTTGTTGGTGATTCTTCACAAAAAATAAAAATTTTATATCTTTATGTTTGAAGCCTGAAATGTGGCAAAAGGTTGAAAAGTTCAAGGGGGCCGAATACTTTCGCAAGCCACTGTGTATATATATATATATATATATATATATATATATATATAAAAACTATATTCCTGTATTTTGATACCAATATTGCCATATAAATGTTATTTTGATATAAAAAAAAAAAACACATGATGTCCTCTCTCTTATCCAAGTCTCTCCTTACTTACTTTACTGTGTAGAAAAACTTGCTTTAAACAACAATAGTGGCAAAGGATTAAGCACTAAGCTTTCTTTTTTTATTTCTTCTGCATTAGTACAAAAACAGTGCCTTTACAAAAGCTAAAATACCATATAGAAGGCCACAACAGTAAAAAAAGTCTATAACATTTTTCCTAAAAATTTTTTAGAAAAACTTCTGGAGCAATACAGAAACACAGGAGTAAGAATAAATTGATGCAGCCTCTCAGGACACATTTTCACTATTGTGCTGCAGCGACGCACGTCACGTGTTGGTGGGACGTTCAGTGTAAATGGACAGAGGTTGCAGCGCAGCACAGCACAACACATGGCAACAAACCTAATGTGTGTTGTTGAACGTTGCCACAAATTGTACTTTCTGGTGCATTAGGCATCCCATTTAAATAGTGTAAAGTAGTAAAATGTTACTAAATCCACAACAGTAAAATCAGTCTGTATATGCAGTAAAGCATGCTTGTTATACTCACTGTGGAACCTAAGGGGTTAATCCTCCACATTGTGTAAAAAGGCTGTTTTGATCCTGTCTTATCTGTTCCTCCCCTTCTTCCATTGTCCCCAATCCATTTGCTGATAGTACAGAGCCTTGGGGGTACTCTGCACATGCTCAGTTTGGTGTGTATTGCTAGAGGTTTTTTTTCTTGGGAGAGTCCATGTGATCAGCACAGGGCTAAACAGCACTATCCAGACAGAGGGTCAGGGGCCAGGGGTCATGCAGCCTCATAGGACAAAAAGGGTAGAATGAAAACTTCTCCTACAAGCTTTAGCCAGACACTGATAGAATTCACAAGCTCTAACTTCTGATGAGAAAAGGCATTTAGCAGGTTATATTTACTAAAACTTTTGCATTTCAATGCTCTGTGTCATGTAGGAGACCAGATATAGTGAATGCAGGGTCATGGGTTTAGTAACACTTTAATAAGCTGCCTTAATGCAATGCATGTTAAGTAGTGGCATAAAATGCATCAATGAACATGCAATAATGCACTGCAACAGTTTAGTGTCCAGTGATTTCATTTAGGGTCCATTCACTCTCTACATTTACTTTTTGTAAAAGGTTGGGATGACCAAAGCCAAATAAGCTCCTTAACTGACTCCTCTTAATCTGCCTCACTGACACCATTTGCTGAAGTTGCCACAGAGCTTTCACGGTGAAAAATCTGTCCTTGATAGCAAAGGAAGACAACTGGCTGAGAAGAGGTTTTTCAACATCAGAAAATCTCAGTGAATTAGGCCTCATGCACATAGGGCTTCTGCTTAGACTAGGGGTGCTCAACCTTCTGAAGAGCAAGGGCCACTTAAGTGATATGGTAACTGTTCGTGGGTCACAATGAAATTAAGTGTTGCATAATTTCAAATTTTTTATTTTGAATATCATAATGAAGGTTTTCCTTCTGTAGCCACTGAATGCTGGTGGGTGGAAGAGAAGGAAAAGTCGACTTTCAGCGATTGCAGGAGGAAAATGGAGAGGATTGGTTGCTGTAAATGCTGCCCCTGCCACCTCTCCTGTACAAGTGTAAAACAGAATGTGTGGGAGGACTGGAGCAATGTTTCTCAACTCCAGTCCTCAAGGCGCCCCAACAGGTCATGTTTTCAGGCCATCCATTATTTTGCACAGGTGATTTGATCAGTTTCATTGTCTTAGTAATTACAACAGCCGTTTCATCTGAGGGAAATCCTGAAAACATGACGTGTAAGGGCGCCTTGAGGACTGGATTTGAGAAACACTGTCAATGACAATGGCAGACAATGAGAAAAATATTTTCCATGGCCCACTAGGAGTGCTGGAATTTACAGCATTGTCTGCTGCCAGCCACCAGATGGCATACTGTATGGACAGTTGGTGTAATTTGGAAAGAACTTGTATTAGGGTAGGTAAATATAGACAACAGGATCAGCGGCCTGATAGATGGACATTACAGAAATATGGGGTCCTCAATGTCTGTACACACTGTTCGCTCGACGCTCTGTTGGTGGAGCAATCTCAGACGGTGCCATGTGAAAGGCAATAGAACATAGTAAATACTGAGCACATTAATAAACATTGGCTTTAAAAAGTCTTTAAGACACAATTTGGCATTCCTTAGAATCTGTTTAATCTTCGTCTTCTGAGCTCGTCCAAAGTTGGGTGCTGAGAAGTTTCCCTATGTCCTAAAAGTGAAAACAAGTAAAATTTTCATCAGGTGTATGATAGGTCTAAGCAATCAAAGATATGATAAAAGGTGTTATCAATTTCTCAGCACAATCTTTAAGGACCCATTCATATTTGTATAAACACAATGTGTTTTATTGCATGCAAATGTATTTCTACTAGAAATCTCACTTATTCCTACAGTATGTGGTCCGTTTCACATCAACATACTGCACCTTGGTCATTCTTATAATATAAAAGCATTTTTAAGCATTCATGTGCAGTGCATGTATCCATTGAAATGAATCATAAATGCACAAAACTATATGGGGTTGATTTACAAAAACTGGAGCGTGCAAAATCTACTGCAGCTGTGCATGGTAGCCAATCAGCTTCCAGGCTTTCTTGTCAAAGCTTAATTGAACAAGCTTACGTTAGAAGGTCATTGGCTATCATGCACTGCTGCACCAGATTTTGCACTCTCCAATTTTAGTAAATCAACCTCCAGCTGTTGTAAAACTACAAGTCCCATCATGCCTCTGCCTCTGGGTGTCATGCTTGTGGCTCTCAGAGTCTTGCTATGCCTCATGGGACTTGTAGTTCTGGAACAGCTGGATGTCCGCTAATTGCATATCCCTGCTATATATCATGCAAATTTGCAAATTTAAGGGTTTTTAGTGTATCTGCACCATGGAAATCTATTTTAGCCTGAACTCTTACTTTATATACCTGTGCACAAAAAAAACATATTTAAAATGTACAATAGGAATGCGGGCATGTGTTACTGCATGCACATGGCCGTGAAAAGGCCCTTGAGTGAATTTGTTTTGCCTTGACTCACTGCAGAAAGATCTGCCTCAACCTTCAACTGCATCTGTGACCAACTTTGTTTGGCCTTATGACAAGCACTGGTATCACTTGGCTCCACAAAATTATCCCTTGGAAAAAAATGTAATATCCATATGAGGGTAAGTCACATTACTGCTCATCAAGGTATCTCACAGGCACAGTGAATGGCAAAATAGCAAGCTAGTGGGTGATCAAATTATCTAAATTCCTTGCAAATATTGACCATTTGTTTATCTGACAGATAATGGAATCTAGCTTTATGATGATTAGGTTGGCCATGCCATACCTTTAAATCTGAACAGATATTGATTTCACAGGTTATTTGGCTGATTAAAAAAATACCTGTGTAATTTATACGTGCAAAGTTTTAAAGGGTTGAGGTGGAAACTCTTTTTACGATATATAGAGCAGCTTTTGCACAATCTTTCCCCTCGCACAACCAGCATACTTGCCAACTGTCCCGAATTTCCCGGGATTTAGACATTTTTTCCCGATTTTAGCGTTTCCTGGGAAATCAGTTTTTTCACAGATTTTTCGCCGCCGCCCGCCGCTAGAGGTAAGTGGACGACGGAGACAATGTCTCCGCCGGCCGCCATTTTACAGAAGACCAGAAGAAGTAACGCGGAGAACAAACAAGAAGGGGAGCCGGCCGGGTGGCTGACAATAGAAATTGAGCTGTGGTGCGGCAGTTCAATTTTTATTGTAGCCACTGGGCCGGCTCCGCCTCTATTTTGTTCCCCCTTGGCCTTTGTTACTTCTGCAATTCTGTAATGGCGGCAGAGACACCTGATGTAAGGACACCGCTGTGGGGATACCTGATGTAAGGGGGACACCGCTGGGGGATACCTGATGTAAGGGGGACACTGCTGTAGGGGATTTCTGATGTAAGGGGGACACCGATGCATAGATACCTGATGTAAGGGGGACACCGCTGCAGGGATTCCTGATGTAAGGGGGACGCCGCAGGGGGATACCTGATGTAAGGGGGACACTTCTGGGGGGATACCTGATGTAAGGGGGACACCGCTGCGGGGATACCTGATGTAAGGGGGACACCGCTGGGGGGATACCTGATGTAAGGGGGACAAATGATGTAAGGAGGACACCGCTGGGGGGATACCTGATGTAAGGAGGACACTGCTGGGGGGATACCTGATGCTAGGGGGACACTGCTGGGGGGATACCGCTGCGGGGGATACCTGATGTAAGGAGGACACTGCTGGGGGGATACCTGATGTAAGGAGGACACCGCTAGGGGGGATACCTGATGTAAGGAGGACACCGCTAGGGGGGATACCTGATGTAAGGGGGACACCGCTGGTGAGATACCCGATGTAAGGGGGACACCGCTCGCGGGATACCCGATGTAAGGGGGACACCGCTGCAGGGATACCCAATGTAAGGGGGACACCGCTGTGGGGATACCTTATGTAAGGGGGACACTGCTGCGGGGATACCTCATGTAAAGGGGGGGCTCCACTGGAGGCACCAGATGTAAGGGGGACTCTACTGGGAACGCCTGATGTAAGGAGGGACTCTGCTGGTGGTGGCAAGTGGCACTCTCAGGGCTTCCACGTATTCTGCATCATGGTGAGTTGAACTATTTAATTTTATATTGCAATGTAATAGTAATAATGCGTTTCAATCATCCTGACACCATAACCATGGTGCTGGGATGATTGAAGCGCCAACACCAAAATGTTTGTATCTTTATCTGCTGATTGTTCAACTAAATTATTTCTATTGTGGTGTAGGATCTGGGCCTGCTGTCCCTCCATCCCTCATTCATCTTAGACTAACCACACCCTTTTGAGTCATGCCCCCTTTAAGCCATGCCCAATATTTAGCTTAAACCACACATTTTTCTTTCCCCGCTACATCACACCTACAAATGAATGCCCCGCCCCCTAAATAAAAGACGATTCGGCCTACAGACAAAAAAAAGTGTCCCTATAAATTTTTTTACAATGTTGGCAACTATGCACCAGGTGTACAAATAACCGCCCACATGCATAGACAGTAATCGGTAAATAACCAACTGTTGGTGAGACTTGGGGACAATGATCTGGAGCCGAAATAAATATTAACATGGTCTGATGCTATTTTGCATTTTTATGAACTGTACTTGTATGACAGCTGAAATTTGGTAGGCCTTTTGAGCTTTCCTAAAATGCTTTCCTAAGTAAACTGTATTTTTAAAACTGAACCGTGTTCGGTTAGAACATGGCTTTTCCGTTTTCTTGATGCCCAAACAGGAGACCTCAAATACCCTCTGCTTTACATATGCTGTTGGCTGTATGACCAACGGGTGGTCAGACATCAACAAGATAATGCTTGTGAGTCAGCACTTTTAAGGCTGTTTATCTAGAAACAAGAGTTAAGTATTTGGATTTGGCTTAATGCAGGTCAGCCAGAGGAAGCACTTTATTAATGAGCCACTTAAGCTAAAGCAGCATAACAGCTTTAAGTAAACTGTAATTAGTTTCCACTATAGCTTATCTTCCAGCAGGTGGCAGCAGAGTCATACACAGGATGCTGCCAGCAAATTAGGACAAATGCCAGTCAGCAAAGCTTTCCACATAGTAAGCAGAATTAGGCTTATTTTGAAACAGATGGGCACTACAGAAGCTGCTCTACTGAATGTTATGGGGTTGTTTATTGTCTGGCTGGTTTCAAAATCAGGGATTACTCTGCAGCATCTAGCAGTTTCTGTGTCACATAAGGCTGCAACCACAGTGAGTGAAAGCCCTCGGGATCCCCATGTAGGATTTTTTTTTCCCATTCTTTAGTAATCCAGACTAAAAAACAAATCACGTTGCACTGTGCATGCCTTATGACAACTCATGATTTTATTATTTCAGGCAACACTTCACACTCTTATTACAAAGATTAAAAAAAAAAAAAAAAAACTTCATCCCCAAGCTGTCAATGTTGAATGCGCCATAATAAAATAATACAAATTCTAAGACAATGAAAATGTGTTGACATGTATGGCAGACTTTGTTTCTCAAACTATCAGTTCCAGTGGTTTAAAATATGACTTCACTTAGGAGCAACACCAACAGTTCTCATTTAAAGCAGTATTAAAGTGGTTCTAAAGCCTAAACATTTTTTACCCTAATGCATTGCTTGCTTTAACCACTTCAGCTCCGGAAGGTTTACCTCTCTTCATGACCAGGCCATTTTTTGCGATACGGCACTGTGTTACTTTGACTGATAATTGCGTGGGCGTGCAAAGCTGTACCCAAATAAAATGTTTGTCCTTTATTTCCCACAAATAGAGGTTTCTTTTGGTGGTATTTGATCACCTCTGCGGTTTTTAGTTTTTGCACTATAAACCAAAAAAGACTGTCAATTTTGAAAAAAAAAAAAAAACCCCAATATTTTTACTTTCTGCTATAAAACATACCCAATACAAAAAGCTAATTTCTTCATCAATTTAGGCCAATATGTATTCTGCTACATATAAAAAAAATCCCAAAAAGCGTATATTGATTGGTTTGCACAAAAGATATAGCATCTACAAACTATGGGAGATTTGTATTTAGTTTACTAATAATGGCAGCAATCAGCGAGTTATAACAGGACTGTGATATTGTGGCGGACAAATTGAACACCTGACACTTTTTGGGGACCAGTGACACTAATACAGTGATCAGTTCTAAAAAATATGCACTGTCACTGTACTAATGACACAAATCCCCCTGATGAAGACACGTGACCCTGTGTCGAACACGCGTAGGGGAAGGGCCAGGGCGGAGCACGGAGCCTTTCACTCCACTGAGATGCGGTGCACAGCTTATCCCTCCTGACAGTCAAACTTTGAGGCAAACTTTGGAGACTGTTATCAGATTGGTGCACTCACGCACCTTGCAAATGTGAATACCCTAATGTAGGGAGCTTTTATACTAATAAATATTTATAAACGATATCACACTATCCAGTTTTTCTATTCCTTTATTCTTAACTGTGGAGATGCTGCTGAAAACTGTGTATCTGGATTCCATCACTGAGCCGTGGGATGGCTCATAAGCATGTTTAGACTCAGTCTCACAGCTGAGTCGCACGCTCTGAGGTGAGCGGCTGTCCCCGGGGGGTCACTGGATGGCACTTGAGCATGGAATTCTGAGCACTTAGCATGAAGATTAATGCACGCAAGTTGGATTTTTTATGAACCGTTTTTATGGACTTTATGTGCATTTCTTTCATATATTGAACTTTAGTAATCACGTATCACATCTTGGATTTGATATTCACACTCATTGTGTGGCACTTGGCACTTTGTTGTATTTTGCACTTATCACTGTGATACATTTATTTATATAATTTTTTTTAAAATGTATTTATTTATTTTTTTACACGGTAAATTTCAGACTATATAAATGATTTTTTCATCCATTATATATACAGGTAGTAGTTCAGTAATCGCTACTCTTATTCTAATAGTATACATCTAGTATATTATTTACACATTGCACTTTAAAATCACTTGTTTTTTTTATATATATATATATATATATATCCTTTGTGCCTTGCTGTGGCTGGATAAGCCGCTTATGCTTATTTTCAGTATACCTCATATGCATTAATAATCTCTAGATTGATATTTTCACCTTAGCGCAGCGTATCTTTTGTATACATTGTATTGCACGGCATATGAAACGTGTTCTGCGTGGGCAGCTAGGTGATTTCCACATTTGAGGAAATATACCATTGTGGCTCGCAAAATCCCCCTTTTATCTACTAATGACACATGCAGGGAAGGGGTTAACATCAGGGACGATCAAAGGGTTAAATGTGTTCCTAGAGAGGGCTTACTAACTGTGGGGGAGTTGATTTGACTGGGGGAAGATAAAGATCTGTGTTTCTGCTTAGCAGAAACACAGGATCAGTACATTCCTCTCTCACAGAACAACCCGCTGATTGGCTCCCGTTGTGTCCAATCACATGGGAGTGGGTCGCCGGCGGTGAGTGCACGTGCCCCAGACCTGGAAGTGTCAGATCACTTACAAGGTACATGATCTGGCACGGAGCAGCCGCCCTGCCGCAGTATATGTGCGTGGGGCAGTGCGCAAGCAGTTAAGGTAAAAAATATTGAGGCAATATTAATATGAATCCTCCCATTCAATTTAATGCATCGTGATCAGTGGGCGGTACTGCCTGCTGAATGCAACGGCAGGGATCATTTTTGCTGCAGCATGTGCACACCCCCAGCCGCTATTATGGTAGCATAGGCAATAAGCATGGAAACTATAGCTCAGCCATGTGGTTTTACCACCTCCCAACTGCTAATGTAAACTAGGCCTTAGGGTATCTCTACTCTGGATAGAGGAGCAATGAGACACCTTTTGACAGCAGCCTTGTCAAACATGCACCAGGGCACCTTTCATACGAGAAGTCAGATAAAGTCCAGCTATCTGTTTTTCAGCCAGACCCGATCGGACCCTCCATTCTCTTCTATGGCAGTCGGATGTACACCCTGCTACCTCCAGCTCTGACCTTATTCGGCAAAAAAGGAAATGGAAGGGGATCCGTTCCCCACCATCTGGCCGTATCGGAATGGAGGGGAGTCGGGTGTAAATGAACAGCCAGTTCGTTTGTATCCAACTGCCCGCAGAGCAGAGCAGGCTGTATCAGTGTTCGCTCTGCATAAATGGAGCAGACGCACACCTGTCACCTGCACGCTCAGCTCAGGGGGAGATCAGCAGCTGAGAAAAAAACAGATCCGGCCTATGTGAAAGGGGCCTAACACCTTTCTGTTGAAGATTGGCATCCTTTATATGCCAGAGATGCACTTCAGTCCCAGCTTGACAACATACATAATTTCACAGTCTGATATTACATGAAACTTGTAACTTAAGGTCCAGAATATATGTATATTAGAGCCCTTGCACACTGGGGCGGGGGGCGGCGTCGGCGGTAAAACGCCGCTATTATTAGCGGCGTTTTACCGCCGGTATGCGGCCGCTAGCGGGGCGGTTTTACCCCCCGCTAGCGGCCGAGAAGGGGTTAAATACCACCGCAAAGCGCCTCTGCAGAGGCGCATTGCCGGCGGTATAGCCGCGCCGTCCCATTGATTTCAATGGGCAGGAGCGGTAAAGGAGCGGTATACACACCGCTCCTTCACCGCTCCGAAGATGTGGCTAGCAGGACTTTTTTTACCGTCCTGCCAGCGCATCGCTCCAGTGTGCAAGCCCTCGGGGCTTTCACACTGGAATGCAAGGAGCGGCACTTTCGGGGCGGTTTGCAGGCGCTATTATTAGCGCAATAGCGCCTGCAAACCGCCCCAGTGTGCAAGGGCTCTTAGAATAGTTATAGTATTCACGCAGAGATTGATCAACCTCACTGCTTCATTTACTGCTATCCATTTTATTTTTTTTATTGCAGGCTTCTATTCTTATCTTTGGAAAGCAGTAATATCCTCATACTGGTCTCATCTGCCAGATTAATGTAATTAACAGCAACTGAGGCTCATCTAAATGTGTCTGCTCAATTAAGAGCTGCCTGCCAGTCGCTTTTCTTGGAAAGGAAGATAGAGCACATTACATCTTCAATGAAACATCCTTTTCCCCAAATATAACAGAACTTCTCGGACATTTTTAGGCACTGAAACAGCTACTCATAAATGAGTGAGGCCTAGTTTACATATGCAAAAATATATCCTTGTCAGGTACGGCAGGCAGTACAGGCATTGAATGCAAATTATTTAAATGGTTGCTGCCTGTCAAACGCCCTCTGAAATGCAGTCCACCACGCATCGCGTTTCAGAGTGACAGGGGCTGCCGCAAGTGTAAAAGAAAGCCCTAAGGAAGAGAAATTCCACACAATCTGTAGCCATGGAACTTTGTGGCTTCCACCTGTTACAAGAAACTGCTTAGCTGTAAGTTTTGTAGCTTTCTAGAGACACGTACCGTTTGATAGCAAAAACAGCTACAGAAGTGGCTGCAAACATAGTGCAAATGTAGTACAGTGTCTTGGTACACTTCTACCTTGCAGAACTAGGGTGCTTGGTATGATTTCCAGTCAAGACACTACATACATGGATTTTAAGGCCAGGTTCACACCAGTCCGGTGCGAATTACAGCTCTGGTTTCCCTGCGAATATAAAAATGATTCATTCAGCGGTTCCTCTTTGTTGTAGCTGCGGATCAACTGACCAGGGAGAAGGGGGAGGTGTAGGAGGAGGGGGAGAGAATTTGTGTTTACAACGGAACACATCTGCGAATTAGATGTGTTCCCATTGAAGATTATGTGCCTGCAATTCGCACCACACTGCCTAAAAACACAAGTTTTTTTGTGCAAAGGCAGAGTGTGGATGCAAAGCACATATGTGAACCAGATACGAGAAGGGCAACCCAAGGTCAGGTTATGGGTATATGGGATATCTCCTTCAAAGGGCAGGGGTTTTCTTGAATCCCTTGACCTGCTGGGAGAACCTATATATTCGGGTGAGGTCAGGTGATCGCTGTTCTGTACCACCTGGATGGCTGTCTGGGTGGACATGTGTCCTACGCCCTAGGCTGCTAGGCTGGAGATTGGGCCTATCCAGGGGGGCATCTGGCTGCCAGGCTGTATGAGGGCCTATCCAGAAGTAAAAAGGCAGCACAGGGTTGGGATTGCGGCTTGCAGTCCAACCGAAAGTGACGGTTCTGTTGGCCGGAGAACCTGTCAGTGGTCAGAGGTAGAAGGAAAGCTGTCGCCACAAAAGGACCAACCACCTTTACCAGGGACCACAGTGAGTAACTGAAGAAAGTATCGGAACCATATTCTCACCGAACGGGCACAGTGGAGAATCGGGAAACTTCAGGCGGTGATCAAGTCAGGGACCCAACCAGCGGAGGAGACGCTTGCAGGACAGCCTCGTGAGTCAAGCCAGGGACCTCGCCGGTTAGCAGGGGTGAAGCTTGAGAAGTATCTGGAGTGCCAAGCAGGGAAGTGTAGGCGACGCTTGAGGGAGATACCACCGCAAACCTTGGAGGAGCTCAAGGGATTCTGAGTCATTGAATCAGTGGGGCTAGTGAGAGACTGGGAGCTCAGTGTTGAAGATCTACAAGGTGCAGTTGTAGTGGAGCTGAAAGAACTGTTACGTTTGAGTTAGGAACTGTTAAAGGACTGTTGCCATAGGAGACAGCATTTCTGTGTGTGCAGAAGTGGCACCTTGCTGGAGACTTTCCCTGCACGGCTGTCGTCCTATTGAAGTCTCGGCGTCTGCCAGTTGAATCTATAACTACTTAAGAGTGTCCTGGCCCTAACCCTCTGTTAGAATATTATTCCAAATTCATAATTCGGCACTTATAGGTGTTATATTATATTCATGGCAAGCTTGCAAAATATATTTGGTTTTTTGATTAATCATAATAAAGAGTATGTGTGAATGACCTTGATCAATTGATTTGACATGATTCTTCATCTAAAGCTGAGCATTGCTGGATTTTTCTGGTGTAGCCAATTTGAGTATGACATTTAAGGTATCTTGGTATAGAATGTCATGAGAAGACAAAAATAGACACGTGTCCACGTAGCTAAAGGAATATACATTGTGGATTATATCCTGTTAAGTTAGTTTGTAGTTCCAGTCGTATTAATAAGTACTAGTATATAGTTATTTAATGTAAAGTTGGTAAAATGTGTTCATATTATGTAGATGTTTGGTTATATGACATTACATGATCAGCCCATTACTTCAAGTATGGAGTGTTACATGTGGGCTTGTCAATCGTATGCCATATATGACTCTGAGTTAGAACCTTCTTTTGGATAGCATATTGCTGAAGTTAGCAGAAATGAATATGTGCCATACAAGGTTCTAGGTTGGTGTGAGGTTATGACGTTCACATGTAACATATAAAGCCAATGCTTCCATATTGAAGGACACACAGACAGACACACAGACACACACACACAGTCACTAGGATAGATGACACTGACATGTTCACAAGACACTTTGACAAGTTGAGACAGCTGTCAATTCTGCCAGAAGACTAAGAACGTCATTTTCTGCTTCTTCTTGGACGACACACAAGACAGCATGGAGACAGACAGCATCCATGAAGCACACATGCTTTCATAAGCGTATTACAGCTTTATAACTTTTATTCTATTTCATATATTTTTACCTACACTGAACTGAACTATTATACTTTTTACATTGTATTTATGATGCTAACTGTGTGACAATAAACTCACACTTTGTTTTAAGTCAGTTTGACTATCAATGCTATTCATCCGGAAGCGCCTCTGAGATACAAGAATATTAGATATTAATAATATTCTTCACCCTCTTTCCCTCAAAAATACAAAAATGACTGTCAAAAGAAATACAACCTCTTTTACATCCAAGAATTGTCTGGCGCCCAATGACTTTCACCATCTTTGCACCCACTATGCCTCACAACCCACTACATATTGAAGGATGTCAGCTATCTTTGGCCTTAGAGGTCCTCATTAGACTGGAGAAGGCCAAAAACCTTTTTACACATGTTACATGTTCCACCCATTTTTAGGGTGGAACGTGTAACGTGTTCACACTGCTGCAGCTGCTCGCTGATCCCCTCTCTCCCTGTGACAGTAAGTGAACGCTGGAAAGAATAAACATTAAAAAAACATATTTATAGGGGCACACCTTTATTGAACGTCAATGTAAGGGGGGGGGGGGGGCACTTTTCCACTGACCATCAATGTAAGGCTAGGTTCACACTGCTGCGAATTCTATTGCGAATTTGAGCCGTTGCGATCGCTCAAATTCGCAAGTCATTTAAATTACATAGATCAACATTAGTGCCGTTCACATCAACGCGTTGCGAATATAACCTGTGGGAAAAAAAGGTCCTGTGCGAGTTTGATCCGTGTGCGATGCGAATTCAGCTCCATAGACTGCAAAATTTGCAGTAGAATCACAAGAACACATATAGAATTTGCAATGCAAATTCGCAATGCAATCGGAACAAAATCGCTCTAAATTCGCACTGCAGCAGTGTGATCCTAGCCTAAAGGCGATACCCAAAATTACCACAAATGTAAGGCTATGTTTAAACCAGCCTGAGCTCTGAAAATGTTCAGTTTCAAGGTGCTGCTAAGGAGCTTCTGTCATAATGAGGCACTTTATAATGAAATTATTGCGCTGCAATTGTGAGCCTAATGTTTGGATTACTGTTGTCCCATTGATGGCCCTGGTGTTGCCTGCAATCCATTTGCCATGATGTAAAGCATCATGCCTGCATCATGTGAACAGCCTGTGTTTAGCGCCCCCCCCCCCAGTCTGTCTGCGTGAAAGAAGCCTTCAGGCAGCACCAATGTGCATCAATATATGGAGGCAACTCTCCATTGACCTCCAGTGGAAGAGGTTCTTATTCTCAGTAATGTAAGAGGTGCACTTCTCCACAGACCATCAACAGAAGGGGCCTTCACCCACTAGCCATCTATGTAAGGGGGGTCATTTCTCCACTGACCACCAATAGAAGAGGAGCACTTCTTAACTGACCATCAACTGGCTGTCTATGTAATGGGGCACTTTACCACTGACCACCAATTTAGGAGAGCACTACACTGACCACCAATGTAAAGAAGGCACTTCACCGACTACCTGTCTGCATTTATTTTCTAGCTATTATTAATATTATTATTCATTTAATTTCTGAATTATTACTGAAGATCAGTTTAATATATGGAGGAGAAGTATTGATAAAATTTATCCCCTCCCCGGTTGTTAAATATGCTAGCATCACCTGTGGGTTCATCTGGGGTAAAATGGATAAGAAAGGCTTATTTAATAGAATAAAAAATAAAGAAGATTCAAGCTGGTAAAACCATAACAGTCATATTAAAGAAAATACTATAAGGTAAAAATACAATAATTTAGAATACGGGCCCATTGAAAACGCATTGTACTTTCCTTTGAAATGGTGAGATAATACATGTTTGTTATAAAGGGCAAACAGAGGGTGCTTGATGCTCTGACTGCTGATGTGACAGAAAACTGCACTGATTCTACAGATAGGATGTTAGAGGTCAATATTCTGCAGGCACGTGGAGGTTTTTTTCTCGGTTTGCTTTCACCATGCAGTCTCTAACTCTTGCTACATAATATGGCTATTCTACTTATAAGAGAATGTCTTGTTTGTGTCTTGGCACATAATACATAAATTATGTCCATAGATTACAGGCAGTGCCTCTTAGCACACTTGATGAAGCTATCCAGCTGGGATCCTGGCAAATCACAAACAGCCAGTCTTTTTTCTTTTTTAAATTCTCCAAACTGAGACCATTACAAGCAACATGTATGTTATATTCCATTATATTGGTGCTGCAATAAAAGATTCACATCATAAAAAGGGTTCAAAAACAAGCATGCAAAAAGTTTATAATAGAATTCCTCTGACAGATTACTGTACATAACTTATCACACGGAAATGTCTGAGCGAAAGCCTAAGCTTGATTGGAAAACATGAACTGTACATGATTGGATTAACAATAGGTTTCTATGCAAGAAACCAGTCAATATGAAGGAGACCTAATGCTGCAAAGGTAAAAAAAAAGTATGTCTTTAAATTATGAATATATTTTACTGTATCTATAAAATGAAATGATGGCAAGCCATTTTCACCAAGAATATCATCTCTACAATTGAGCTCATAAGTTAATCAAAACCCAATGCTACAATAAAATGTAACCAGTAAAATAAATCTCACATGAAAGAAATATGGGGACTACTACTACTGACCTTTCTAAAAAGGCCAGATTGTCATGCTGATCCAATGACTTCAAAATTTTCACAATCTCTGACCTCAAATAACTACGTGGATTAGGAATTTTGGCTTCAGTCCGACATCCTTTGCTGCATACTTTACTGAAATCAGAAACAGCCAGGCAACCTGCATTTTTAAAAGATGATCAGTAATGACAGCCTATGCAGATCTGCCATAGTTACATATAGTAGGCGAGGTTGAAAAAAAACACAAGTCCATCAAGTCCAATCTATGTGTGTGATTTTATGTCAGCATTACCTTGTATATCCCTGTATATTGTGGTCGTTCAGGTGCTTATCCAATAGTTTTTTGAAACTATCGATGCCCCCCGCTGAAACCACTGCCTGTGGAAGGCAATTCCACATCCTTACCGCTCTTACAGTAAAGAACTCTCTACGCAGTTTAAGGTTAAACCGCTTTTCTTCTCATTTTAATGAATGGTCATCTGTCTTATTAAATTTACTTACGCGTAAAGTTTTATCCCTATCGTGGGGTCACCAGTATGGTATTTGTACATTGAAGTCATATCTCCTCTCAAGCGTCTCTTCTCCAGAGAGAACAAGTTCAATGCTCGTAACCTTTCCTCATAACTAGTGTCCTCCAGTCCCTTTTGTTAGTTTTGTTGCCCTTCTCTGGACTCTCTCCAGTTCCAGCACATCCTTCCTGAGGACTGGTGCCCAGAACTGGATACCATAGTCCAGATGCGGCTGGACCAGAGTCTTGTAGAGCGGGAGAATTATCGCTTTAGCTCGAGTTAATCCCCTTTTTCATGCATGCCAGTATTCTATTTGCTTTGCTTGCAGCAGCTTGGCATTGCATGCCATTGCTGAGCCTGTCTTCTACTAGGACCCCCAGGTCCTTTTCCATCCTAGATTCTCCTAGAGGTTCTCCCCTCTAGTGAGTAGATGCCTTCATATTTTTGCCACCCAAATGCATAATTTTACATTTTTCCTCATTAAACCTAATTTGCCATGTAGTTACCCACCCCATTCATTTGTTCAGATCTTCTTGCAAGGTTTCCACATCCTGCTGAGAAGTTATTGCCCTGCTTAGCATCGCCCGCAAATACAGCGATTGAAGTGTTTATCCCATCCTCCAGGTCGTTTATGAATAAATTAAATAGGATTGGTCCCAGGGCAGAACCCTGGGGGAACTCACTTTCCACCCGTGCCTATTCAGAGTACTAGAACTCGCAATTTATCAATACCCTCTGAACTCGCCCTTGCAGCCAGTTTTCAATCCATGTACTCACCCTATGGTCCATGCCAACAGACCTTACTTTGTAAAGTAAACGTTTATGGGGAACTGTGTCAAATGCTTTTGCAAAATCCAGATACACCACGTCTACGGGCCTTCCTTTATCTAGATGGCAACTCACCTCCTCAAAGAAGGTTAATAGATTGGTTTGGCAAGAACAATTCTTCATGAATCCATGCTGATTACTGCTAATGATACCGGTTTCATTTCTAAAATCTTGTATATAGTCCCTTATCATCCCCTTCAAGAGCTTACATATATTGGTGCTACATTGGCTTTTCTCCAATCAGCTGTTGTATTTCAGTCAGTAAAAATTAGGAACAATGGTCTGGCAATTACTTGACTGAGTTCCTTAAGGACCATTGGGTGCAAGCCATCTGTTCCCGGTGACTTATTAATGTTACGTTTTTCAAGTCTTTTCAAGCCATGACAGGTTTCCTTTAACTGCCAAAATAGTAGGGAGTTAATCATCTTATATCGCAAATGTTAAAAACAGAGGTGATTATATTACAAATAAATGTGTAAAAAGGAAATCTCAAAGCAGATAAATCATTGTGCAAGAAAAGTTCAAGTTATTCCCTTTAAAAGAGGAACTTCATCCAAGAAAGAAACATTCAAAAGTCAGTAGCTACAGATACTGTAGCTGCTGACGTTTAATAGTAGGACACTTACCTGTCAAGGGATCTAGCGGCGTCCTCGCCGGTTCTGTGCAGGTCTGCGGGTCCCCGTCTCTGGCATGTTTACTAAGGGAAGCCGGCTGTGACTCCTTGCAAAACTTATCCTTTAGGGGGCACGCTAGTGCAGAATTCAAGGGACTGAAGCAGGCAGTGAGGAGGCGTAACAATGTCTCTTTACCACGTGTCATATGCTCTCTGAAGAGCAGTACAAGTATAGCCCTAAGGCTGTCTGATGCTTGCTTGCTTGCACCAGGCTAATCTCAGTGCACCTGAAACAGACCTTCCCCCACCCAGTCAACCCTAGGAGCAAAAATCCTGCTATGCGCTCGTGTATATGGTTGTTTGTTTTGTTAAGTACAGTCCATAGCATTTCCATAGGATTATCCCTACATCCCTTTGAGATTTTTATTTTATTTTTTAAATCAATTCTTTAGGAAAATTTTAGAAAATGGTACAATATATGTCAATGAATAGTTCTATGGGCAACCAGGATATTATTCCCCAAGCTATATTCATGCTGTATTCTGTTTTTACCCAAAGTTTTTTTTTTTGCAGTCCTATGGGAAAGACAGAAAGGTGGGGATAGAACTAGGGAGGGATGAAGTGAATAGTTGAGTTAGGTAATGAGTGTGGATAATAGGGAGGAGGGCAGGGCAACAGGCCAGGAAGGGGAAAGATTTTTGGGGGTGAAAAGTGCAAGCCAGATGGGGTAGCCAGGCCCCGACCATATAATGGGGAACAGGCTTAGAGGTAAGATTAGGACAGGGTAGAGGGGAACAGACGCTTATGAAAGGTTGCATGGCAGTAAAAATGAGTGCGTGAGAAGTTAGAAGGTACTGAAGGTAGAGGCTTTTTGGGTAAGGCCAAGTGGAGAAGTTGTTTAAATGCATCTATAAAAGGTGAAGTATGTCCAGTAAAACTAAGCGATCTGGAACTTGGAGTCTTTGTCCTCAAGGGAACCACTCAGGTCTTCCATCAATGTAATACCTTCAATATGACAAAGTCATTGCTGAACTGTCTTCGGGGAAGGAAACTTACAAAAAAGTGCTGGAATGAAGATACAGTTGTGCTCATAAGTTTACATACCCTGGCAGAATTTATGATTTCTTGGCCATTTTTCAGAGAATATGTATGATGACACAAAAACCATTTCTTTCACTCATGGTTAGTGTTTGGCTGAAGCCATTTATTATCAATCAACTGTGTTCACTCTTTTTAAATCATGACAACAGAAACTACCCAAATGACCCTGATCAAAAAAGTTTACATACCCTGGTGATTTTGGCCTGATAACATGCACACAAGTTGACACAAAGGGGTTTAAATGGCTATTAATCGTAACCATCCTCACCTGTAATCTGTTTGCTTGTAATTAGTGTGTGTGTGTGTGTGTGTGTGTGTGTGTGTGTGTGTGTGTGTGTATAAAAGATCAATGAGTTTCTGGACTCCTGACAGACCCTTGCATCTTTTATCCAGGTCTGCACTGAAACTTCTGGATTCTGAGTCATGGGGAAAGCGAAAGAATTGTCAAAGGATCTGCAGGAAAAGGTAGTTGAACTGTATAAAACAGGAAAGGGATATAAAAAGATATCAAAGGAATTGATAATGCCAATCAGCAGTGTACAAAGAAGTGGAAAATGAGGGGTTCTGTTGAAACCAAACCACAATCGGGTAGACCAACTAAGATTTCAGCCACAACTGCCAGGAAAATCTTTCGGGATGCAAAGAAAAACCCACAAATAACTTCAGGTGAAATACAGGACTCTGAAAAAATTTGGGGCGGCTGTTTCAAGATGCACAATAAGGAGGCACTTGAAGAAAGATGGACTGCATGGTCGAGTCACCAGAAGAAAGCCATTACTACGCAAATGCCACAAAGTATCCCGCTTACAATACGCCGAACAGCACAGAGACATGCCTCAAACCTTCTGGTACAAAGTCATTTGGAGTGATGAGAACAAAATTGAGCTTTTTAGCCACAACCATAAATGCGACATTTGTAGAGGAGTCAACAAGACCTATGATGAAAGGTACACCATTCCTACTGTGAAACATGGGAGGTGGATCGCTGATATTTTGGGGATGTGTGAGCTACAAAGGCACAGGAAATTTGGTCAAAATTGATGGCACGATGAATGCAGTATGTTATAAAAAAATACTGGAGGAACATTTGGATTCACATGTTACGTACTTGGACATTGCAACATGACAATGATCCAAAACACAAGGTCAAGTCGACCTGTCATTGGCTGCAACAGAATAAAATGAAAGTTCTGGAGTGGCCATCTCAGTCTCCTGACCTCAATATCATTGAGCCACTCTGGGGAGATCTCAAACGTGCAGTTCATGCAAGACAGCCCAAGAATTTACAAGAACTGGAGGCTTTTTGCCAAGAGGAATGGGCAGCTTTACCATCTGGGAAGATAAAGAGCCTCATCCACAAAATACTTCAAGCTGTCATTGATGTTAAAAGGGGCAATACACGGTATTAAGAACTGGGGTATGAAAACTTTTGACCAGGGTCATTTGGGTAGTTTCTGTGCTCATTATGATTTAAAAAGAGTAAACACAGTTGATTGATTAAAAAAAAGGCTTCAACCAAATACTAATCATGAGTCAAAGAAATGTTTTTGTGTTATCATTCATATTCTCTGAAAATGGCCAAGAAATCATAAATTCTGCCAACTGTAAACTTATGAGCACAACTGTATGTTCCTAATTGACTAGGTATATTATAACCAATTTTTATATGCTTTTGAGGGTTCTGTCAACGTGGCATGGCACAAGTGAAAAGGCCCTGGTAAAAGGCTGTCAGTGAATTTCTGAACAATTGTGTGTCCAAAAAATTCTGTAAGTCTGGCAGGGCCAAGGCATGAAGCATATCAGCTGGCTCCAAGCAGCATCTCCAGCAAAAGTTTGGTATAGAAGGATACATGCAATATAAGAAGTGCAGCGCTGGACAAGTTAATGAATGTGAATGGTGAAATTAATAAACCAATTATTATAAATGGTAAGTAAACTCTCTTAGTCAATATATCAAAATGGTAACAAAATCACAATCATACGTGATAACTGTATAGAGTGCTTCACAATACATGAACACACAAACTATAAATGAGTGAAAAAATTGTGAAGGCATATAAAAGCATAAAAGTCCAAAACAGTGTATTTGATGTAAAATATTCTATGCAGGTTTCAGGGATAAATCTTCACTGTTCAGTGTTAGCCCACCACCGGATAGATAGATTGAAGGCTTACCAGAAAGTCTGTGACCGCCCTTATTCAGGGGGGTCAAAACAAGCTTAGCAGATGTGAATGGACAACCACAGGGATACTCCAAAAGGACACCGCTGGGCCTATACGTCCAGTACAAAAAGTTGGTGTTGTGGTGCCAAAAAAGAAGCAGAGGGAGATGCTCCGCTGGTGCAAATAACTCCTCTGCTTCCAACGCTAAAGTCTTCTCTCTACTTCCTCCCAACTTCTTTTTTGGCACCACAACACCAACTTTTTGTACTGGATCCATGGATGCCACTATGTTTGCCCTATGAGAGGATACCCCAGGATAGGATTTTGGAAGATATCCACAGCTGCTGTCGGTTGGTTGGCTGCCCGGGAAGGAGTCCTAACGTATGGGCCCAGCGGTGTCCTTTGGAGTATCCCTGTGGTGGTCCATTCACATCTGCTAAGCTTGTTTTGACCCCCCTGAATAAGGGCGGTCACAGGCTTTCTGGTAAGCCTTCAATCTATCTATCGGTGGTGGGCTAACACTGAACAGTGAAGATTTATCCCTGAAACCTGCATAGAATATTTTACATCAAATACACTGTTTTGGACTTTTATGCTTTTATATGCCTTCACAATTTTTTCACTCATTTATAGTTTGTTTGTTCATGTATTGTGAAGCACTCTATACAGTTATCACGTATGATTGTGATTTTGTCACCATTTTGATATATTGACTAAGAGAGTTTACTTACCATTTATAATAATTGGTTTATTAATTTCACCATTCACATTCATTAACTTGTCCAGCGCTGCACTTCTTATATTGCATTTGTTTTTTTGTGCCCTCATATCGGGGATATAGTGCACAGCAGCAGGACCTTCTTTCATTCACATTTTACCCATAGTTTTTATGCACCTAGCGCAATTCTTTTTCTTTTAACTATAGAAGGATACATGGCGTTTAACAGGAAGGGATGTGGTACCAGCAGGTATCAGTGTTGTGTCTGGTATCTATTACTATAAAGGGGACCAGTAAGAAATTGTATTTTGGATTGTGCTGCAGGAGAGAGGTGTGCTGGAAGTCATGTTTCCATCAATCCAAAAAGTGGAGCTTAAGATGTCTCCATTTCATAGATGGAGTGCGTTTTACTCCAGTCCTGTGGCTTGACATTTATGCTCAAATTGGGTCATGGGGCATTGAAAAAGGTGGGCATCGAGTAGGGATCTGAGGCAGTATGACAGCTAAAATATACTCAAAGGGCCCAGTGGCCCAGTCAGGGTTGTGTAGCATTTGCTCAGCCATCACCCAGGCAGAGTGCCTAATGAATTCTAGGTTATGCCCTTGACGTAAAAGGTTAAATGCCTATCTTTTTTGGGTTGATGTTTCATTCAATTGGGGTGAAATATATTTTGTTATTCATTTTCCTTGCCTGTATAGAGCTTATAATGTGACATTGTTGCAATATTACTTCAGTTCTTGTAAAACTATATAATGAAGGTGTACTACTGATATGATATTTGTATATGGATTATGTGCTCTCACCTGTGAATACAATTTTCAAAATACACATACTGTAATACTTTATTAAAATGATCTTTTGTGTTTATTTTGTTGTAGGCATCCCCCTCTTAGACTTTAGTGCTTGGTGAACCCCGGTTAGGTGAGAGTCAGCACGCCACCTTGCACGAACAAGGGAGGCAAATTCTCCCTGCCTAGCTGTTGTGTGGGGATGACCGCCTTCTCCCCTTTGCGCTGTCCCATGGTGGCTACCTTGTGGGCCACAATGGGACTGTTCTGCAAGTGGTTACTCATTCCCTCTGTTTGAGGTGGTGTGGCCCTTTAACCTTCCCCCTTCATCTGAGATGGGTGGGGGTTGTCTTTGTTATGCCGCTAGCACCGTGCAATAGGCGGACATTTCTGCCTATTGCAGCCAGCAGTAGATTATTATACGTCATCAGCTACGGCACAGCTGCACCACTTCAATACTGGGTACCTCCCCCCCTTCTTGCCCAGTACAATTTTCAGCTTTCATAGCTGTTGCACTTTAAATGACAAATTGCGCGGTCATGCAACACTGTACCCAAACTAAATTTTTATCATTTTCTTCCCACAAATAGAGCTTTTTTTTGGGGGGGGGGGTATTTGATCACCACTGGGGTTTTTATTTTTTGCTAAACAAACTAAAAAAAAAAAATTTTGAAAGAAAAAGTTTTTCTTTGTTTCTCCTTCACTGACGGGCACTGATGAGTTGGCACTGATGAGTTGGCACTGATAAGGTGGCACTGATATGTAGAATTGATGGGCACTGATATGCAGCACTGATGGGCACTGACAGGGGGCACTGATAGCCACTAATAGATGGCACTGATGGGCAGCACTGATGAGGTACTGACAGGTTTTCCTGATGGGCACTGACAGGCGTTTCTGATTTGGCACTGACTGGCAGCTGATGGGCACTGTTAGTGGCACATCTGATGAGGCTGTGATAATCAATGTGCTCATTATCAGCACAGACCCGCCCTCTGACAGGGAGAGCCGCCGATCGGCTCTCCCTGTCAGCGTGAACCGAGCAAAGCCATTTACTGGCACTTCCTGGTTCACGCTGTGATTGGTCAGCTGATCACGTGGTAAGGAGCCTCCGTCAGAGGATCATTACTATGATTGGAGATGCAGTGTGTCAGAGTGACAAACAGCACCACTGATCGCCGCACTGCGTGCCCTGGCAGGTGCACCCCGTCGTCTTACCCTGCTGGATGTCATATGATGCCCAGTCAGTATAACTGAACCAGTGCCCGGCCAGAAATGGTTAAACACATAAGCAAAATAAAATGCTGTCTTTTCATGACACACGAAGGAGCTTTGGGCTCGGTTCACACTGCCACGACATAGGATCCGACTTGTGAGACCCTAAGTCGTGTGACATATGGCACTACTGAAGTCACCCCGACTTTAGAAAAGGTTCCTGTACTACTTCAAGGAGACTTCTATCCAACTTGTGCCCATAGACCCATTTAACTACTTCCTATAGCATCATATGACGTCCAGCAGGATAAATGCCAGCACGCACCTGTGGGGGCGTGCAGCGTGGCGGTCTGACAAACAGCTACGCCGATCTCGGTAAAGAGCCTCTGATAGAGGCTCTTTACCACGTGATCAGCCGTGTCCAATCATGGCTGATCACAGTGTAAACAGGAAGAGCCATTTATCGGCTTTTCCTTACTCGCTTCTGACAGACTTGAGTAAAGGAGAGCCGATTGGTGGCTCTCCTGACGAGGGGGTCTGTGCTGATTGTTTATCAATGCAGCCCCCCCCGCGGATACCCACAGTGGACCACCAGGAAATGCCGCCAGGACCACCAGGGTGCCCACCACACATTGATGAGCAGGTATGCCCCCCATGGCCACCAGGGATGCCACACAGTGCCCTAAAAGATACCAGTGCCCACAAATGGTGCTAGTCAGTGCCTACTATGAATGCCTGCCAGATGTCTCATCAGTGATTCCCAGCAGTGCCACCCATCAGTGTCCATCAGTGTCACCTACGAGTGCCCATCAGTGCCCACCTATCACTGTCCAACCGTGCCACCCATAAGTACCCATCAGTGCCGCCTATGAGTGCCTATCAATGCCCATCAGTACTGCATACCAGTGCCACCTATGAGTGCCCATCAGTGCCACCTTATCAGTGCTGCCTCATCAGTGTCTGTCAGTGCCGTCTCATCTGTGCCCGTCAGTGAATGAGAAAACTTATTTCCAAAATTTTATAACAGAAACAAAAATTTCCCTAAATTTTCAGTATTTTTTTTATTTGTTGCGCAAAAAAAAAACCCCAGCAGTGATCAAATACTACCAAAAGAAAGCTCTATTTGTGGGAACAAAATTATAAAAAATTTGTTTGGGTACAGTGTAGCATGACCGCGCAATTGTCATTCAAATTGGGACAGCGCTGAAAGCTAAAAATTGGCTTGGGCAGGAAGGGGCGAATGTGTCTGGTATTGAAGTGGTTAATGGAAGTTGCCTTCAAGTTTGAGCCTCATCTTAATTGATGTGATTTGAATCCAACATTACAGAAAGATTACACAGGCATTCCCTGAAGGTGCTTTAAAGTCACGCCTAAGTCACGCTAAAGTTGCCTAGCACTGCAGGTCATGGCAGTGTGAACCGTGTGTAAGGGCCCACTCACACCTTGGTGCCTTGATGTGTTGCATTAATGTATGTGCGTTAACATGTGTTAAAGCAGCCTATTCATTATCAATGCCCATGCCAATACACCAAATGGTTCAGAACTGCAGCACATGTGCGTTCCCTCATTGAGCTGGGGTGCTGCTATAAATGAACCTGTAACGCACTGATGCATGTAAATACAGAATACTTTATTAATCCTAAAGGGAAATTGTGAAATTGTTAAAGCACTCATTATAAACACTGGCCCTCATGTATTTTAACCCTTCCATGCCTAAGCCAATTTCTGACTATTGTTTACAAGTTAAAATACACATTTTTGCTAGAAAATTACTTAGAACCCCCAAACATTACATATATTTTTTTAGCAGAGACCCTGGAGAATAAAATGGTGATTGTTGCAATATTTTATATCACACGGTATTTGCGCAGCAGTCTTTCAAACTCAGTTTTTTGGGGAAAAAAAGACACTTTCATGAATTTAAAAAAAAAAAACTAAACAGTAAAGTTAGCCCAATTTTTTTGTATAATGTGAAAGATGATGTTACGCTGAGTAAATAGATACCCAACATGTCATTCTTTGAAATTGCACACTCGTGGAATGGCAACAAACTACAGTACCTAAAAATCTCCATAGGCGACGCTTTAAAAAAAATTAACGGTTACCAGGTTAGAGTTAGAGGAGTTCTTTTACTAGAATTATTGTTCTTGCTCCACCGATCGTGGCGATAACTCACATGTGTGATTTGAACACAGTTTACATATGCGGGCGCGACTTACACATGCGGTTTCTTTGCTGCACGAGCTCGCGGGAACAGGGGAGCTTTAAAAATTTTTTTTTTCTTCTTATTTATTTTATTTTTTTACATTGTCACTTTAAAAAAAAAAAAAAAAAATTATTTTCACTTTTTTTGCTGCCACAAGGAATGTAAACATCCCTTGTAATAGTAACAGGTGGTGACAGATACTCTTTATGGAGGGATTGGGGGCCTAAAACACCCCAAATACCTCCTTGGCACTTCAAAGTATTCAGATCCCCAAAAACAGTGATTCTGAATACTGTAACTTTTTAAAAAATCAGTGCCATTGGCAGCCGAGTAAACTGGAAGTGACGTCGTGACATCCCCTCCTGTGTTTTTACATGGGGGACTGGAACGAAGCCGGTTTTTATTCCTTTAAGATGAGGCCGCATATGTGCGTACGGTTGGCACTAAGGGGTTAAGAAACAAAAAAGGTACAGTTGCAATAAAAAGTATGTGAACCCTTTCGGAATGATATGGATTTCTGCACAAATTGGTCATAACATGTGATCTGATCTTCATCTAAGTCACAACAATAGACAATCACAGTCTGCTTAAACTAATAACACACAAAGAATTAAATGTTACCATGTTTTTATTGAACACACCATGTAAACATTCACAGCGCGGGTGGAAAAAGTATGTGAATCCTTGGATTTAATATCTTGTTGAACCTCCTTTGGCAGCAATAACTTCAACCAAACGTTTCCTGTAGTGGCATATCAGACGTGCACAACGGTCAGGAGTAATTCTTGACCATTCCTCTTTACAGATCGGTTTTAATTCAGCAATATTCTTGGGATGTCTGGTGTGAATCGCTTTCTTGAGGTCATGCTACAGCATCTCAATCGGGTTGAGGTCAGGACTCTGACTGGGCCACTCCAGAAGGCATATTTTCTTCTGTTTAAGCCATTCTGTTGTTGATTTACTTCTATGCTTTGGGTTGTTGTCCTTTTGCAACACCCATCTTCTGTTGAGCTTCAGCTGGTGGACAGATGGCCTTAAGTTCCCCTGCAAAATGTCTTGATAAACTTGGGAATTCATTTTTCCTTCAATAATAGCAATCTGTCCAGGCCCTGATGCAGCAAAGCAGCCCCAAACCATGATGCCCCCATCACCATACTTCACAGTTGGGATGAGGTTTTGATGTTGGTGTGCTGTGCCTCTTTTTCTCCATAGTGTTGTGTGTTTCTTCCAAACAACTCAACTTTGGTTTCATCTGTCCACAGAATATATTGCCAGTACTGATGTGGAACATCCAGGTGCTCTTGTGCAAACTGTAAACGTGCAGCAATGTTTTTTTTGGACAGCAGTGGCTTCCTCTGTGGTATCCTCCCATGAAATCCATTCTTGTTTAGTGTTTTACGTATCATAGATTCACTAACACGGATGTTGGCATATGCCAGAGACTTTTGTAAGTCTTCAGCTGACACTTTAGCATTCTTCTTCACCTCATTGAACAGTCTGCGCTGTGCTCTTGCAGTCATCTTTACAGGACACCCACTCCTAGGGAGAGTAGCAGCAGTGCTGAACTTTCTCAATTTATAGACAATTTGTCTTACTGTGGACTGATGAACAGCAAGGCTCTGGACATACTTTATAACTCTTTCCAGCTTTATGCAAGTCAACAATTCTTAATCAAAGGTCTTCTGAGAGCTCTTTTGTGCGAGGCATCATTCAACATCAAGCAATGCTTCTTGTGAAAAGCAAACCCAGAACTGGTGTGTGTTTTTTATAGGGCAGGGCAGCTGTAACCAACACCTCCAATCTCATCTCATTGATTTAACTCCAGTTGGCTGACACCTCACTCCAATTAGCTCTTGGAGATCTCATTAGTCTAGGTGTGCACATACTTTTTCTACCTGCACTGTGAATGTTTATATGGTGTGTTCAATAAAAACATGGTAACATTTAATTATTTGTGTGTTATTAGTTTAACCCTTTCATGACTAAGCCTATTTTTGAAATTTGGTGTTTACAAGTTAAAATCCATATTTTTTGCTAGAAAATTACTTAGAACCCCCAAACATTATATATATATTTTTTTTAGCAGAGAATCTAGAGAATAAAATGGCGATTGTTGCAATATTTTATATCACACGGTATTTGTGCAGCGGTGTTTTAAACGCAAATTTTTGGAAAAGGGACACTTTCATGAATTTTAAAAAATCCAAACAGTAAAGTTACATATATAATGAAAATTCTATCCCTGGGGTGGTCTATGGAATAGGCCTCCTAGGGACAGGATAGACAGCTACTTCTGGTCAGAAAGGGCACTCTACACACTTATATAAAAAGTTTAGTAACACATTTTATTATGGTGATATACACCCGAATTGTTGATTTAAAAGACAGTCAGGTTGCTTCCTTAAAAGCTGATACAATAGTGTCTTCTAACAATATGTTATTCAAAACTATGCTGACACTTTAACTATGTTGCAAGTGACTGACATCCGACAAACAATACTCACAAAAAACAATCAACAAAAAACATAAAATGCAGGCGCCTGAAGTTTACCACTACTAATCGGCAATCCCAGTGGGTCAATCGCCTCTATGTTTTAATTATAAATAATTATTATTGGATCAAATCCTATTACTTAGTTAGTTATGGGGGTGTCGAGCAGTAGTGGTCCCCGGGGAATATAGTTTGAGTTCACTGAGTTGGCCGGGGTTTTAGTGGGAAGGATGGGGGGCGGTAATTGGGGCGGTAACAAAACAATTGTATTGCTAAATTGTCTTAGTTCGTGCTGGGTCCTCTAGGTTACAATGGGGAGTCCTCTTTGAGCTGATCCATAAAGGGAAAAAAATGAGTATAGGTATGTAAGGGATTGCTCTAAGTTCCGATCCTCTTTAATCTCTGTTATTGCCGTAGTTGGTTATTATCATTATGAGAGCAGAGTGCTGTAATTCCAATATTGAACAGGTGGGGGTGAGGCTGAAATTGCCTTAACTGTTGCTAGTTACTGAAGGATTCCCTGGAAAGTTCATTGAAAACCCATCCGTGAATAAATGCAGGTGATTGTATAAGAACTTAATTCACTTTGACTCGCTGATTGTATAAAATAGATGTGTTTCCTCTATGTGACCGTTCAACAATAGTGAGAGGGGCATTAAATTGTTAGTCCCCTATTTCTCTGATCATATAGGTATTAACACAATCTAAGAATAAAGCAGAGTATCGGTGGGTAAATGTCTGTCATATAAATGAAACACGGGATACTGTGGGTTAAATGAAAAAGATATTGTGGTTACTTTACCAGTTTCTTTTCTTGTGTGGACTTCTGTGAAGTGAACCTCTTATCTCTCCTTGCTGTTTGTGTTTGAGTTGTAAAACAGCTACTGATGTGTGTCAGGTCCCGGAGATCAGGTCTTCACTTGTCCCGCTATTCAAGATAACTGGTAATTTGCAGGTAAATCAAAAGATCTCCTAGTTATTAGCCGCTCTTCTGTCACTTTTCTGGATGTTTTTCCAGCTACTTGCTCTTCAGTGGTGAGGCATCTGTTGATGGATTTTAGATCCTTGCTGTTAGATCGTAAATTGCCTTGTATCCCTGTATAGATGGTCATACATACACCGATCCGATGGACGATTTTAGTTGCTCCCAGCTTCCGCTGTACTTCCGTTTTAATTTCTACTCCAAATGGGCTTGCTATAAGCTCTTCTTTTGTTGGTATCCTATATGTAGCAGGACCCTGCTACACCGCTCCTCCGCTACCCGGCATTAGTGCAGGGGTCACTTCACATGGCTGCCCTGCCTGCTGTTAACGTCGACGCGTTTCGCAACAAGGTAAGTTACGTAGCTTCTTCTGGACGTTCTGAGGGTTGATCCTCACCTCTCCTTTATAGTGATTCCAGGTGCGGTCGCTCCTCCTATTATTCTCATTAAAGAACGATTAAGGACAAGCTTAAATGGCAGCTTGGATAAATGTCTCTCATTCATCTGCAACATTTGTATGTTTAATTCCTATTTCGTCAAGATCACTATGTTTATCTGATTCGCTTATAGTTAGAGTCTCCTTTGCTATTTAACATATTTTTCAACTAGGAAATATTAGGCATCTTTCCCTAATGGTAGATTTATAAATTGGGAATTTTTGTGGAGGGTTTTGTGCAGTTAGTGTTTTATATTCGGGGGGACAAAATATACACATAAATAAGACATCAGTAAATGACACTAGGAAGGTAAAGATTTGTGAGGAGAGATTGATCTCTTATTTTTGGCCATTTGTTTGTCTTGGGGGGGGGGGGGGGGAAAGGGAGAGGGAATAAGGGGGGGTAAAGGGGGGGAAAAAGTTGGGGTTTAGTTTTTAGGGTAGGGGGGAGGGGGAAGAATAATTGAGGTTGGGGAGGGAGGGCAACATATCAGAAGGAAAGAAAAAAAAATAAAAATTTTTTTAAAAAAAAGGTAAAAAAGTATTTATAAGACGGATATATTGGTTGTCTGTAACTCCAGAGAGACGTTCATCTTTTTTCAAGAAACCCCTTTATTTATTCAAAAATGGCTGTAGATTTAACTCGGTATTCATACCAAGGGGTGCTAAAGATTTCAAGGTGTAGATCCACCATTTTTCTTTTTGTAATAGGATGCTATCAAAATCTCCTCTTCTCTCTGGTAATTTCAAAACATATATACCCTTCACTTTCAGACCTTCTATTTCACCTTTATGATACCTTGCGAAATGTTTGGCTACTGGGCGATCTTCCTTTTTTTCCCCAAGTTCCCCCTTCAACATTCTTTCCCGCTCCTTTTTGATATCCCTTAAGTGTTCCCCTATTCTAACCTTTAGGGGTCTCTTCGTCTTCCCGATGTACATTTTTGGGCATGGGCACGTAATCATATAGATCACCTTCGATGTGGAACAATTTATTAACTCCCTAATTTCAAATTCTTTTTCACCTTTTGCGTCATTAAAAGTATCTGTTCTTTCCACATGTGAGCATATCTGACATTTCGTACATGGAAACATACCTCTACTGCGTGGAAATTTACATAACCACGTGGGGTTGCTGTGCATAGTGAATTCTGAATGTATGAGTATGTCCCCTATGCTTTTAGATCTTCGAGCTACCATCTGGGGTCTCTCTCCTACTATTTTTGCTATATTTTTGTTTTTAAGTAGGATGTTCCAGTTCTTTTCCAATATTTTACGAACGGAGCCCCATTGTGCTCCATAGGTAGTAATCAGTCTTACTGGGCTAGATTTGGTTGTTTTTGATGATGTAGATTTTTGATTTATTGTCAACAGGCTTTCTCTTGTTCGTATTGCTGCTTTTTGTTTTGCTCTACGAATCTGACGGTGGGAGTACCCCCTTTCCCGGAATCTTTTATATAATTCTTTTGACTCCCTAATTAGATCTTTGGTATCTGAGCAGTTTCGCTTTATTCTTATGAACTGTCCTGTAGGGATTCCATTTTTAAGCCAGGGGGGATGATGGCTGTCTGCTCTCAATAGTGTATTTGCTGCCGTCTGTTTCCGATAGGTGCAGGTGTTTACTTTACCCTCCTCAAGTCTAATGGTTAGGTCTAAAAATGGCAATTGGTGTTGGTCATATGCGTAGGTCAGTCTTATGTTACGTTGATTAACATTGAGTTCTGCGATGAACTCATGCAGAGACAGTATGTCACCAACCCACACGACCAGCACGTCATCTATGTACCTCAGCCACGTATGCACGTGGCTGAGGTACAAAGGATGGGTATACACTTCCTCTTCCTCCCAGTATCCCAAATGGAGGCACGCGTAGGCTGGTGCCCATGCTGCTCCCATTGAGGTGCCCTTTATCTGTTGATAGAACTTATTTGAAAACTGAAAGAAATTGTGCTGTAGCGCGAATTCCAGAAGTTCGATAAGAAATTCATTTTGAGGCCCGAATTCTGGAAAATTTTTCTCCAGAAAACTTCTAGCTGCTGCTATCCCCCAACAGTGTGGTATCGATGTGTACAGTGATTCTACATCGATACTTACCAACCATGCTTCCTCTGTGATTCTCAGATCTGCGATTTTGGCTAGTACATGACGTGTATCTTGTACGAACGATTTTAATTCGTTTACCATTGTTTTTAGCAGGGAATCCAGGTACTTTCCTACTCTGTCCAAGGGTCCTCGGATAGCAGACACAATTGGTCTCCCTGGAGGTTTTTCCAGGGATTTGTGGACTTTTGGGATGCAGTAAAAGGTGGGGATATTATAGTCATCAACTGAGAGGTATTCAAACTCCTTCTTTGTTAATAACCCCACCTCCACTGCATCGTCCAGTCTGCTATTCAATTCTCGGACAACCCGCGGAAAGGGGTCATGATCTAGTTTTAGGTAAGTATTCAGGTCTCCTAAGAGGCGTTTGGCTTCTTTTTCGTAGTCTTCATCGTCCATTAGGACGATGTTGCCGCCCTTATCACTTCTCTTAATTATGATTTGTTTTGCCTCTTTGAGTTCCTTTAACGCCTGTCGTTCTGTTGGGGTAAGGTTGTCATGGCCTATCTGTTTCCAAGGAATTTCTTCTAAATCTGCCTGGACCATTTCCAGGAATATACTTAACCATTTGTTTTTTCCTAGCGATGGCATTTTTGTAGATCTTATGTTGAGATTTGCTGATCTCTTAGTGGGAAAGCTTGTTTGTGGATTCTCATTTTCCTCTAGCAGAGAGTTGAGGATGTCGATCACATTCTGATCTTCCTCCTCAAAATCACCATTGTGCGATTCCATGGGTTCGTTTTGTTCGTATAATGATCTAAAAAACACTTTTCTTAGGTATAATACCACATCTTTGTAAACGGTAAACTCATCCATGGAACTCACTGGTGAGAAAGACATTCCGTGTTGTAACAACTGAATGTGTCTCTCTGCTAGAGGAAATGAGGACAAATTAATGACAGTCTTATCCTCTCCTGTCATATTGTCATTAGTTGAGTCTTTTAGCGATTTAGTAAAGTTACCCCAATTTTTTTGTATAATGTGAAAGATGATGTTATGCCGAGTAAATAGATACCAAACATGTCACGCTTTATAATTGCACGCACAAGTGGAATGGCGGCAAACTATGGTAGCTATGAATTTCCATAGGCGACGCTTTAAATTTTTTTTACGGTTACCAGGTTAGAGTTACAGAGGAGGTCTAGTGCTAGAATTATTGCTCTCGCTCTGACGATCGCGGCGATACCTCACATGTGTGATTTGAACACCGTTTACATATGCGGGCGCGACTTCCGTATGCGTTTTATTCGCTGCGCGAGCTCGCGGGGACGGAGGCGCTTTAAAATTTTTTTTTTTTTTTAATTTATTTTATTTATTTTTAGACTTATAAATTGTGTTTTTAAAAAAAATGTTTTTTTTTTTTACTTTTATTGCTGTCACAAGGAATGTAAACATCCCTTGTAACAGTAATAGGTGGTGACAGGTACTCTTTATGGAGGGATCGAGGGTCTAAAAGACCCCCGATCCCTCCTCTGCACTTCAAAGTATTCAGATCGCCGAAAACGTCGAATCTGAATACTGTATATTTTTTTAAATTCGGCGCCATTGGCAGCCGAGTAAACGGGAAGTGACGTCATGACGTCGCTTCCGCGTTTACATTGAGAAGGCTGGAACGAAGCCGCCCACGGCTTCGTTCCAGCCCGCCCACAGCCGCCGGAGACAGCCGATTGGACACCGGGCTTCCCGATCGCACGGGAGGCCCGGTAAGAGCGGCGGCGGGAGGGGGGGATGTCCCCTCCCGCTCCTCCGGTATAACAGCCGAGCGGCTTTTAGCCGCATCGGTTGTTATATACGGGTAGCCGATCGCCCGCTCTAAACAACGGTACCGGGATGATGCCTGCAGCTGCAGGCATTATCCCGGTATAACCCCGGAAAGCCGAGTACGCACATCTGCGTACGGTCGGCGGGAAGGGGTTAAGCAGACTGTGATTGTCTATTGTTGTGACTTAGATGAAGCTCAAATCACATTTTATGACCAATTTGTGCAGAAATCCATATCATTCCAAAAGGGTTCACATACTTTTTATTGCAACTGTAGTTGCTTTTCTGTAACACCAAATATGAATATCTTTTATTAAAGTGGAACTGACGTCTTATAGCGTCTAGATGTGTGTGAACACTGCTCTAGGTCAGTCTCCCATCTCCACAAACACATACAGACCAGGTGCTGGTCCTTGGATTCCAATGAGCAAAAAATAATTCTGGTTGGCTGCATGCCCAGTAAAATCACCTTTATTTCAGCAAGTCAATAAAAACGTATCCAAAACCACACAAATAGAGGAGAATAGCATCACCATCTAATGACTAAGTGCTAAGGAAGCGTGAAACGTGTTAGCTGGCGCTGAGGTTCCCCTCTATTTGTGTGATTTTGGACTTGCTAAAATAAAGGTGATTTTATTGGACGTGCGACCAACCAGAATTATTTTTTTGCTCCTATAGAGTCTAATAGACTGCGAGCAGGCAGGCAGCATGCAATGTTTCTTCTGCAATAAAAAAAAAAAAAAAAAAAAACACACCTACGTGCCTGCTTGCAGTCTTGTACAGCCTGTAAACTGCATCATCTGTTTCCCTGTGTTCTTGGACGACTGACTCCTGCACATGCACAGGTGTTACATCATCCCGAACCAGCCCATCAAGATGCCAAAAGATCGGCACTCCCCTGCTGGGTTCGCACCAGATCTTCCGAACATGGAAAAAAGTATGGACCCGAACCAGGAACCCTATTAAATTCTATGGGACCCGAACATGAAAATTCAAAAGTCCACATTTTGAAGGCTTTTATGCAAGTTATTGGCCATAAAAGGGTATGGGGGCTCGGGTAATGCCCTGGGGGATATGTATCAATGCAAAATGTTTTAAATAAAAATATAATTTTAAAGGAGCAGTGATTTTAACCACTTCAATACCAGGCACTTAGACACCTTCCCGCCCAGGCCAATTTTCAGCTTTCAGTGCTGTCGCAATTTGAATGACAATTGCGCGGTCATGCTACACTGTAATCAAACAATTTTTTAATTATTTTGTTCCCACAAATAGAACTTTCTTTAGGTGGTATTTGATCACCTCTGCAGTTTTTATTTTTTGCGTAACAAATAAAAAAAGACCGAAAATTTGGAAAAAAAAACAACAAGTTTTTCTTTGTTTCTGTTAAAAAGTTTTGTAAATAAGTACGTTTTCTTCTTCAATGACGGGCACTGATACGGCGGCACTGATGGGCACCGATGAGGTGGCACTGATGAGTGGCACTGGTATGCGGCACTGATGGGCACTCATAGGTGGCACCGATGGGCACTCATATGCAGCACTGATGGGCACTCATAGGTGGCATTGATGGGCACTCATAGGTGGCACTGATAGGTGGCACGGATGGGCAGATAGGTGGGCACTGATGGGTACAGATGGGCACTGACAGGTGGCACCAATGGACACTGATGTGTGGCACTGATGACACTGATTGGTGGCACCGATGCCCCTAAGGGTGGCATTGCTGGGCATCACTGCAATATAATGGTGCCAATCAGTGCCCATATGTGGGCACTGATTGGCACAGATTGGGCACTGACTAGGCACATCGGGCACATGTGGATGGCCATGGGGTACATACCTGGCCATCCACATGTTGCCCCCTTCCCTGGTGGTCCTAGTGGCGATCCCTGGTGGTCCAGTGTGGTCATCTGAGGGGGGGCTGCACTGATAAACAATCAGCGCAGACCCCCCCGTCAGGAGAGCAGCCGACAGACACGAGTGAGGAAATGCCGATCAACGGCTCTTCCTATTGACATCGTGATCAACCGTTATTGGACACGGCTGATCACATGGTAAAGAGCCTCCGCCGGAGGCTCTTTACCAAGATCGGTGGAGCGGTGTATCAGACTGATACACCGCTCCACCGATTGCCGCGATGCGCGCCCCAGTGGGCGCGCGGCAGCATGTTATCCTGCTGGACGTCATATGATGCCCAGTCAGGATAACTGAACCACCGCCCGGCCATCTGCTATGGGCCAGGCGGGAAGAGGTTAATGATGCTCAAAGTGAAAGAATAAAAATGTAAAATTCCTTTAAATATGGTGCCTGGGGGGTCCCCTTAGTCTGCCTGTAAAGTACCGCATCTGTGCCATGTATAGAACCTGCTGCAATTGACATATATAAAGAAAAATAGACATTTAAATTGATTTCCCCCCCAAAATCCACCCCAGATGCTTATCCAAGCATGCAGCCTGGAAGGCCAGAAGAGTGGGGGGGGGGAACGAGCGAGTGTCCCCCTCTTTCCTGGCCTGCCAGGCTGCATGCCCAGATAAGGGTCTGGCATGGATTTGGGGGGACCCCACACCCTTTTTAAAAAAAAAATTCTATTGCTGGCAATGTTTTTTGACAGCTGATGATTCATCTGTTAAGGAAGCAGCGGCTGGCTTTCCGACGCGCTCCGGAACAACCAGCAGCTATTCAATTGCACTTGGTGGGTGAAAATCCAGCCAAGCGCCCTGAAAATTCGCCAAACACCTGAACGGTTGGCTGTTCAGCGCCAAATTGATGCTCAGCCTGAACAGTTCTCCCATCTCTACTTGGGGAGAAGATGCTGGTTCCGACGAGAGACCGAGACCGTTGGGGAGAAGGGAAGATTCGTGAGTTTAGTCCCTCTTTAACAAAGGTGGACCTGCCCTTTAAAATTAAATATCATCAGTGAAAACTGTGCCAAAACAGCAGTCCAACATATGGGTTTCCATTTTCTTTTCTACTAGTAACCCATTTTGTCTGAAACTGGCTCTGATGTATGGTTCAGGATACTAGTGGCTCTGCTGCTTCAGATGAGAAAATAGTTAATTGGTTTTATTAAGAGAATTATGTATTTTTCATACAAGAAACTACACAAAACTTTTTGTTTAGACTGGAGGCCTTCTTTAAAGGAAGGTATTCAATAATGTACAGTTTTATTTCAGAGCGAGAGGTCTGTATCAGTGTGAAATCAAACATTTTGTTAAGAATCAACCCTCTATTCACTGAAATGGCCTCAACAACCACTGCAACAGCTTCACTTATGCTCCCAATAAAAAGCAGATTCATATTTAATACAACAAAATCCGTTAAGTGGCAGACTGGACCTCAATGAAAATAAAGGTAAGGACAGCAACATACTTATGTAAACACCAAGCAAATAAATGGCATGTTTGATATTTCCAGGAATTAAAATATTTCTCCTGGGTGTTAATGAAGGTAGAAAGAGATTCATTTAATATTGCCTCCAAACATTTCACGACTTGGATGTGGAAAAATGTTGTTATTGGAATTAAGACAAAACATGCTTTCATAGAAATAAAGGCTTTATTTTCTTAAGTTACGAGAGTTGCCAGAAGTGGATGCGAGTATGAGCCAGTGTGGCATGGTCAGAGGCTGTGAAAATGCGTTCTATCATATTGGAGAGCATTAAATCATGATGAAACTGCTGCCAATAAAAGCACTGTTCAAGCACAGTGTGATTCTGATATTGTCTTAATGTGATTAAGTAAGAGCTTACGTTATTTCAATTGCTGTGAAAAAATGATGTGATAATTACCAATGCATATACTGCTGGAGGGCTATTTGTGTAAGCGGAGTCGGACCTCACAGTATTCTACACAAGGTTCATCTTTAGGGCAAGACTTGTCTAGCCTCCCATGTGTAGAAATAAATATATTGTTAATTGCAAGGCATTTATCTAAACTAAATAAAATTCCCACTTTAGGAGGATTTCTGGAACACCTACATTTATTTCACTAAATTATTGATTTTAGATGACTATACTGAATGTATTTAATGTGTGTATTTTAGGTGAAGTATATTGTATATTTGATGTCTTTAAAGAGTATCTAAACCCAAAATAAAACATGCACTATAATGCAACTTATTGGCCCTTAGATGTAGTGGCTGCATTTGCTTAATTTATCAGGCTTTGTTTCCTTTTATTTCCACCTGGTAATCCTGCCGTTAAAGGAGAAGCAGGGCCAAAGCTCTTTTGGCCCTACCTCTCCTGTGGGTCATAGGAGTGCACTTTGTTCTGCACTCCTGTAACCCGTATTTAGCTGACAGCATGCTAAAGAGCGCTGTCGGCTGACATCACTCAGCGGGTCCAGGCTCTAGAGCAGTAGTTCTCAACCTCTCTAATGCTTTGACCCCTTGATAAAATTTCCCAAGTTGTGGGGACCCCCAACAGTAAAATTATTTTCGTAGCGTGGGTTGTCAGAACCCAAGGCAAGACAAGTAATTTGCGTCCCTAACCCACGGACATTTAGCGCTCCCTGACTCCCTTCCACTCGTACAGGATTAAAACCCCATATGGTACATTTTAGGATATACCACTCTTTCTCTTTGTTCTCCTTTCTTTCCCTTTTATCCCTCTCTATCCTAAATTTCTTGTTTTTTTTCTCCCATCCATCTCTCTAGCCGTCTTGTTCTTTCTCTTAATCTTTCTCTCCCTTTTTCTTTGTTGCTTTCTCTCTTTTCCTCTCCCTTCCATGAATTCTCTATTTTTATAGCTTCTCTTACTCTTTGCTTTGTTGCTTGGTGGGGGGGTGGGGGTGGGATGAGTGGCAGTGTTGGCGGGGAGTTGGGATGAGTGGCAATGCTGGTGGGAGTTCTGATCATCCAACTTAGGTGCTCTTGATCAAGGTCATCTGCTGATCTAAGAACTGTAGTGGGGACTTTTAATGGCAACTATAATCACAGGTAGTGTTACTCACTGTGCTTCTGGCTTTGTGGTGTCTCGTAGCAGTGACACCAATGCAGAAATCAGGAGAAAGGGACTCCTCCAGCACCTCCCATTTCACATCCCTCACCAGTCAGCTGAATCTAACAAAGCAACGTTTATTAGCGTGGTCCCACCTCCCCCTCTCACTCGTGGGCAAGATTAATCTTCTTAACTGTTTGCCGACCAGCCGCCACTGTTTTACTGCGGCAGAATGGCACGGCTGAGCGAAACGACATTACCTTACATCGCTACGCCTTTTGGCCACTAGGGGCGCGCGTCTGCAGCATGTGCCCGAAGCCAATGCGAGTGCTTGGCGGGCCCGATGACCGTAGGGTACCCGCAATCCCTTATGACAGAGCGAGAACCGGGATCTGTGTAAACACACAGATCCCGGTTCTTTCAGGGGAGTAGAGAGAGATCTTGTGTACATACTAAGTATGAACACGATCTCTCTCTCCTCCTAGACAGTCCCATCCCCCCTACAGTTAGAATACACCTAGGGAACACAGTTAACCCCTTGATCGCCTCCTAGTGTTAACCCCTTCCCTGCCAGTGACATTTACACAGTAATCAGTGCATTTTTATATCACTAATCACTGTATAATTGTCAATGGTCCCAAAAATGTGTCAAAAGTGTCCAATTTGTCCGCCGCAATATCGCAGCCATTACTAGTAAAAAAAAAAAAAAGCCTTAGATCTATCCCCTATTTTGTAGACGCTATAACTTTCACGCAAACCAATCACTATAAGCTTATTGCATTTTTTTTTACCAAAAATGTGTAGAAGAATACATAGACCTAAACTGAGGAAAAATTTTTTTTTTTTTATAAAAAATGTGGGAAATTTATTATAGCAAAAAGTAAAAGATAGTGTTTTTTTTCAAAAATGTTTTCTTTTCTTTTGTTTATAGTGCAAAAAATAAAAACGAACCAAAAGAAAGCTCTATTTGTGGGAAAAAAAGGATGTAAATTTTGTTTGGGTACAGCAGTGCCGTATCACAAAAAGTGGCCTGGTCATTGAGCAGCCAAACCTTCCGGTGCTTAAGTGGTTAAAATGAAGTTGCTACCCTCTATAGTGTATATCCTTTGCCATGCCCCGGTGTGGATCCCTAGGAAATATTTTAGGCAATTTGAATTATCTGCAGTAACCTCATTTCTTTGGGGTGCTCAAAGGCCTAGATTTCAGGTGGCAATCTTGCAAAGGCCATGGACTGAGGGTGGTTTGGAATGTCCAAATTTATTTGCATATTACCTTGCAGCTCTGCTCACTCAGGCCCACAACTGGTTGGTAACTGATGAGACTAATGCTGCTGTGTTGCTTGAGGTTGTGCAGCTCGGCTTCTATGAAGCATTACGTATTATACTATACAGGGGTAGGTTAGCCCCGTTCCCACTCACTCAGTCTATGATTGCTGTCATTAAGCGTGGCAACTTCAGCACTCAAAGCCCTCTACTGCTTTTTCACCACATACACCACTATGACATAACCCCTCTCTAAAGCAATTTTTCTTGCTTCCTGACCCTATTGTGTGGGCTTCTAAGGGGATAAAATATCTTAGCCAAATTTGTGAAGGGGGCGTGCTCCAGACATTCGACACCCTTACATGTTACGGGAGGATAGTCTAGGTAAACCACTCTCTTCAATATATACAGTATGTCTCTTCAACCCTCTGTTTATGATGGCCTTGACAAGTTATTGTCACGCTGGCGCGAGGAGGTTCCAGAGTTAGATTCCGAAAACTGGGAGGATGTTTGGGACTACCCTATGCAAAGCTTGGTCTCAGCCAGAGATAGACTAATACAATTTAAGATTCTTCACAGATTTTTACTTCGCACATTCCCGCTACTCGATTTAAGTCCCCTTAGGCCTTGGTTACCATTCACTTTGTTGTTCTTCGCTTTTGTTGTTTTTTTTTTTTTTATTGTGTTTAATTCCAAGCCTGGGTAAGCCCAATAGGCTTTATTTTATATTTCACCTTATATTCTTACAATTAAAAAAAAAAAAAAAAAAAAAAAAAAAAAGATAGCGGTGATCAAATGTCACCAAAAGAAAGCTCTATTTGTGTGGAAAAAAAATGATATAACATTTAATTTGCGTACAGTGTTGCATGACCATGCAATTGGCAGTTAAAGTAGCGCAGTGCTGAATAGCAAAAAATGCCCTGTTCATAAAGGGGTAAAACCTTCCGGAGGTCAAGTGGTTAATGTCGGGATCAACCCAGATGCCTGGACCAACAGCTGGCTCAGCCTCCCAGCGAGCCACTGAAAGGCTGAGCCAGTGGCTCTCACCCTCCTCCAGAGCCAAGTGCCCAACTGAGCGCTGGAGGGGCAGAGCAGAGAGCCAGTGACTGACAGTCACCAGCTCTCTGTTAACTGAAGACCTAGAACTGAACGAACTGGTCTTTGATTGCTCAGTTCTGGATTGATGCTGCAACCACCTAGGAGAATATGAATGTTTTTTTTATCCTTCTCTTTTAATGCACTTTTTGGCCTTTGAGGTTTCAATCACTTCTTTACTGTATTTATTTATGGAGGGAGCCATAATTTTCAAAGAAGCTGAATTTCAAGCATGTATACTTTTGTTTATTTCCTTTATATGGTGGATTGATGGGACAAGTGGTTTACTCAAGAAAGATCAAATTCTTTGTGCTTCCATTTTAGCTCTCAGTAAGTGACATTTCTGGCAAGTTTAACAAATATTTTCTGTACTTGATGAAAATGTTCTTTGCCTCAAAGAAAGAAAACCAATGCTGCCAGCACATGTAATATATTGAAGTTTACCAGTTCTTACATTCTGGTTTTTGAGTTTAGATATACATTAACCACTTCAGCCCCGGAAGATTTTACCCCTTTCCTGACCAGAGCACTTTTTGCGATTCGGCACTGCGTCGCTTTAACTGACAATTGTGCGGTCGTGCGACGTTGCACCCAAACAAAATTGAGGTCCTTTTTTCCCACAAATAGAGCTTTCTTTTGGTGGTATTTTATCGCCTCTGCGGTTTTTATTTTTTGCGCTATAAACAAAAAAAGTTACAATTTTGAAAAAATATTTTTTACTTATTGCCATAATAAATATCCCCAAAAAAATATATAAAACTATTTTTGTCCTCAGTTTAGGCCGATATGTGTTCTTCTACATTTTTTTTTTACCAAAATCGCAATAAGCGTATATTGATTGGTTTGCGCAAAATAGGGGATAGTTTTATTATTTTTTAAATAGTAATGGCAGCGATCTGCGATTTTTATTGGGACAATTTTGACACATTTTTGGGACCATTGGCATTAATATAGCGATCAGTGCTATAAAAATGCATTGGATTACTGTAAAAATGTCTCGGGCAGTGAAGGGGTTAACACAAGGGGACGATCAAGGGGTTAATGTGTTCCCTAGTATGTGTTCTAACTGAAGGGGGGAGGGGACTGTGCAGGGGAGGTAACAGATCGCTGTTCATACTCTGTATGAACAGATGATCTGTCTGTTCTCCCCTCAAAGAACCGGAAACTGTGTTTACGCATACAGATCCCGGTTCTCCGTGTGTCAGCGGCGATCGCGGGAGCCCGGCGGTGATCGTGCCCGCCGGGCATTCGCATCGGCTCGGGGGGCAAGCAGGGAAGGCAAGCTAGTGGCCACAGGGTGAAGCGACGTTACATAACGTTGTTTCACCCAGCCGTGCCATTCTGCCGTAGTACGACTGCGGCGGCTGATCAGCAAATAGGGTGCTGGCATTGCTGAGGTCTTTAAGAAGATAACTCTTTGAATAAAAGGCCTGACACAAGAAGGCAGATCCAAAGGTTTGGCTTTACTCTGACCTCATTTGCTGCATGTTAGTTCTGGGTCAGTGAAAATATTAATGCTAGAAAGAGTTAGGCACCTAGCATTTTCAGAGGAACTATTGTGATTGCAGCTCATAAATATTTCTGATTACAGATGCTCTTTAAGGAGTTTTCCGAATTCTGTAAAAATTAGACCATTGTTTTGGACCACTGTGTGTACTAAGAGGGAGTACTTCTCCCTGCACCCCTCTTGCAGGTAACAGAGTGCCCCTTGTTCCACTGCTTATATGATGTACTAAGTTTGATAATTCGATAGAATGTTGCTCATTAGGTTTGAATTGCTGGGCCCAAATACCTGATTTCACCTTTTGGTGCGCAATAGAGAAATCAGAAATGCCAGCCGCTTGTCCTGGGAAAACAAGTAAGGCGTAGGAAGGAGACGTTCCTAATACTACACAGTGGTCACAGAAACAGAAGTGAATTATAATGGATGTTTTCACCTAACTCTCAAAGTAAATTTTTTGGTTACATACTGCATAAGTAATACAAGTCCATGAGAACATTCTATCTGCTCACTTAGGGAAGAGTGTACTTTGATGGTTTTTGACCAACAGACTCCCCTTAAAAACTTTGGTTGCGAGTTACAGTTTACTTTTATTGCTTTTGAGAAGAGAAAGCGAAAAAAATATATTTTAGAAAGCTGAAAGTAGAAGTTTGGATGTAGGGTGAACTGAGAGGTTAACTGCTGTGTGTTAGAAGTCATCCAATAAGTCAAGCTCAGCAGTCACTGGAAATCCCCTATACATACACAGTACACATACGCCTTCAGACCGCCCTTAGTGGCTGAACTTTGATCACATCTTGAGTCCCAAGATGCAGTTGTGCTTCCTGGAACCCCTGTAATACATTCATTGGGCTGTGTTCGTTCCTCCTTTAGGATTATAGCCTCCATGAGCAGAGCCCTCCTATTCCTTTTGTATTGAACTGTATTGAAATCATACGGCCTCCCTTTATATTGTAAATCACTGCATAATCTGTTGGTGCCATATAAATCCTGCATAATAATTATTGAGTTATCATGATAAAAGTACCATATTTATCGGCGTATAACACGCACATTCATTTTAAGAGGGAAGTTTCAGGAAAAAAATTAAATTTTAAAGGAACTTTGAAGCAAAATAAGGGTCAGTGCCCATCTGCAGCATCACCATTGTCATCAATGCAGCCTGATCAATGCCCATCTGCAACCTCACCATTGCCATCAATGCAACAGCCTCACCATTGCCATCAATGCAGCAGCCTCACCATAGCCATCAATGCAGCAGCCTCACCATAGCCATCAATGCAGCAGCCTCACCATAGCCATCAATGCAGCAGCCTCACCATAGCCATCAATGCAGCAGCCTCACCATAGCCATCAATGCAGCAGCCTCACCATAGCCATCAATGCAGCAGCCGCACCATGGCCATCAATGCAGCAGCCTCACCATGGCCATCAATGCAGCAGCCTCACCATGACCATCAATTCAGCAGCCTCACCATAGCCATCAATGCAGCAGCCTCACCATAGCCATCAATGCAGCAGCCTCACCATAGCCATCAATGCAGCAGCCTCACCATAGCCATCAATGCAGCAGCCTCACCATAGCCATCAATGCAGCAGCCTCACCATAGCCATCAATGCAGCAGCCTCACTATTGCCATCAATGCAGCAACCTCACCATTGCAATCAGTGGAGCCTGATCGAATGCCCATCTGCAGCCTAGAGGGGACAGGGAGGGGGGCGGGATGAGCGCCGACAGATTACATTCAGTGAGAATCTCCTATGATAGAAGAGCAGTGGTCCAATGGCGGCCCAGGAGATGGGACTTCCTATTACAGAGGCCGCCAAGTGAACAGGAGATTCTCACTGTATGTAATCTGACGGCGCTCGTCCTGCCCCGCTCCCTGTCCCCTCCGAGGCAGCCAAAATTGAAGTACTGGCATATGACACGCATACGCTATTTGCACCTGATTTTCATGGTGAAAAGGTGAGTGTTATACACCAATAAATACAGTAATTCTTAGTACCGTATATACTCGAGTATAAGCCGTCCCGAGTATAAGCTGAGGCACCTAATTTACCACAAAAAAACTGGGAAAACGTATTGAGTATAAGCCGAGGGTGAGAAATGCAGCAGCTACTGTAAGTGGAAAAGAGGGTCAACAATGCCCACCTGCAGCTGCATACCTCAGTGTCCATTGCATACCTCAGTGTCCATTGCTGTGTCCATTGCATACCTTAGTGTCCATTGCATGCCTCGGTGTCCATTGCATGCCTCGGTGTCCATTGCATGCCTCGGTGTCCATTGCATGCCTCGGTGTCCATTGCATGCCTCGGTGTCCATTGCATGCCTCGGTGTCCATTGCATGCCTCGGTGTCCATTGCATGCCTCGGTGTTCATTGCATGCCTCGGTGTCCATTGCATGCCTCGGTGTCCATTGCATGCCTCGGTGTCCATTGCATGCCTCGGTGTCCATTGCATGCCTCGGTGTCCATTGCATGCCTCGGTGTCCATTGCATGCCTCGGTGTCCATTGCATGCCTCGGTGTCCATTGCATGCCTCACTGCTGGAAAACTGAGTGTTCCCCTATCATGGACGAGGAGGCGGCGCAGCTTTTGTACACTGGAATGGCTGCCGTCGGACTGCATGACACGCTGGTCAGGTAGGCAGAGTAGACATGTGCACTGAAGTTATGAATTATTCGAAATAAAGAATGCCGTATCTAAACAAATGGAACGGAACGAAATAATAAATAATATTAATAGTTTTTTTTTTATTATTAATAATTAGTTAAGTTCTATTCGTTTAGATACGGTATTCATTATTACGGATAATTTGTAACTTCGGATACATTTGTATTAATTACGTTCACTAACAGCCAAATTTGAAAGGAAATTCCAATACCTATAATTTAATAGTTTGTAGTAGTTAAGTTATTTCAGATGTTCAAATTTTCAGGTTTTCGAATTTTTGAATTTCCAAAATTCCGTATTTTCAGAAATTTTGAATATTCCGAAAAATTCAGAAACTTGATAATTCGGATATTTCCAAATTTGTCTAAATTCATTAAAAAACAAATTTGGAACTAAACAAATTGCACATGTCTAGTCCCTATTGTGGGGTCACCCGTATGGTATTTGTACATTGAAATCATATCCCCTCTCAAGCGTCTCTGCTCCAGAGAGAATAAGTTCAGTGCTTGTAATCTTTTCTCATAACTAATAACCTCCAGACCCTTTGTTAGCTTTGTTCCCCTTCTCTGGACTCTCTCCATTTCCAGCACATCTTTCCTGAGGACTGGTGCCCAGAACTGGATGGCATACTCCAGGTGCGGCCGGAGTCTTGTAGAGTGGGAGAATTATTGTTTTCTCTCTGGAGTGAATCCCCTTTTTAATGCATGCCAATATTCTGTTGGCTTTGCTTTCAGCAGCTTGGCATTGCATGCCATTGCTGAGCCCATCATCTACTAGGACCCCCAGGTCCTTTTCCATCCTGGATTCCCCCAGAGGTTCTCCCCCCAGTGTATAGAATGCATTCATATTTTTGCCACCCAAATGCATTATTTTACATTTTTCTACATTAAACCTAATTTGCCATATATTTGCCCACCCCATTAATTTGTTCAGATCTTCTTGCAAGGTTTCCAAGTTATTGCCCTGCTTAGCTTAGTATCGTCCGCAAATCTAATACAGTGATTGAACCCCATCCTCCAGGTCGTTTATGAATAAATTAAATTGGTCCCAGCACAGAAACCTGGGGGACCCCACTACCCACCCCTGACCATTCTGAGTACTCCCCATTTATCACCACCCTCTGAACTCACCCTTGTAGCCAGTTTTCAATCCATGTACTCACCCTATGGTCCATGCCAACGGACCTTATTTTGTACAGTAAACGTTTGTGGGAAATTGTATCAAATGCCTTTGCAAAATCCAGTTACACCAGATGGAAAACATGTAGGATTCAGCACCACTCTGAAAATATATTAATTGATAAATTTATAATTATATCATTATCATTATATATTTTCAGAGTGGTGCGGATTCTTACATGTTTTCCATTTTTCACCTTCTACATTATTTAAACACAACATCCAGTCCTGCTCATCGGCTGTTCCCTGGGCTTATTGTGCATGCCCTCCCTCAGCCCCGAGGCTGACATTTTATTGGACATCCCCCATCCCAGCTGGGCTATTACACCTGTTCCATTAGCGGACATGTACTGTAAGTGTCTAGATTTTTTGCTTTCCAAAATTTTTATATATATTTTTTCTTTTTTTTTTTTTCCCCCTACATAGGGAATTCCCATTAATATATTATCCTTTACCATTCAGATTCATATTTATAGATATCATTGACATCACACTCCTGATGAGAGGATGGATCCTCGAAAAGCGTACAGTGTTTTTACGTCACCACAGTTTGATTTTTTACCCAGATCTACGATGTACCTGCTTATTTATGCCATCATGTATCTATATAATATGAAATCATTTTTTACATTTATGAATGTCAGCTTTCTATGGAATTTGTTTTTTATGATCGCATCATGTATTTTGAGAATATTTTTTCTTGTCTGTAAAATAAATCAATTTCTACTTTGTATATTCTTTTTTGTACCTTTACCTGATTTTGTGCCTCACTCAAAGTCCCATGACCACTGTTCTTTGCATACTTATGTATATACCGGTATAGAAGCCTGTGACTGGTGCTGTGTCAGTTCATATCTTTCTTACATAGGCATACTGGGAGGCCGCCTAGGGTGCAGCCACGGCCCCTGGTTTCCCTTGCTGTCCAGGGTTTCTTGCATAAGCCACAGAAGGGGCAGATGGCCGCATTTGCCTCCTCTAGTGCTAACTGCAGCCCTGTCACAGAAGAGTAATCTGTCCTCTTCCTCTACTCGCATATGTTCTCCCCCCGGCCAGTGAACTGGAGGTGTAAGTCACCTTATGCAGGGGCCTTTGGACTGGAGGTAACAGTCTCTCTATGAAGAGCCTCTATAGAGAGACTGCTACCTTCAGTCCAGGGGCCCCTTCATAGAGAGATTGCCACCTCCAGTCCAGGGGCCCCACTATAGAGATATTGCAACCTCCAGCCCAGGGGCCCCTCCATAGAGAGATTCCCACCTTAACCTCTAGCAACCAATCAGTGAATGTTAATGATGTTCAGTAACCTCTTGCAACCAATTAGTGAGCAGTAAAGATGTGCAGGAACCTCTAGCAAACAATCAAGGAGCAGTAAGGATGCGCAGTAACCTCTAGCAGCCAATCAGCAAGCAGAAGTGATGTGCTGTAACCTCTGGCAACCATCGCAATTGCTGCCTGATCTGCTGCAGTAAACTCTAGTCTAGCTGCTATTTATTGTCTGTCCCAGAGCAGGTGAAGAGCGAAATTGCATATGGGGGGGGGGGGGGGGGCCAAGAAAATGGGACTATTGGAGCCTTATAAGTGGATCCTGGAGGCAGGCTCTGAATATCGTGGCACTACAGCACCACACATTCTCATTTCAAATACATTCAATATTCATATATTTATACAAGGATGATTTATAAATAAATATATAGAAATTTAAATATATGAATTTTGAATGTATTTGAACATGCTCGGAAGTTTCTTTTTTTTGGGAGGGGGGGTGCAAGTAGCTAGTCTTGCCTATGGTGCGAAATAATCTAGCACCGGCCCTGGGAGGAGGAATATGATGTAGTGTTGTGGGGGAGGTGCTAGGAGAGGGAGCGTGCAGCTGTCACCTGTGTCCTGCCCCTGAGCATAGTGCCCAGGTCATGTGACCCCCCCCCCCCCTTGTCTTAGCCCTGCCTACAGTCATAGCCTCTATTGATCTACTGAATATCCTTCCCCCATCCATATAGCTCCTGCTCTGTATGTACAATCACTCATGCCCCATACTTGGGGAAAAGTGAAAATTGGAACAGGGAACAAAGGAAAAAAAATGGAAATATTGCGGAACACGGCAGGACGCTGTGACAAATTTCCACCATATAAGTTAGTCTCCGTTCACATCTGCGTGTTCCGGTAATGCGCACAGAAATGCACGTTTCCACGCAATCCCCGAACTTGCAAAAATATGTGCCTCGCGCTTGTAGTGCCATTTATTGTAAATGTCACCCCAAAATGTGAGACGCCAATACAACAAATGTGGCAAAATACGTGGTAAAACCGGAACGTGCCATGGGCTACTTTGCCACGCTTGTCGCTCATAGGGCAGGGCACTGAAATCAATGGACTGCTCTATGCTTGTTGGGTGTTTGCCATCCAGGTGTATGTCAGAAGTGTGATTGGGGCCTTCATTTCACAAACTATGGAATGCTGGGAGAGCAGAAATCAGCAATTAGCACATGTGCAAAAATGAAAATAAAAAAATAAAATGTCCAAACAGTGAAAGGGTTAAAATGACCCTCAAAATGACTGAGCGCTTCCCCCTCCCCCCCTTTTTTGTGAGCTTTGTGAATTCAGCCTGCAGGCTCAGTATACAGATGTAATAGGGGTACGGCTCCTGTAATAACATGTTTTTCTTGAAGTGACGGTTATTGTGAATGAGAGTTAACTTTTTCACTACCAAACTATATTGTTCATTTGTTTCAACCCTTTAACTGTCAAACCATGTAACCCCTCCTTCCCCATCCCACACACACTTTAACCCTTTCACTGCCGGGTAATTTTTTTCCCCATTTTTCACCCATATGTTCAATTATAAAGAAAAACATTTTTTTGTTAGTGCTGGATAGAGTGGAGAGGAATTAGAACCCCTGTAAGGTTTTTATTGCTGTCTGCGCCCCCTCTATGGAGAATCACGCTCTCTGTTTTTTGTTTACCATTACCACCAAAAGTGAAAGAAAATTCCAGATTTTGGTTTGTCACCGGAACATGAACTAGAGGGGAAATCTTCCAATAGGGACACCCAGGGATTACAGTATATAGATGGCAGAATGGATATGGAAACCCCACTATAATTCTTCTTGCTAGCTGCCAATAGTCACTTTAGAGATGCAAATGAATGAAACCTATTTTGTATATTATATTTGTGTGGTAGCCTATATGTCATCTGAGAAGTAATGCAGCCATCACATCTAAGCATTGGTAGGCTGCAATACAATAAATGTTTGCTTTTGGGATCAATACTGCTTTAACCACTTGACCTCTGGAAGATTTTACCCCCTTTATGACCAGGGTATTTTTTGCTATTCAGCACTGTGCTACTTAACTGGCAATTGTGCAGTCATGCAACACTGAATGCATTTTTAGCTTTTTCTCACACAAATAGAGCTTTCTTTTGGTGGTATTTGATCACCGCTGGGTTTTTCATTTTTTGTGATATAAAACGAAAAAAGACTGAAAAAATAAAAAAATATATATTTTTTATTTTCTGCTATAAAACATACCAAATAATAATTTAAAAAAATGTAATTTCTTCATGAATGTAGGCCAAAATGTATTCTGCTACATGTCTGATAAAAAAAAAAAAATCTCAAATAAATCCCAACAACTGTATATTATTAGGTTTGCATGAAGTGTCTGGTATAGATACTGGAATTTTTTTTTTATACTAGTAATGGCGGTCATCAGCAAATTATAGTGGGACTGTGATAGTACAGCGGGCAATCTGATACTAGCTGACGCTGGCATGGGGGTATTCTAACTGACACTGTCAATAGTGACACTAATACAGTGATCAGTGATAATATCATACACTGTCACTGTACTACTGACACTGGCTAGAAAGGGGTTAACATCTAGGGGCGATCAAGGGGTTAAATGTGTGCCTAACAATGTTTACTGCGTGTGTTATGTGGTGCTTTTACTAAGCGACCTCGCTGTTTTTTTCCTTGTTTTGCAGGGAATAATAAAACAGCAAGATTGCCTGTTGGTATTCGTAGCTCTGTGTTGTTTACAACACTTAGCTCCCTTCCCTGAATGACAGAGCCGATCAGCGAGTGCCAGCAATCAATCACTGGCCAGCACTCGCTGATCAGCTTGTGCTGTAACAAATCACAGCACAGCCAGGGGCGGTGGGCGCACGCGCGCCCCCTACAGGGAGGCGCTGATCATGTGTCAGATGTCAGTCAAAAATGGAGAGGCGGAATTTACCCAGAGGGCACAGACACCAATGAAAACTGACAGGTGTTCTAATGCCTCTCCACTCTATCCAAAACTAAAAAAATAAAAATAAAATGTTTGGGTTAAAAAAAGAGGGGGGAAAAAAAAAAAGGACTGGCAGTGAAAGGGTTGATTTTTTTTTATTTTTTGGCAGGGTTATTTTTTTTTAAAGGGTTAAATAATGATAATTAAAATTTGTTTTGGCAGTGAAAGAGTTAAAAAAATTGAGGCGAACTGCTTTGGCAGTGAAAGGGTTAAAAATTGGAAAACATCCAAAACTAAAAAAATAAATAAAAAGTTTGGCAGTGAAAAGGTTAAATAACAATCATAAATAAAATTTGTTTTGGCAGTGAAAGGGTTAAACATTGGAAAAACATTTGGTTTGACAGTGAAAGGAGCAAAAAAAATTGAGAGAGGAAGGTTTGGCAGTGAAAGGGGCAAAGAAAAAAAAAAGAGAACTGCTTTGGCAGTGAAAGGGTTAAAAAAAAAAACACTGTGATGTCATCACTTGACCTGTTGTCATAATATCACCACCTATGATGTCATCACCTGCCCCTATATAAAGCCACGCAGGGCAGCTCTGGCATCAGTAACTGAGTGTTCATTGTACAGTGAAAACCTGTTATTGTCTGTCGAGCGTTTATTGTCCCTGGCACTTTGAACTTTTTTCTTTATAATTTGACATATAAAAGAAAAATATATAAAATGTAGGTAAGGATGCTCAATCTGATTCCTCTTTTTTTATTGCAGATGAAGGTGAGATTTACTGCAGACACAGCTCACACGGCAGGCCTGCCACAGTGAGCAGGATTGAAAGGGACATTTACGTTCAGACTCCAGCAGAGTGTCTCATCCATGTTCAGGATCCAGCAGAGTGCGACACTCCCGTTCAGGATCCAGCAGAGTGCGACACTCCCATTCAGGATCCAGCAGAGTGCGACACTCCCATTCAGGATCCAGCAGAGTGCGACACTCCCATTCAGGATCCAGCAGAGTGCGACACTCCCATTCAGGATCCAGCAGAGTGCGACACTCCCATTCAGGATCCAGCAGAGTGCGACACTCCCATTCAGGATCCAGCAGAGTGCGACACTCCCATTCAGGATCCAGCAGAGTGCGACACTCCCATTCAGGATCCAGCAGAGTGCGACACTCCCATTCAGGATCCAGCAGAGTGCGACACTCCCATTCAGGATCCAGCAGAGTGCGACACTCCCATTCAGGATCCAGCAGAGTGCGACACTCCCATTCAGGATCCAGCAGAGTGCGACACTCCCATTCAGGATCCAGCAGAGTGCGACACTCCCGTTCAGGATCCAGCAGAGTGCGACACTCCCGTTCAGGATCCAGCAGAGTGCGACACTCCCGTTCAGGATCCAGCAGAGTGCGACACTCCCGTTCAGGATCCAGCAGAGTGCGACACTCCCGTTCAGGATCCAGCAGAGTGCGACACTCCCGTTCAGGATCCAGCAGAGTGCGACACTCCCGTTCAGGATCCAGCAGAGTGCGACACTCCCGTTCAGGATCCAGCAGAGTGCGACACTCCCGTTCAAGCTTCAGAAGGGTGGGCCGTTCAAGCTTCAGAAGGGTGGGCCGTTCAAGCTTCAGAAGGGTGGGCCGTTCAAGCTTCAGAAGGGTGGGCCGTTCAAGCTTCAGAAGGGTGGGCCGTTCAAGCTTCAGAAGGGTGGGCCGTTCAAGCTTCAGAAGGGTGGGCCGTTCAAGCTTCAGAAGGGTGGGCCGTTCAAGCTTCAGAAGGGTGGGCCGTTCAAGCTTCAGAAGGGTGGGCCGTTCAAGCTTCAGAAGGGTGGGCCGCTCAAGCTTCAGAAGGGTGGGCCGCTCAAGCTTCAGAAGGGTGGGCCGTTCAAGCTTCAGAAGGGTGGGCCGTTCAAGCTTCAGAAGGGTGGGCCGTTCAAGCTTCAGAAGGGTGGGCCGTTCAAGCTTCAGAAGGGTGGGCCGTTCAAGCTTCAGAAGGGTGGGCCGTTCAAGCTTCAGAAGGGTGGGCCGTTCAAGCTTCAGAAGGGTGGGCCGTTCAAGCTTCAGAAGGGTGGGCCGTTCAAGCTTCAGAAGGGCGGGCCGTACAGGCTCCAGAAGGGTGGGCCGTACAGGCTCCAGAAGGGTGGGCCGTACAGGCTCCAGAAGGGTGGGCCGTACAGGCTCCAGAAGGGTGGGCCGTACAGGCTCCAGAAGGGTGGGCCGTACAGGCTCCAGAAGAGTGCGACGCTCACATGCAGGCTCCAGAAGTTTGCTATGGTCACGTTCAGGCTCCGGAAGAGTGCGATGCTCACATTGAGACTCCAGCAGAGTGTGACGCTCATGTGCAAACTCCAGTAGAGTGTGATGTGCACATTGGGACTATACCAGACATTGAGACTTCACCAAAATGCCAGAGGAACCATGGGAACATCTCCTCTAGTAAAGATGGGGCAAGGTTAAAAGAAAGGATAAGCAGATACTGGTGGTAGGGGATTCAATTATTAGAGGGACAGAGAGGGCAATCTGTCACAAAGACCGTGAACTCCGAACAGTATGTTGTTTACCAGGCGCTTGGGTTCGGAACATTGCAGATTGGATGGGAAGATTTTTGCACGGGGCTGGAGAGGACCCAGCTATCTTGGTACTTATTGGTACCCATGACGAAGTTAGAGGAAGATGGAGCATCGTACAAAATGATTTCAGGGACTTAGGAGCTATGTTGAAGAAAAGGACCTCCAAGGCAGTATTTTCAGAAATACTGCCTGTACCTCAAGCCACACCAGAAAGGCAGCAGGAGCTCAGGTAGCTTAATAAGTGGCTGAGAAATTGGTGCATTGAAGAGGAGTTTGGTTTCATGGAGAACTGGACTGACTTTGCAGCCAATTACCACCAGCTCTACAGGGACGGACTGCACTTAAATGGGAGGGGTGCAGCTTTTTTGGGAATGAAGATGGTCAACAAGTTGGAAGAAATATTAAATTAGTGGGGAGGAGGGATCAGAGGAAGACGAGGAACATGATAGAGGATCTCCAAGTCAAGCCATCATCACTAGAGTGTCCTCTTAAGTCATCACTCTATGGATTCTAATTAGCATCGGACTCCAAGAGAGCAATATCACCAGTACTCTTCATAGACAGGAGTGCCACAGTGTTTTTTTGCAGGCGTGTGTTGGACCAGCTATGGAGGGGAGGTTGGAGGCTGGTAGTCGTTGCTGCAGGCATGCGTTGGACCAGATATGAGGGGAGGTCAAAGGATGTTAGTCTATTCTACAGGCATGCATTAGACCAGCTACAAGGGGAGGTTGGAGGCCATTATTGTTTTCTGCAGACATGCCTTAGACCAGCTATAAGGGAAGGTCAGAGGCCGGTAGTCATTTTTGCAGGCGCGAGTTGGACCTGCTATGAGGGGAGCTTGGAGGTCGGTAGTCTTTTTTGCAGGTGTGCGTTGGACCGGCTATGAGAGGAGGTTGGAGGCTGGTAGTCTTTGCTGCAGGCAGACATGGATTGGACCAGCTATGAGGGAAGGTCGGAGGCTGGTAGTCATTTTTGCAGGTGTGTGTTGGGTAGGCTGTGAGGGGAGGTTAGAGGCTGGTACTTTTATTTGGCAGGTGTGCATTAGTCCAGCTGTGAAGGGAGGCTGGAGGCCGGTACTTACTTTTTGCAGGTGTGCATTGGACCGGCTAGAAAGGAAGGTGATTTCACATATGATTGCAAATATATGCAACCAAATCCTCTGTTTTTTTTTTTAATTAGATTTTTTTAACTAGTTTAGACTTTCAATGTATCTCTTGCTATGTATGTCACGCTTTGGAAATTATGTTAGAGTAGGGTTAGGGACCGCACTGTACAGAGGTGCCTTGACGTGGCAGTGCGCTTCACATATATTTGCAAACGTATTCAACGTAAACCGAACGCAAGCTGTTCAAACAATTTAGACTTTTTTCATTTTGCTGGCTAGCTGGTAGGTGTTCTGGAGGATTCTGTGTTTTGTATTATTCTATGAAGTACCGAATCATGTTGCAATGAATGTTAACACATGTTACATGCATTAGTTTGTTGCAGTGCCATCCATTGTCAATGGTACCCCATCACATCGGCCGAACACACTTCCAACACACATGTGTTGCAGCGCACCAAAGTGCAAATCAATGAACTACCATGCAGTTAGAAGGATTTACGCATGTCCGATTTTTCTTCTGGCTGTTTTGAACACAGCACAGTGAAATGGCCAGCTGTAGCATGATATATTATTAATAGTGGTGTTTAGTGGGTCATCCGTTTTAGTCAACTTGAAATATATAGAGAGCCTCAGGTGCGGCCCCCGGTACTTCCAGAGGGCCACAATAGCAGGTATGTTTATTTGTCCGTTCTGGTGTGTTGGAAGTCCATTTAAATAAATCAAATGCTGACCCCATTCTGAAAGGCTTTGTGTCTCAAGCCTCACTTACAGACAATTTGGGCCACTCTCCTATGTAATGAAGTGGGAAGCTGACTTGGACAGACCTTTAGATCAACCACTTTGGAAGCTAATCTGGCTAGCCTCATCCAAGTGCTCCTGGAACATATATTCGCCCAAGAGAACGCCTACACGTTTCTCCCGCACTGGTATATGACTTTTGTGCGGGTCACCAAATTGGCTACCTCCTTATCCCCATGTGCTTCCAGGAATGCAGGGAGCTAGGCAACCTACTTTCATATCTGGTGGTCCTGCGCTGGATTAAATTAATTAGTGCCATCATCCATATGCAGAAAGAGAAGTGATAATGTATATTAATGCGTTAGTACATTCATTTTTACCTACAGATAAGCCTATAATAAGGCTTACCTGTAGGTAAAATGAATATCTCCTAAACGGGCACGTTTAGAAAATATTCACACTGGATGCAGCCGGTGACATCACCGGCGCATGTGCTCTGAAGGTCCTTCACAGCACCATGCCCGGAACCGTGGGCATGCGCGGGGTAGTGACGTCATCGCGGCTCTGGCCACTCACACAGCCGGAGTCTGTGAACCCAGAAGGAGGACCAGGGGAAGACGAAAGCCCTGTTGCGCATCGCTGGAGGGCTTCATTCCAAGGTAGGTATTTCAGGATTGCGATGCATACTAGCACATTTTGCAATTGTCTTACAGGGGAACGTTTTTTTTTTTTTACTGCAGTGGTTTACAACCGCTTTAAACAGTGTGTGTTTAGGTATCACTTTGATATCAATAGTGACTGACCCCCTCATAGACTAAGTGTACACAGTCTGTTCCATAAAATCAAAAACAAGTCCAGATATCAACTGTGCTCATAAATATTTCACTCCTTCCAATGGAATCCAATACTCTCTTCACCACTTCACACACCCTGGTGCCCATCAGATGTGCTCTCACCTCCTACGGTGGATCCCAATGTGTTTAAACAGAGGTCTAATATAGCTCTCGTTTACAGGCACCTTCCATATAGAATTGCTCTGTCCTAGTTCTCTATTATTTCCCAGTGCATTCTGGGATACAGGAGCCTCCACTCTCTCTCCTCCAATGTCCAGCTAATACTTAATAAATGCTTCATTAATACACCATAAATGCTCTAAGTGACGTTAAGGTGCAGTTACAGAACATTGAAATCTTTGGAAGTGGTTGACAAGCGTCATGAAAGTGACAGGCCTCTTTCACATGAGCGTCAGCTTGTATAAGAGCGGTGTGAACAGCAAGCTTTAACAAAGCATTTGCAGAGCTTTCAGCAAATTCGTTGATGCTTTTAAAGTACCATTCAGCTCCAGACACTTCCAGAACATATACACACATAAACCAGAAATAACTGCTGGTGACGTCTTTCCAGTTGGCTTGTTGGTTTCCCAGTGCATCCTTGGATATCTCATACCTCCAAAACACAGCAAAGCGAATGCTGAAAAAAAGGCCCTCAAAAACCTCAGGTGCTATATAAGAGAGCGTAGTCAGACTTCTATGGAGGCTTTGGAAATGCTTTGAAGCACCAAGAAAGCGACATGGGGTATAATTTTTTTAAGCAAAGCAAACACAGGACTGTAAGGTAACCATTGTATTCAGTGACAGGGGCTTTGATTGCCATTCAACATGCTTTAAAAAGCACATCCAAAGCCATATTTTAAAGTAAGTGTAAATGAGCCATAATAGTCCTAAAGGTAGTAAGAAGTCAACAGCAGTACTAATCCGATCTAATCCACATAATCCAAAACTAGAAAAATAGTTTTATGGCTTTACATAACACTTGAACCACTTGCCGCCCGCCCACCCGCAATGTACTGTGGGTGAGTGGCCAGTGTAGGCAAAGGGACGTTCCCGGAAATAGCTGCTTACTTCTAGGTTTAGGGCATGTGCATGCCCACCCCTGCCTGGCACCTGCTGTGATTGTACACAGCAGGAGCCTGTCAGCAAGCCCCAGCCAATGATGGCCAAGATCTGCTGATTGGCTGTGTGCAATCAAAGCCCAGAGCTCTGTGTTGATAAACAATACAGAGCAATGTACAGAGAGCGATCTGTCAGTTACTCACTCAGAGATCTAGTAGTAGTAAAGCAGCACATATTACGCACACTACACATAGTTAGGCACACAGTTAACCCTTTGATCTCCCTAGATGTTAACCCCTTCCCAGTCAGTGTCATTAGTACAGTGACAGTGTATAGTATTATCACCAATCGCTGTATTCATGTCACTGGTGATGTCAGTAGCAGTTAGTCAGTTCCTCCCAGCGTCAGTTAGTGTCAGATTGCCCGCCGCACTATCGCAGTCCCATTATAAGTTGCTGATCACCGTCAGTAGTATAACATTTTTTTTTTTTTAATTATATAAATTTTATAAAATTTTCAGCATATATACAGTATCTCACAAAAGTGAGTAAACCCCTCACATTTTTGTAAATATTTTATTATCTCTTTTCATGTGACAACACGGGAAGAAATACACTTTGCTACAATGTAAAGTAGTGAGTGTTTAGCTTGTATAACAATGTAAATTTGCTGTCCCTCAAAATAACAACACACAACCATTAATGTCTAAACCACTGGCAACAAAAGTGAGTACACCCTGAAGTGAAAATGTCCAAATGGGCCCAAAGTGTCAATATTTTGTGTGCCCACAATTATTTTCCAGCACTGCCTTAACCCTCTTGGGCATGGAGTTCACCAGAGCTTTACAGGTTGCCACTCCTCTTCCACTCCTCCATGACAACATCATGGAGCTGGTGGATGTTAGAAACCTTGCGCTCCACCACCTTCCGTTGGAGGATGTCCCACAGATGCTCAACAGGGTTTAGGTCTGGAGACACGCTTGGCCAGTCTATCACCTAGCAAGGCAGTGGTCGTCTTGGAGGTGTGTTTGGGGTCGTTATGTTAGAATACTGCTCTGCAGCCCAGTCTCCGAAGGGAGGGGTTCATGCTCTGCTTCAGTATGTCACAGTACATGTTGGCATTCATGGTTCCCTCAATGAACTGTAGCTCCCCAGTGTCGGCAGCACTCATGCAGCCCCAGACCATGACACTCCCACCACCATGCTTGACTGTAGGCAAAACAAACTTGACTTTGTACTCCTCACCTGGTTGCCGCCACACAGGCTCGACACCAGCTGAACCAAATAAGTTTATCTTGGTCTCATCAGACCAAAGGAAATGGTTCCAGTAATCCATGTCCTTAGTCTGCTTGACTTCTGCAAACTGTTTGCGGGCTTTCTTGTGCATCATCTTTAGAAGAAGCTTCCTTCTGGGATGACATCCATGCAGACCAATTTGATGCAGAGTGTGGCGTATGGTCTGAGCACTGACAGGCTGTCCTCCCAACCCTTCAACCTCTGCAGCAATGCTGGCAGCACTCATACATCTATTTCCCAAAGACAACCTCTGGATATGACGCTGAGCACGTGCACTCAACTTCTTTGGTCGACCATGGCGAGGCCTGTTCTGAGTGGAACCTGTCCTGTTAAACCGCTGCATGGTCTTGGCCACCATGCTACAGCTTAGTTTCAGGTTCTTGGCAATCTTCCTATAGCTTAGGCCATCATTATGTAAGGCAACAATTTTTTTTCAGATCCTCAGAGTTCTTTGCCATGCTGAAATTCCAGTTACCAGTATGAGAGTGATCACACCAAATTTAACACACAAAAAGAGGGGAGAAGGAAATTTCCCAAGTAATTCTTCAGAGAGGAACAGCTGGTATTATCAAAAATATAAATAATTCTTTATTGAAAAAAATCCACATAAACACTAGTAACTAATGAATAATTAATGTATAAATGACACACCTCCACCACATACAGTAAAAATAGATAACGTTGTCTTATAACACAGATGGCCACCACAAGCAGACTCCCAAAAGGCAGAAGTCCCCGACCACTGTCGTCACTTGTGCCGTAAACACGTAACGTCATGACGTCACGCGCGGACTACCACATGTTAAGGTGTTAACTTTGGGGGCATCTGTAAGTATGGTCCAATGTTTGCGGACTATATCTTTAATTGCATTGTGTTGTCTAGAAAAGCGCAGGATTATCCTGGTAGAGTCAGGACTGGAGTAATTTCTCGCTTTATGTTTGAACAATAACTGAAATCTTGATTGACTGTCTCTTTACTGTGCGTCTTCCCGGCAGGGTGCTGAGCATAGACATCTGCGCTCCCATTTTGCCTCACTACGTGGCTGAGCATTCCCTCGGCCGCCTGTGTGAGCAATCTCCTTGCCGGCAGCATCCCCGTTCACTTCCGGACATCTCATGCCGCGCGCGCACACAAGGTAATCCAAGCATGCGCATGACGTCACGGGTTTACCGCGGAAGTGACGACAGTGGTCGGAGACTTCCGCTTTTTGGGACACCGAGGGATCCACATGAGGCGCGCCTGTATGGCGGCCATAGCCTCCCTCGGTCTGTCAGGTAAGGGGGCGGGGATCACCAGCACCTGTGGCTGGTTTATATAGTGTCCTTGATTAGGAGAGCACTCCAAATCATTGGGATAAAGGTTGATCTGGAAATGATCCCTTCATATCCCTCTTGGATGGTCAGACCCTTCTTAACACCTTAGGAGTAAGTTATATTTAATCATCTATTTATCATTGCTGGCCTCTTGCCATGCTTTGCCACTTACACGATCCTACATTATCATTACCCTTCAATTTTTACATTTAGTGCACACGGTCATTTCGGCCCCTATTCACACTAGTATTATTATTCATGTATGACCACTTTTCTTATTATATACCTATTATCTATAATATAAGTATATGTTTTTGTGGCAAAAGCTACTAGAGTTATACATTTCTTAAACATGGAAATTTACAGCAAGTTATTATATTCTAGTCATAACTAATAAATCCAGAGCACAGCAATCCTATTTTTTGCCAATGCTGACATATGATTGGTTGCTAGCAATGCCTCCATTTTCTATTTAATTTATATATTCAGTTTTTAGAAAACATTCCCATGATCTATTTAAACATTGTGATGGAGGAATGGATTATTAATCAGGTGTAAAACCCCTCAATCTCTCTGCATATTTTACATCTATATTCAGTAACAAGTTCCTTCCTTGCAATTTTCAGACATTCACTGTTTAACACATTATTTTCACAACTAATTTAAATTAGCAGTTGTAGCATTCTTACCAGTTTCATTAAGACTCTCCTGCAAGGCTTGTTGCAGCTGTTCCTCTTCATTGAGCCCTCCTGTGTACATATTGTAGGGTTCCTCTGAGCGGTTTCTTTGGTACTCATACTGTGGATATCTAGCATACCCTATTTGAGCAATGTACACAGTTTAGTTTTTATGGTTAATTACTTTTCTAGTAATTACAAAATTTATTAACTAGGCATAACTAGGCTCAAACCAGGATCCACGCAACAGGAAACCAAAGGAACTTTATGAGAAATCCACAGATAGCATGCCCAGATGCAGGATAAAACTTATGTCAATGCACACTGTTCTCCAAAACTAGTTTGGCTTCAAATGCCTTACTACTCTGGTGTGCCGAGTGCTTATAATGATTATGGTCAGGTGTGGCTGTGAAAAACAACAGGCGGGAACTCTACAAGGTTAACAGCTTATCTCAGCGTTGAATACGCAGCATTGCAAATCACATTTCTTGAGATTGAGGAGAATGTACAAATATATGGAGGAAAGTCAATCAAGAAATAGAATGGCAATCAAGTAACAATTTAACTACTTCCTGCCCGCCGTATGCAAAATGACAGACGCAGGGTGGTTCTGTTATCCTGACTGGGCGTCATATGACGTTCAGCAGAATAAGCCACCCGCGAGGGTCCGATCTTGGTAAAGAGCCTATGATGTAGGCTCTTAACCATGTGATGAGCTGTGTCCAATCACAGCTGGTCACATCGTAACCAGGAAGTGCCTTTTATCGGCTTATCCTCTATTCATGCTGACAAGACGCGAGAGTAGAGGAGAGCCGATCAGCAGCTCTCCTGACAGGGGGGGTCTGCGCTGATAATCCGCGCATTGATTATCAGTGCAGACCCATCAAGGATGCCCACTAGAGCCCACCAAGGATGCCAACCCGTGCCCACCAGGGATGCCTGTCAGTGCCTCCTCATCAGTGCTACCTATCCGTGTCACCCATCATTGCCCATCAGTGCTACCCAAAAGTGTGGTCTATCAGTGCAACCTATGAGTACCCATCAGTGCTGCAAATCAGTGCCACCTATCAGTGCCCATCAGTGCTGCATATCAATGCCGACCCATCAGTGCTTATCAGTGCTGCATTTTAGTGCCTCGTCATCAGTGCCAGTCAACGCAGCCTCATCAGTGCAGGCGAAAACTTACTTATTTACACAATTTTATATAACAGAAGCAAAGAAAAACATTTTTTTTTCAAAATTTTAGTTGTTTTTTTTATTTGGTTAGCAACAAAAAAAAACCCCAGTGGTGATCAAATGCCACCAAAAGAAAGCTCTATTTGTGGGGAAAAAAATGATAAAAATGTTGTATGTGTACAGTGTTGCATAACCGAGCAATTGTCATTCAAAATGCAACAGCGCTGAAAGCTGAAAATTGGTCTGGGCAGGAAGAGGGTGAAAGTACCCTGTATTCAGATCCGTCTTTAATTTTGATTGGACCCTGGGCAAACATTTTCTTTGGGCCCCCCAGCCCCCCCCCCCCCCCACACTTAAAATCAGTTTACTGTAGCAGATCAGGCAGTGATTGCGATTGGTTGCCAGAGGCTATAGCATATCATTACCGTTCACTGACTGGATGCTAGAGGTAACAGCACACATCACAACTCACTGATTAGTTGCTAGGTTACAGCACATAATTTCTGCTTGCTGATTGGTTGCTCCAGCACACCATGGACTGGGGAGGTGAGGGGACCCACCAATAGACAGAAAGCTCCTAGAACGTGCTATTAGCAATGAGCAGAGCAGAGAACACAACTATGAAGGTTACAGAGTGCAGGGTTGACTGGTGCGTTACATAGAGAGTGCAGGATTAAGGGGTGCGTTACATACAGAGTGCGGGGTTGAGGGGTGTGTTAAATACAGAGTGCAGGGTTGACTGGTGCATTACATACAGAGTGCGGGTTTCACTGGTGCACCAATACCACCCGCCCCCCCCCCCCCCCCCTTTAGACTCAATTACCTAAAAACCATCAGAGCGGGCCGGGCTGCACAAGAGAAGCTGCAACATGCATGTCCATGGAGGAGCTTCTTATCCCCCGCCCCCTTCCTCTGCTCTCGTATACAGCTCAATGTGTGTAGAGCAGAGAGGGATGTGAATGGCAGCCAGGAGAGGAGCGCTGTCACTTGTAAATAGGGAAGCAGCGCTTCTGTATTAACAAGTGACAGTAGTGAGCAGCTGAGCTAGCAAAGTGACAAACGCCGAAAGCGGAACTCTGGCTGAAGGAAAAACAGTAAACATTAATACCGTAAACAATAGCTTTAATAACTTTTCTGAAAAATTAAGCATTATTCTATATCTGGACATCCTAGAGATAGTTCCCTGTTGCCTGGAATTTTAGTGAAGCCAAGTAATCCTGCTGGATTTGCATGAACTCAGTTACTGTTAGTTTCCACTGAGAAGGTGTTGTCACATATGATTGCTTTGTCACTTGAGGTTTGTAACTGCACAAGGAAGAAAATACAACAGAAAAAAAAAAACAGACTTTCCACCAGGGTGAAACCGATATACAGTAACAGATTTCTTTGTTGTCCATGCTCTGTGCATTGGCATATACTGTAATTATTGGCTTTGTATTGCTTTACAACTTGCTAAAATGGGGGGGGGGGGGGTTGGCAAAGCCAAAGCAACTGCATATTGGATTTATAATGAGTAAGCATCAAGGTGTGCAGGATTTAATGCAAAGGATCACCCCCTCTTTGTTTTTATGTTTTTACTGACACCCATATCCTTATGAAGAAGGTTTCCTTTTACCCCCTGTCAAGATACAGACAACTCCACATCTTTAGTAGAGTGGGTCAACAACAAAGTGAAAAATTGGGAATTTGTTTAATGGTATACACAAGTATGTAACATTCATTTGCTGTGATGTTCCTCCTAAGTACTGATTAATGAAATTAATCTAAAAACAAAAAATTCTAGCGTAGGCACCATAATGGTACCAGTAATTACCAATATTGCCCTCTAACTAAATTCAGCATATAAATACAAATGGCCGGAGAATGAGCACCCTCCACCATCTTTGTAGCAGTGCTCTGGCCACTAGATAGAGAGGGGGGGGGGGGGGGCAGGGTTTGTCAGGTAAAATGGTTACTATATATGTATCCACTGGTTTATTAAGCCATTTGGCTTAGATTCGGGTTGAAGGGTTTTATTATTAGTGTGTATATAGTATACAGAAACAGCCTACCAGAATTGTTGAATCTTTGAGGTCTTGGTTGATTGCGTTCAGTGAAAAGGGATCCTAAAACAAGGAAAATATTATTGCAATAACCCTTTTTTACGCACATGAAAAAAAAAATGCACATTTTGGCATTTTAGAATTAAAGGCTGGTAGTTACACATTTTTTGTGTTGTACAAGAATTGCATAATTATTTATCAAATCAAAATTTTCAGAGACAAAACTAACTTATTTTTGGTGCATACAAACAGAATATAAATCTCTAATCTTTCTGTAAAATACAAAAGATGAGACTGTTTCTTAGTAAATTGATACCAAATATGTCAAGCCTCAAAATGTTGTGCTACCGCAAAATATGAAGATATTATGATACTCATATTTGTCATTATGAGTTTTTTTAAAAGTCTTTACAGTTCATCAGTTTGTGGTTATTCATAAAATTATAGCCCTAGAATTATTCCTATTCCACCATGTGTAGGGATACTCAATATATGTTGCACAGTTATCCTTTACCTACATGTGCATGCCCTTTGCAATTGTGTACGCATATGCGTGGGTACAGGGGGACTTTTAAAAATGTTTTTGCCATTTTTTTTATTTATATATTATTTTTTTAAACACATTTTTACTTATTTTCACATTGGTTCTCTTTATTGAGACCATAATGCCTTTCCTGCACAAAGTCCAAGAACATCAAGGACAGAAAGTCTCCAATCTGCGGTTTACCTGGTCCAGCTGGGGAACTGAGCGATTCTAAGCTCATCACACAAAAGGAGAGCTCCCTGCACTCTCCATCCTGACAATCCAGAAGAACCAGGTGAACACAGGAATTATGAGGGGGGCAGCCGCTACAAATCTCTGTAGAAATGTTCACCGAGAAGCACACTGACAGAAAAAATGTAAAGTGACAAATCACATTCACAGAGAAAATGTAAACAAACTCAGGGCTGCTATTGCAAGTGTGAGCGTGTATATAGCCAGTTACCACTGCTGCTGAAATACTTAGGACTGTGGCTGTGAAAGGTTTAAAACACAATAAATGTCATACTTCAAAGATTTGACTTTATAAAGCTGTTAACATTAATAGGGTTTATAGCACCAGTCTTATGTGGTACCTACTTAGCGTACATACTAAGCTCTAGAGTTCTTTAAATTTTCTGTAGCCTGCTGCATACATAGCCAACTTGTATAGTTGTCTATAGTTGGTGGGTCATGTCTCCTGTTTATATGGTCAGGAGAGTTTGGACAGCTAGGTGAAAAAAAAAAATGAATACCAGATAGGAAGCAGTAAGGTAAAACATTTCCTTCTTCCTTGTTTCATCAATTTCACCATAAAATACAAGAAAAAGGAACTTATTGTCAATTTAAAAATAGTGAGTGATGTCAAACAAATCATTCCTTTCTGGTCCTGTAACTCTGCACACTCAATGTGTGAGGTGAGGTAGTGGACATGGGAGGAACTGTAAAGGCCCATTGGCACCTGTTTGTTATGTTGCATGTTAACGTGCATTTTGTTAGGGCATTCTATTCATTTTGAATGGGCTGGAAACGCACCAAAGTAGACAGAAAAATGTTCCTGCACCTTTTTTTCTGAAGAGTTGTAAAGGTGCAAGGAAGGTCATTCAAAATGCATGGCAATGAACGGTTCCAATGCGCATTACTTACGTTACCAGAACAACATCACTGGCATTAATAGATTAAAATGACAAATAGACCAGAAACAATATATAGTTGGGATATTCATAGATTTTAAAAAAAGCATTTGACACAATGAACCATGACAAATTCTTTAGTAAACTAGAACATTATGGTATTAGGGGTAAAGACTGGGTGAATGAATGATTTGTAAAGCGCTGCAAATGCGAACTGAATCGCCTCAAGGCGCTGGGTGAGGAGTTATTTGACTAACAGGAGGCAGTTTGAGATTGGGTGATTATTGTTCATCATGTTTGGAGATTACGGTGTCCGTTTATGAAGCAGTGATCAGCGGTGATCCCGAGGATCGCCGCTGATCACAGTCCATAAACAGTTTATGAAACAGTGATAATCGGGGGAGAACATGTTTGAACTTGTTCTCCCGCCGATTATCTCTACACATGGAGAATCCTCATTGAATGACACAGAAACGGCCAGTTTATGAAGCGGTGATCTCAGCGCTTCACTGGCGATCTGTTTCAGAATTCACACTCCCAGGTTCGCCAGCTCAGACGTGGTGAATCGGGGAGTGAAGAGGAAATCTGGGGGAAGGAGGAAGATTTTTAACTTCCTTATGCCTCGTTCAGACCCCCCAACACTGTAAGCATGTCCCCCTGTCATATTTATGTGTATACATATATATCATATATACATATAATGTGTATATGTATATATATATCATGTGTGTGTATATACATGTATATATAATGTGTGTGTGTGTATACATATGTATATAATGTAGGGGGACTCGTTATTTTATTAACATTAATCCACGTGGTCTGTCAGTGTACTGAGCGGTGATAATTTATCACTGCTTAATAAACTGACATCTTTGTATTTCGGTGAATTTCTGGTACTGTAATCTCGTAAAGTCTCACGAGATTCCAGTATCAGGGGCCGTTCTCCACTGTTTGAAGCATTTGTAGATCTCTTCACTCCTCCAAAGGTGAAGCGATCTACTCCGCTTCATAAACAGGCACACAGAGGAGAAAGATCTTCACTGTGAATGCCGGAGAATGAAGCAGTGAATAGATTTCACTGCTTCATAAACGGAGACCTACTTGTGGCATCCCCCAGGGGTCAGTGTTGGGCCCTAAATTGCTTATGACACCCAGAGTCAGAGGCATGATGGGACTTGTAGTTTTGCAACAGCTGGAGGTCTGCTAAAGTATTGAAGATGGTGTTATTTGCTGATGATACTAATATTTTTTGTTTGGGCACTGATTTGCAGTCTCTAATACAGGTGATTAATATACAGTTGAGTAAATTGAAATTATGGTTTGATAGAAATAAATTATCATTAAACCTGAACAAAACAAGAGTAATACCCTTTGGGAACTGCAGAAGTAACACAAATAGATATTCAGATGGAAGGGGTTAATATTGACAGAGTTAATGAAATTAGATTTCTCGGGGTGATAATAGATGATCAAATCTGTTGAGAATCACATATTAACATTGTGCAGTCCAAAGTATCCAAAAGTATAGCAGTTTTAAATAAAGTAAGACGTGTTCTGGATTATAAATCACTCTGTATGTTATAGTGTTCAATAGTTCTTCCATATCCTAATTATTGTGCAGAGGTTTGGGGCAATAATTATATAACTAGAATATATCCATTGATCATATTGCAAAAAGAAAGCAATACTGATTATTTATTGAGCAGGATATAGGGATCACACAAACTCCTTGTTCTTACAGTTAAAACTCCTAAAATGCAAGGACATGGTGCAATTACAGACTGCACAAATAGTATTTAAAAAGAAAAAAAAAACTATTACCAGGAAATATACAAAAAGTATTTATTGCAAGGGAGGCGAGTTATAATCTAAAGGGAATATTTAATTTTAAGACTCTGACTGCGCTGACAACTAGGAACAGCTTCTGTATTTCTATTTGTGCAGTGAAACTGTGGAGCAGTTTCAGTGTGGAGCTCAAGAACTGTTATGGGGCGTACACACGGTTGGACTTTTCAGCTACAAAAGTCCAACGGACGCTGACGGACTAAAGCTGGCTGGTAATCCGATCGTGTGTGGGCTTCTCCGGACTTTCAACTGACTTTTTCAGCCTCAAATCCGATGGACTTTAGATTTGAAACATGCTTCAAATCTTTCCGACGGACTCGAGTCCGGTCAAAAAATCCGCTCGTCTGTATGCTAGTCCGACGGACAAAAACCCACGCTAGGGCAGCTATTGGCTACTGGCTATGAACTTCCTTATTTTAGTCCGGTGTACGTCATCACGTAAGAATTCGACGGACTTTTGTGTGATCGTGTGTAGGCAAGTCTGTTCGTTAGAAAGTCCGCCGCAAGTCCGTCGAAAGTCCGCCAAAAGTCTGTCGAAAGTCTGTCGGACAGGCTGTCGGACTTTTGTAGCTGAAAAGTCCGACCGTGTGTACGCCCCATAAGGATAAACCAGTTTAAAAAGAGGTATAAGAATGAAGGTGTTTGAACTATTATTGTTTGTTTAGTTTTTTTATTAATATTGTTATTGATTTTTTTTATTATCATTGTTAGTTTTGTTTGGGTGTGTGTATATGCATGTATGTATGCATATACTGTATATATATGATTGTGTAGTTAGAATATACTAATTACCAATAATCTATTTGAATTATTAATTAATTATTGTATGACTATAGCAATGGGACATTGAATAGTTTATTATTAATTATGGAGAAGGGGTAGGATTAGATACGTTTGTACTTCTTCTCACTCCTTTTCGGATATGTAAACTAAATAGTTTTTTTATAGTTCTTCTTTCGTCTTCTCTTGTAACTAGTTGTTCTGTGATGGTCTACTACGGAATGATTACTTCTTTTATTCTGTATGTTTTTTTTTTTCACGTTTGAAATAAACTAAAACAAACTAACTTCATTACTGCAATGCAATGGTATAATCCAGCCTTATGCCCCGTACACACGGTTGGATTTTCCGATGGAAAATGTGTGATAGGACCTTGTTGTCAGAAATTCCGACAGTGTGTGGGCTCCATCACACATTTTCCATAGGAATTTCCGACACACAAAGTTTGAGAGCAGGCTATAAAATTTTCCGACAACAAAATCCGTTGTCGGAAATTCCGATCGTGTTTACACAAATCCGACGCACAAAGTGCCACGCATGCTCAGAATAAATAAAGAGATGAAAGCTATTGGCTACTGCCCAGTTAATAGTCCCGACGTATGTGTTTTACGTCACCGCGTTCAGAACGATCGGATTTTCCTACAACTTTGTGAGACCGTGTGTATGCAAGACAAGTTTGAGCCAACATCCTTCAGAAAAAATCCATGGATTTTGTTGTCGGAATGTCCGATCAATGTCCGACCGTGTGTACGGAGCATTAGACCATTACCAATCCATTATCCTCTAGGTAAAGTGTGAAGCCCAAAAAAGTAAGAAAAGTAAAATAAGGGAAAATATAAAATCTTTTTTAATAAGCATGTGCAATTTCAATATTTTAGACTGAATATTCAGAATCTTACTTTAAATGGAACTATACTCATCTCCCCTCCAGCAATGCGATGTCTGAGAGCTCCCCCACAATTCGCTGACAACATTGCCCAGTCTTCTTCCAGGTTCAGCCATCTTTGGTCATCTTAATTACATGATGTAACTCCCGTGCATATGTGGGAGTTCATTCATCCCAGCAAATGCCAAATTGTACCATGAGCTGCGCATGCACAGTTCAGTGTACATTGCAAATAAGATTGTGAATAAGAATATAATAAGAAGAATCCTTTATTGCAGAAGAGACATATGGGTTGATTTATTAGGGCACATAGGCTGTTCACTTTCCAAGTTGCAATTTGCAAGGGGATTTTCATCAAAACTCTGAATGTGGTAAAATACACTTTGCAAAGAATACCCAATCACGTGCAAGGAAAATGAAAAAACAGCATTTTTGCTTACAGATGATTGGATGCTAGAAGTCAGCGGAGCTTCAGCTCATTCACAAAACTCTTTGTATTTGTGTATGTTATGGTTTTTTATGGACCTCTGTCCATTTTACTATTGTATACAAATAAATTGGCGTTAGCCTTTTAAACTTTATTTACTCTGACTCTTAACCGCTTCAGCCCCGGAAGATTTTACCCCCTTCCTGACCAGAGCACTTTTTGCGATTCGGCACTGCGTCGCTTTAACTGACAATTGCGCGATCGTGCGACGTGACTCTCAAACAAAATTGACGTCCTTTTTTTTTTTTTGATCACCTCTGCAATTTTTTTTTTTTTGCGCTATAAACAAAATAAGAGCGACAATTTTGAAAAAAAAAACGCAATATTTTTTACATTTTGCTATAATAAATATCCCCCAAAAAATAAAATAATAATATAATATATATTTTTTTCCTCAGTTTAGGCCAATACGTATTCTTCTACATATTTTTGGTAAAAAAATAAATAAAAAAAAATCGCAATAAGCATTTGATTGGTTTGCGCAAAAGTTATAGCGTTTACAAAATAGAGGATAGTTTTATGGCATTTTTATTAATATTTTTTTTTTTTTTACTAGTAATGGCGGCAATCAGCGATTTTTATTGTGACTGTGACATTATGGCAGACATGTCGGACATTTTTGACACATTTTTGGGACCATTGTCATTTATACAGCGATCAGTGCTATAAAAATGCACTGATTCCTGTGTAAATGACACTGGCAGTGAAGGGGTTAACCACTAGGGGGCGGGGAGGGGTTAAGTCAGTACTAGGGAGCGATTACTAACTGTAGGAGGGATGGGCTAGTTGTGACACTACACTGATCTCTGCTCCCGATGACAGGGAGCAGAAATCAGTGAGACTGTCACTAGGCAGAACAGGGAGATGCTGTTTACATTAGCATCTCCCTGTTCGTACTCTCCGAGAGGCGATCGCAGGTATCCCCGCGGCGATAGAGTCCGCGGGACCCGCGACCCGACTCGCAGAGCTCCCGGCCGGCGCGCGCGCCGCCGGCGGCGTGCACCCAATGGCATGGCGGGGAATTCAAATGGACGTACCTGTAAGCCCATTTACCCAGCCGTGCCATTCTGCCGACGTACATCGGCGTAGGCCGGTCGGGAAGGGGTTAAAGGAGTTGTAAAGGCAGAAGGTTTTTTATCTTAATGCATTAAGAAAAATAACCTGTGTGCAGCAGCCAACCCAACAGCCCCTAATTACTTACATGGGCCCCATCTATCTCCAGTGATGTCCACGAGTGTCTTAGACATCCAGGACTCTCCTCCTGATTGGCTGGGACACAGCAGCCGCGCCATTGGCTCCTGCGGCTGTCAAAGTCAGTTAGCCAATCAGGGGTGAGGGGCTGGGTCAGGGCTCCGTGTCTGAATGGACACACGGAGCGGTGACATGGCTTGGGTGCCCCCAAACACAAGATGCTTGCTGTGGGGGGCACTCAACAGGAAGGAGGGGCCAGGAGCAGCGAAGAGGGACCTGAGAAGAGGAGGATCCAGGCTGCTCTGTGCAAAACCAACTGCACAGAGGTGGTATGCATAACATGTTCGGTATTTTTTTTATTTTTTAAAACAAGACTTTACAATCACTTTAAACTGCCTGAAAGTCCCTGGGGGGTGTTTTTGTTGCGCATACATGCAATGTTTTGTATCCACTAAACTCTGGGAAAAATTTACTTGGAAAGTACAACTTCCAATGCATAGCAAACAGTCTATTTGCCCTTAGTAAATCAACCCCAGAGTATCCAATAAAAATCCTTCCTGTTCGCCGGAGCATTTGTCAAAAATGTATCCAGGCACCTCAGCCGTATGCTTCAGGGACCGTGGTCAAATAGGCACACCATTACATATGTTATGGGAGTGCCCTAAGGGCCCTTTCACACTGGGTCGGGGGCGGCGTCGGCGGTAAAGCGCCGCTAGCGGGACGGTTTTACCCCCCACTAGTGGCCGAGAAAGGGTTAAAAACCACCGCAAAGCGCCTCTGCAGAGGCACTTTGCCGGCTGCATAGCCGCGCTGTCCCATTGATTTCAATGGGCAGGAGCGGTGAAGGAGCGGTATACACTCCGTTCCTTCACCGCTCCAAAGATGCTGCTAGCAGGACTTTTTTTCCCGTCCTGCTAGCGCACCGCTCCAGTGTGAAAGCCCTCGGGGCTTTCACACTGGAATCAAAGCAGCAGCACTTTCGGGTCAGTTTGCAGGCGCTATTATTAGCGCAATAGCGCCTGCAAACCGCCCCAGTGTGAAAGGGCGTTATTGGATAAGGGTTCACTCACTTATTTTCTCGGTCATAATGGTCAATATTCCTAAAGAAGAGAGTGTATCCTTAATAAATAAGCCTGTTGAAAATATCCCTAGGCATACCCAGACCCTAAATTATTTTATGTCCTTAGTGGCTAAAAGCACTATAGCCACAGCATGGAAAAGCTCTGTCATAGATATGGTCTTGATGAAACGGAAACTTACGTGGATCATGCTGAATGAAAAGGTAGGGAGTATCTTACGAGATAAGCAACCAACCTTTGACAAAATTTGGTCTCCATGGCTGGATTATTTGCAGGTCCCAGGAGACTGAAGCCGATAATGACTGGAGGATCCCCGGATGGACTCACTTCTTTCCTCTTTCTTTACCATTTCTATTGTTCCCCTAATCCTAACGGATCTAGGAATTATGTTCTAACTGCTCTCCCCCCCCCTTTTTTTTCTTCTTCTCTTTTCCTATTCAAACTATTTTTTTTGTTATAATGAAGGATTGGAGCCCACAACAGGGGAAACGGCGGGGGGGGGGGGTTATTTAGAGAGATGTGGTCACTGGACTAGAACCCTCATTTGAGGCCCTACTCACTCACAGTGATTATGTTTCAGTAAGGTCTCAACCTCAGGATCTTCCTGCCCTCATTGATTCTTATTTTGATATACAGGGCAATAATCCTGCCGGCTACCTTTAGGGATATTAATGTCTTTGTAATGTACTATGTTAATAACCCAAAGCTTATTTTTCTCGTCTATTTCTGTTGATGCCCATATGTTCCACCATGGCCTTATTACAGACTTAACCGGTTTACCAAGATCTTCCCCTGACGATTTCCTACTCTGCTCCTCTCATTTTTTTTGTACCAGTTCTTGTTGATTCAGAGCATGCGAGGATTGCTTGCTGCTCTGCAGTGTTCATTTACTCTGTATTTTTCAAAATAAACGATTGAAACAGAAAAATCCTTCCTGTTCGTACTTTTTAAAGTTCCGCTTTAAACCCAAATGTGACTGGTTCTCCTAGAGCAGGGGTCTCAAACTGGCGGCCCTCCAGCTGTTGTGAAACTACAAGTCCCATCATGCCTCTGCCTGTGGGAGTCATGCTTGTAACTGTCAGCCTTGCAATGCCCCATGGGACTTGTAGTTTCGCAACAGCTGGAGGGCCGCCAGTTTGAGACCCCTGTCCTAGAGCCTCATGCACACTGGGCATTTTGCTCGGCTCCTGAGTTTAGGTGCAGGTGGAAAGCAGAGGCATACTATCCAGTTCTGCTTCTGCCAGCCTGTAAAACTTTATGTGAGGCTGCAAGCTGCTGCGGATTGGCAGGGCTGGACAGTGCACAGAGTTCTACTAAAGTCTAGGGCAGTATGTGTCCAGGGATGCATGCGCAGAAAGCAAGCACAAGCAGTCTGTGCTCAGAGTATTTGTACCTGGGCTCATACTGCCCTAAACATTAGTAATGCACCGGTTAGCCCTGTCCAGCCACAGCAGCCTACAGCCTCCTGTACCATTTTACAGGCTGCTGATAGTGCACATGTGCTTTCCCTCTGCACTCAAATGCCACAGTCTCATGCACCAAGTTTAAATGCCCAGTCTGCATGAAGCCTAAAGAATCCATACAAACTCATGATTGCAAGTGAAAATAGTGGCACAAGGAATACTTTATATATTAAAGATGAAGTTTAGCATTGCATTATATAGAAAGGGGAATTAAGGACAACTAAATGCTTTCATCTTCTTCAGCACCAGATTACTGCAGTATGCTGCACAGTGATCACAGTTGTATTGAATTCTCTTTACATGTACCGCTTGTTTAATACTGCAGACAGAGAATGATAAAGCATTGTAAGCCATATGTCTCTCATCACCTTCTGAATGAAGGAAATCTTCAGTGCCGCTTACTTTGCCTGCAGACACAGTGATTTATCTCCACTTAAAATCATTATGCTCTCTAAGCCCTGTTCAGTTTTATTGTCCTTTTTATTATTACGGTATCATGCCATTCACTGAGTATACCATAAAAATACGCTATATATTCACTATTTGAGAAGTAAAACATTAATATTACTTAGAGAGGGCTTGTAATGAATGACAAATACATCATTAAATTCTCCTAAGTATGTTATTAAACCCACAGGTATGGCTTTTAATAGAGCAGATTATTGCTTTTCAATTGTGGATCTTGCAGGAAGAGTAGAGCATCTCTGTACTACTAGCATATGGGGTTATTACCTGCACCATTCAGAATCCACTGCAGGGGTCCAAGTGTGTATAACAAGCCAACCAATATACCAGAGAGGTGGCCAACAAAGGATGTGCTAGAAAACAAAGAAAATATGCATTATTGTGTGTAGACAAGCTTAGCTATACATAAGAAATATACAATGCATTTGGATCAGCCTAGGATACCAAAAACAATTGCCTCTTGTGCCCAAAACAGCAAGCCAGGTTCTCTCTCTCATTTTCCAACATGCAGAGGTAAATGAAATGTCAGAATCACATAGCTGAACATGGTACAATACAGGTAGCGCTACAAATACTTTATAAATTAGGTCTGCAATGACATGCTAAAATACTGGACATTTTTTTCACAAGTAAGGGACCTTTATCCAGAAAATTAACAGAATTAGATGCATTCTTAGCTACCTTTCACTTAGCCACATCTATGTGGCCATTTTCCAGTGTATTTGGGTAGCAAACTGAGACTATGGGGTAGATTCACTAAAGGCAAATAGGCTGTGCACTTTGCATAGTGCAAATTGCACTCTGCAAGTGCAGTTGCTCCAAAGCTTAGTAAATGACCAGAAGCTCTGCTGACTTCCATCAACCAATCATTTGCAAGCAAAAATGCTTTTTTTTTTTAATTTTCCTTGCAGGCGATTGCAAAGAATACCCAAAGTGAAGCTTTACTTCATTTTCCAAGCTCTGGAGTATTTGCAGAGTGCAACTGCACTTTGCAAAGTGCACAGTCTCTTTGCCTTTAGTAAATCAACCCTTATGTGCAAACTAAAGCCAGCCAGTCATACATGGATCGAAATTCAGCTGGTTCAGCAGGGACTGGCCGAATTTTAATCCATGTATGGGCAGGCGGTTTATACAGAAGAAGTCAGTATTTTTCCACTCGATCAGTGTATTCTGATAGCGAGGAAGTCTCCCTGCTGTTAGAATACAATGATTCAGCGGGGAGGATTCCCCCATCTACCTTGAATGTGTGGATGGGGAATCAGCTCATTTTGTTTTCATTCAACCCACTGGTTAACCAAAAAAAAAAAAAAAAAAGAAGAAGACTAATCTATGGGCTGCTTAAGATAATCAGTAATCTTATTAGTGACCACCACGATACCCAAACGTCAGAAAAAAATAGCTAAATCTTATTTATCCAGTTGCAGTGTATAACGTTAAAAACATTAATATTAAACAAGTAACAAAAATATATAATTCCTGAATAATAAAAAAAAAAAAAAAGTGAAAATATTTTTCTCTTCTCTTATACATCACACAAAAAACAAAGTCAAATTTTATATATATATATATATATATATATATATATATATATATATATATATATATATAATCCATATAATCCCACATCTTCCTCCTGAAAAGAGTTGTATATCACCAGGTGTTACTAGCAATCTCTCTAGGTGCGTCGATTACCTCCACCATACACACCACAGCTCACCGCAACTTACTGACCACCCACTGCAGGTAAATCATATAGCAATAGACAGGGTAGGTAGAAGAGGGTGAAGAGTGGGAATGTATGTCAAGAGTAATTTGATAGTGAATATGAGGGATGACATAACTGGACCATGGAGGAGGTGGAATCCCTGTGGCTAGAGCTTCAAGGGAAAAAAAAAACCAAATGGGAAATTAATAGTGGGTGTATGTTACAGGCCCCCCCAACCTGAAGGATGAAGAGGAGACCAATCTCCTCTCGCAATTAGAAATGGTGGCAAGGCAGGGAAACGTTATTATCATGGGGGACTTATTACGCGGATATTGTCTGGACGAACGGAACTGCTCAGTCATCTAAGTTCCCTTTCACATGGGCGTCATCTGTTCAGTCACATTTTTGCTAAGAAAAAATGGATTCAGTTTACATCAATTTACACTAGTTAGCCTCCATCTTCCATTTGCAGACTTGTTCCATTTGAAAAAATGGCAGGAACAAAAAAAAAACCCTATACCTTTTAGTACTTCTATTAACATATTTCCTGAAATTCTTGTTTCTGTCTAGCAGCTTGTTAGATGTGGTCACAACTCACAGACTACATAATAGTTTGTACTTTACCAATGTGTAAAACTGCTTTTAAACTTGACCTTAACAAGCAGCTATTTACAAAGTGTGAACAATAAGCTATTCAACAGTCTAAAAAAGCATAAAATGTAAACTGTTCCTGGTACCTTCAAAAGATAAATTAAACTCTGTTTCACACCCAGGTTACATGTTTAAATTTAACTTGGGATGGGAATTCCTCATTTGAGTAATGCTTATCTTGTGGTGCCCATATCATTTGACAGAGCCTAGTTAGATTCCAGAGCAATCCTGGTGACTACAACATCTTACGAGGATTACATAATGTTAAAATGTTTTGGGAGTTAATTTATTCAAATGCAAACATTCATGTATGGTATGGTATTTGGTAACTCCCAAATAGGATCACAAATCATGTACCATTAAAAACTGTTCATAAAAAACACTCCAACATTACAAAATAGAATGTAAAATCATGAAATCCTTTACACTGTAGGTTTAAATTCTAAGAACATTAAACGTTGACCTTAAAGTCCCTTAATAGCCTTGCAATTTTTAGTGGTGCAGAGATAACCTTATTGATTGTAAATATTGCACTATGGTGTTCATTGAACTATAAAGGTATCTGAGACAGCCCCACCCCTAACAATAGCTTTGTATAAGTGCTGTGATTTCAGAGTTAGGATTTTACAGCGCTGGACTCTCTTGTGTAAATTTAAAGTGCTGAAGATTCATGAACAGCTGCCCTTTGGAGGCTTATAGAAGGAGTTTAAAATGAAGCTAAATTGCTATATGTATACTGGCTTTGTGTTACAAATAATTGTGAAAAATTATTCCTAGAGCACTATAGGTTACCTTGAGAGACAGCACACGAGAAGCTGCATGCGTTTAGACTTATTTTGTCTGATTTTTTTGAAAAAAATTGACAGTACTGTGCTGTAAAGTAGAGATCATTTCATAAATAAATAGTAATTTATTAATCGAAAACCTTCAAAAGAGATTAAAAAAACAATTACGTTGATTGGGGGGGGGGGGGGCATGGCTGGATCCTGAGCACGAAAAACAGCGGAGATGACGTATCACAATCAATGGTGCTTGATTGTGATATGTCATCTCCGCTGTTTTTGAAGTGCAGCTGGAACACACCACGGCGTTTCCATGCAAGATTTTGTTTTGATCTTGTTTTTAGCTTTTTTTTGGAATAAAACTGTGACATACTTCACTATGGAAGCCCTTTCTTTTTAAATTTTTTCCTACTAAGCATTGGACAACTCCCTTCAAATCGTTTTGTTCCTGGGAACATGCTCAAACGATCTGGATTCATTTTGGTGTGTGTGTCCTGGAGGTCGGTTAAATGCTTGGATCAACATTGAGATTGTACACAACTCCTGCTGAATATACCCATATGTGCTTTATGACTACCTGTAATGGGGTCATGGAAGTCTGGTGAGTAGGATGTGTGACAGGTGATGGAAGATATTTCAGTCAAATTTACCTACTGTTCAGCAGAGATCTGAAGATTGTGTACAATATCTGAAGAAGTTGATACATTGTCTGAAGACTTTGATACATTGTTTGATTATTCACTATTTGCACTACTGAACTTATTTTGTGTTTGGACTTTTTATACACATATTATTATATATTATTATTATCATGTTGGTGCTCAGTTGAAACCACAGTATGCGCAAAGCTTGGGTGATTAAACCAATTTTTGTTGATGGAACGCTGATTCAAATATTTCCTGATTTATCCTGGATCACCCTTCAGAAGCGTAGACTTCTTCAACCGCTCCTACACTCCTTACAGAATAATACCATCATTTACCGCTGGGGCTTCCCCTTCAGCCTGACAGCAACGCACAACAAGAAGACGGCAACGCTTCAGGTCCCTGAGGACATTCGCTTCTTCTGTGAGACTCTGAACATCCCCATTCCAGACCTTTATAGCCTGGGTTCACACATGTGCGGTGCGAATTGAAGCTCAGGTTTCACTGGGAAGATAAAAATCTCCTGTTCAAAAGCTCATCTGCGTTTTAGCTCAGGATCAGGGAGAGGGGAAGGGAGAGGGGGAGGTGTAGTGAGAAGGAGAAAATTCATGTTCAGAACGCAATGCATCTGCGAAGCAGATGCGTTCCCATAGAAGATAAGGGGCTTGTAATTCGCACCGCAATGCCAAGAAAACGCAAAAGTTTTTTGTGCAATGCGCAGTGCGAATGCAACGCACATATGTGAACCAGATGCATTCATATGAATGTATTTTAAAATGTCCTGCGAATTAGATGCGGTGTAAGCCGCATCTAATTCACATAGGTGTGAACAGGGGCTCAAGGTTGGGATATCATCCCCCCTCCTCCCCCATCAACTGGATGGCAAAAGGTTCCTGTGAAGCAGAGGGGGAGACCTCCAGATTCCCCCAACAAGAATCCCAAGCAGCAGCCAGCCTGAGGACCTTCCATGGCTGATAATGCCCTTTTTGACTTCCTTTTACGGTCTAAAGCCCTGATCACGGGAGAACATTTTTTTAATTTTTTTTTTACATCTAACTAAAGTTGAACTTTTTATTCCTTTTGGTTGACCAGTTTTTCTCCCCAGGTTGTAGTTCCTCTCCAGCAGGGGTGGGTCATCGTCCCTCCTGGACTGGCTGTTTTTTGGTGGGTCTGCTGCTATCTGGGTCGTGCGGTCCGGGTGATCATCCCCCTGATTGCTCGGCCCGGTTACGGGTATCCCTGCGACTAGGACTTTTGTCATGTAAGTTACTAACCACACACACATGGTGTTCTTTATGCGACTAGTATTGTCCCCTAGCCTTTTAGCCATGTTTTTTATCTTCTCCTTAAGCAGGTCCTAGAGTTTAGACAGCAGTTGACACTCGGTGTCTGACATTAACTCCCCCTTAGTTTGTTTTGTTATTTAAAGTTCCTTACTTGATGCTATTAATATTAGAGAAGGGTTTGGGACTGACCATGCCGTGGGACTTTAAATGAAACCATGACCGGATGAGGTCATGCGTTTCCATCCCTATACTAGTCTAAGAGAAAAGCAACAAAAGTGGGACTTTAAATGAAGTGCGTGAATGTCCAAAAAACAAAACCGATGGACTACTAGGAAAATGTTATTAAATTCATGGAAATAAAACATGCATATAGTAATAATATGTCAATCACATTTAGAGAGAAATATCAGCAATAATAGCAGCAAATATACATGATTCAATGAATACAACAATTCTCCATGGTACACCAGTAAGATGTTAATACACAACCATATAATAAAGAGTATTGCCTGCAAAATAAGCCTGCAAAATAACTCAAAAAATTGGGAAATGGCATGACGCTGGTGAGAAACGCGACAATGGTAGCTCTACGCGTTTCGTGGCTTGTTGTGCCACTCGTCAGGAGCAAGCGCGTATCTTGATCTAAAATAAAAGATATAAAAATGATCTAGTAATTATAAACATGAAACGGAGGTGGGGTAATTGAAAAGACCCCACACAGAGTGCATGCTTACACATTGTGGTTCGTGAGATGGTGGCGGAGGCCATACATTGCTCGGCAATCGGAGACACCACCCCCGGGAGCTGAGGTGGACGGACCGAAGGGGGCAACCCCACAGGGCGCCATCCAAGGCAGACCAGGACCCCCGAGGCAAACCTGGAGTAGAAAGTACAGATAGGAAATCAAATAGTAACCATACCGTACAGGTGAACGGCTAAGTGTGAATAGAGAATACAGGGGTGAAGTTGCCGGAGAAGAAGAAGAAAGATGTGTGACCAAGTGGAAGACAAGGAAAGAAGGCTAGATAGAAGCATCCAAGTAAGACCGCCGAACAAACAAACCAGACACCACAGAGCATGAATGCAAGGAAAGAAAGAATTCCTTTATATTTTTATATCTTTTATTTTAGATCAAGATACGCGCTTGCTCCTGACAAGTGGCACAACAAGCCACGAAACGCGTAGAGCTACCATTGTCGCGTTTCTCACCAGCGTCATGCCATTTCCCAATTTTTTGAGTTATTTTGGAGGCTTATTTTGCAGGCAATACTCTTTATTATATGGTTGTGTATTAACATCTTACTGGTGTACCATGAAGAATTGTTGTATTCATTGAATCATGTATATTTGCTGCTATTATTGCTGATATTTCTCTCTAATTGTGATTGACATATTATTACTATATGCATGTTTTATTTCTATGAATTTAATAAAATTTTCCTAATAGTCCATCGGTTTTGTTTTTTGGACATTCACGCACTTCATTTAAAGTTCCACTTTTGTTGCTTTACTTGATGCTATTTAGCCCCTGTCGCCCTTGTTGAATGATGGTGGTAATACGGAACTATTGGTCCACTGTTGGACCCCAATTATTCGTTCTGAAAACTTGATTTACTTTCTTTTGTTTCTCTCCTTTTTTTTTTTGCTGTATAGCTCCTCACTCCTGGGCTCACGCTTCAATCCATATGCGATGGTTACCACCTCTGGCATTGAGACTTGCCTTTCGGGCCTCCTGGGTTAGATGAGTATAATACATTCCTACATATGTCTCCACAATATTCCTTGCTCACTACCCGGCCTTATCATGATACAGGTTTACTCACATAATGTTAATGGCCTTAACTCAAATTTTCGACGCAGTTGGATCTGAGAAGCTTCAGAGACTCGGGGGCGGATGTAATATTTATGCAAGAAATACACTTTGATAAAAGAGGCACCTTGGCGTTCACTTCTAGATCCTTCCCTATGGGGTTCCTAGCCTCCAGTACTAAAAAGAAAGCAGGGGTAGCTATTTTGATTAAAAAGGGCTCCCAATTCACACCCCACTCTGATCCTCAGTGTCAGTTTCTGATCCTTAGTGACAAATGGCAACAATCTGACGTAACTTTTTGTAACATTTATGCCCCGAACGCGAATCAGATGTCCTTTGTAGCTAAGGTATACAACCGCCTATTTAGAACTACTCACTCCTTAGTAGTGTGAGGGGACTTCAACCTCCTGTTTTCCACAACATCGGACAGGACATCTTTCAAAAAAAAAAAAAAAAAAAAAAAAAGCCCCTCCACGCCTTTCCAGATAATCTCAACCGTTTCGTCAGGTCACTCGCAAGTTCGCTCTGTTTGATGCCTGGCGAGTAGTTCACCGACAGAGAGTCAATATTCCCATTACTCCCATCCTTTCCGCACGCACGGGCGGTTAAACTATTTTTTCATAAACGCCTCCTTCCTATGTCATGGTTGGACCATGCTCTGATACTTTTGAAGCTCAACATAGACGTCTCTGGGGTCAAATGCTGCCGCTGGCGACTTAATGACCTTTTTCTGAAAGACGTTGCAACTAGGACGGAATTAGAAAACTACTTTGAAACTATACTTTAGAGAGAATAGTACCCCGAATGAAGATCTCAACAGGAACTCTCTGGGAGGCACACAAGAGGGTAATAGTTGGGCACTGTATAGCTGTCTCAACTGCCTGGAAGAAGAACACCAGGCAAGTGAGACAGCAGACCGCACAGAGACTTCGAGATTTAGAATCTAGACTGACATCTTCATCCTCCATCCGTCTCCTAAGAGAAATTATTTGCCTACGGGCGGGTCCTCAAGAGCATAGACATAGGTAAAGTTGAAAAAGCCCTTCAAAAATTGTGCCAGCTTTACTATGACAAGGGCAACAAAGCCCACACCTTTCTGGCACGTAAACTCCGTGAGCAAACTTATGCTTCGGCCTCAGGCCCTACGGGACCCTACTGGGACTCTTCACTCCCACCCTGACCGTATTGCCTTATTATTCCTCAACTACTTCTCAAATCTATATAATAACCCCACCATACCGCACCTACCACCTCCAGAAAATTTCACGGATCATGTGCGAGCTTACCTGATGAGCAGTGGAGTGTCCACCCTGCCAGAGGAGGCTCTACAGTCTCTCAACTCTCCGATAACCAAAGAGGAGATTTCCAAAACTCTGAGACTCCTGCCAAATAGCAAGACCCCAGGTCCAGATGGTCTTCCTTATGAATACTACAAGTCTTTCTTGCCCATCCTACTCCCACATATGACTCACCTGTTTAACGTTTCTTTGTGTAAGGACGACATCCCGAGGGACATGCAGACCTCGCATTTGACGCTCATACCCAAGCCTGATAAAGACCACACATTGTGTGGGCATTACTGACCTATAGCTCTGTTAAATTCAGATTTAAACATTTTTATGAAATTGCTATCCATTCCGCCTGAACTTAGTCCTTCCCTCCTTGATCCATAAAGGACGTCAGGTGGGAGATAACACCAGGAGAGTCATCAATTTAATAGACATCATTAATAGACAAAATACAGAAGCTCTGCTGCTCAGCCTAGACACCAAGGCCTTCAATAGGCTCAGCTGACCTTTTATGTTTTCAACTCTTGAATATCTGGGCTTCCGGGGGGCCGTTCCTCAGGGTGATCAGACACTTATATGCTACTCTGTCCACATCTATCATAACACCTTTTGCGGCATCCCCTGCCTTTCCGATCTCGAATGGGACTAGGTAGGGATGCCCGCTCTCGCCATTGCTTTTTGCCCTGTGTATCGAACCCCTGGGAGCCCAGATCAGGCAGGATCCCAAAATGAGTGGAATTATGGTTAGGGGACGCGAGTTTAAAGTGTTATTATTTGCAGATGATATACTTTAACGCGACCACGAGTGACCCTTCCTAATCTCCACAAGCTCTTGAAGGATTTTGGGTCCCTATCGGGATATAAAGTAAACTCTACTAAATCAGAAGCCCTGACAATCAATATTGTCCCTTGGAACCCTTGGAAGTCCGTCATCTCACCAAAAATTTTCCCTACACTTGGAAAGCCTATGCCATTAAATATTTAAGAGTGCATACTTACTTCCCGATACAAATCTTTATGCGATGCAATCTTTAGACCCCTATTCACGTCAATTCGATCTCCTCCTATCTAAATGGAGACACTACCCGATATCCTTATCCTGGCTTGGATGCATTGCCTCAGTCAAAATGACCATATTACCTAAAATATTGCAGAAAATATACTAAAGCGCGGATATGGACCCTAATAACTAATATAAGAATCTAGTTCAGCTGCATCTATTTAACGTGCTCTGGTGACATAAAAGTGCAAAGAATAATTATGTAATGGTGCACTTAAACCTGATTATAATATCGCACAAGACCAATATCCACAACACCACTTGCATCCACAAGAATATTTATTTATATATATATATATATATATATATATATATATATATATATATATATATATATATAAAATATAAATTCTGCTTCCTCCTCCTTGAAAAATAATAAAAAAAAACAATCAATTGCAACCGTGTAGAAAAAATTTCCAAAAGTGTTCACCACCCAAGAAAGTGATAGTCCCAAAACCACCTTCAAATAATAAATCCAAAACCTGAGGCACAATGATACTCTCCAGGTCATATATCCCCACTCCGATGGGATTGTAGATTCAGGAGGTATGTTGTTGTCTCAGCTGTTAATTTCTAAAGAAATTGCTCACAAACATAAAGACATATCATTGCGCAATGCGGGCTAGTTCACTCACATTTAGCGGGGCTAAAAACCGCTTATAAAAATGATCAGAAGTGCTCGCAGGCTTCCTCCTCATTACACACCCGGCGTAGTGAAACTCCGAGGATGACGTCACTGGCTCCTCCGACGCATTGTGTCACAGGTCACGTGACTTTCTCAAGGGAAATAAAAAACCCCAAATATTGTATTGCTTCATGACCCTCCCAGTGCCCATCCAATCGGTACAGCTTAGAAAACTCCAGACAGATCTTTTAAATTTCACGTGGAACTATAAACACCGCATAGCCCACTCAATACTTTATGCCTCTTGAAACGAGGGGGGTTTGGCTTTCCAAACCTCCTTCATTACCATTATGCTGACCAACTAAGAGCTATAGCATCCTGGGTCATCCTTCCATCCTATAATCACTGGACACAAATAGACAAATTGTGCCTAGCCCCCATCCACTCGAATAATTTGTTATGGAATACTAATGTCGAAATTCCTTCCACTTCCCTATTACATACCATGAATTTGCTACGTACTATAACGAGACAACTAAATCGTGTTATTCCACTTCAATCTGAGGCCTCCTTAGTCACGGCCTTTCTCTACAAACCTAAGCTCCCTGATAGCCTAACTTACCAGATGATATCACCATGGTTGCAGAAGAACCTCTTTCCCTATGGACACCTAGTGAACCCAGTGACCAGGGTATTACTACGACTTTGACAAACTTTGAACTAAGCACGGCCTCCCTCGTACTGCCTTCTTTGGTTACCTTCAAATTAGGCATTACACCCTTACTTTCACCCCTAGCCTTCAGTTCTCTACACCCTCCCCATTCGAAGGATTAGTCTTATCAGGTCCCTCACAGAAAGGACTGACCTCGGACATATATAAACTCCTGAATTTCGCTGACAGAGCTTCATCAGGGAAACCTAGCGACATGCGTAAATGGGAGGAACACCTTGGGGAGGAACTGTCCCCTGAACAATGGAGATCTATATGGTCCTGTGCAGCTAAGAGTTCCATATGTACACTTTATAAAGAGAACACTTATAAGGTGCGCTTCTTTTGGTACATGACACCATCTCGCCTACATGCTATATACTCATCAGCTTCGGAACGCTGCTGGGAGATGTTTTCAAGACTGGGGCACGTTATTTCATATCTATTGGAATTGCCCATCGCTTCAGCCTTATTGGCGCTCGGTCCGGGTGCTTCTCCATCGACTGTTTGAAGTGGACATTCCCTTCTCCCCTAGGCTTTTTCTATTGGGTCTCCTCCCTCCAAAACACCCAGGGCTAGCCAAAAAATTGATTGGCCATTCATATACTAACAGCGGCTAGGTTTAGTGGCGCTTCATTGGAAAAAGCGACACTAACACTATCAGATCTTTATGCTAGAATTAAAGATGTGGAGCCTATGGAGTCCATGTCTGCCCATTTGGATAATCGGGTGGCTCGACATATGGCGATATGGGCATGCTGGTATCTACGGATAGAGCCCTCTTGGTCGCATGAGTTCCCCTCCTGCCTTGTGATGCAAACTTGTCTAGAGCCCAAGAGCGACGAGTCAAGCTGGTTGGTGTTTTTTTTCCCCTGGATATGCAGATTACGCAATTAAATGTTACTTAATATGCTGATTTTTATTTTTATTTGACCAAAGTTCTCTTACTGTAATTATTTCAGCATTATGTTCTCATCTTCTGCAGAGGTGTACCACAGCCTCTTTTGTTAATAGGCTATGGCTCATATTTGGTATTTACTGGTTGCCTCTGTGCTACCCAGAGAAATTTATTGTTTTGTATTATTTTTGTTTCTTCTTTTTACTTTTATCTGTGTCCTATATTTTTGGATTGAAATGAAACTACTGAACGACTGAAATTGGAGAGATTGCAGAGATTGGCCACTTGGTGCCACATAAGACAAATCATGCTGACTTCCCTTTGTGTTTGGCAGAAACCCAGTGGCATCATCAGCTAAGATTTGGCAAAAAACAGTGGGCCTCTGGTACACCCACCTACAGTTTGGAGAAATCAGGGCAGTAGTCGTCTTCATAGAAGACTTGTGGCTAAAAAAGCTATACCTCCAACATTAAAACAAGGCCAAGCATAAAAACACAAGCACTGATGTCTAGAAAAATGGCAGCGAGTGCTCTGGGTTGATAAATCCAAATTTGACATATTTGGCTGTAAGGCAGTTTTCTGAGAGCCTAGATGTGGTGCTTTGAGGAGTATCTACAGGATACAGTGGCGGTCCTTTAAAAGTTTGAAGTTGCATATGGAGTTGAGGATGTGGTCCACATTATTGGGCTCCTCAATGTTGAAAAGTACAGGCAGATACTTATCCATTATGCAAAGCCATCAGAGAGGCTTCTGATCAGTCCTAAATTCACTCTGCAGTGGGACCGTGATCTCAAACATACAGCCAAAATCAAAGAACTTCAGCAAAAAGACGAACAAAGCAGTTCTGGAAGACATGGCATGGTCCCACAAAGCCCTGATCTTAACATCATTGAGTCTGCCTGTGACTACATGAAGGCCCTGTTCACACTGCGTGTAGCATGAACTTGTGTTCCCACTTACGACTTTGTATGGGCAATTCTAACGCAACTCCACATGTCGTGCATAGGGCAGCCCATTCAAGTGAATGGGCTGCCCTATACATGTTTGTTATGGCAAAGAAGCTCAAGGACCAAATTCTGGCCCTGAGCCAGTTGTGTTTTTACATGTGCATTAGTTGAGCGAAAATCGTGGCAAAATTGCATGGGTGGTTGAAACAAAGGCTCAGAAAGAATGGCACCCAAACGCAGGTCTTGCCACAATTTAGAATTACGGGCAGAATGGCCAGATTCTGCCTGCACTAATTGCCCATGTTCATACACGAGGCTGAAGGGACACAAACAACTGAGAAAGCCTATCCACAAAGAAATTGTGGTTATATCTTCCAGATGTCTGAAACAAACTACCTGCCGAGTTCCTTAAAAACGGTGTGCGAATATACCTAGGAGAATTAAAAGGGCAGGATTTGAAAAAAATAAAAACAAAAAAAACATACATACTGACCTAGGTGGATGAAGCATCGATCTGATGCTGCATTTGTCTTCTGCCGGCTTTACACCAAGAAATGAGCGATCAAAGACTGCGGATCACTCAGTTCTAGGGTCCGCTCTGAGCACAAAGCAATGACTGTCAGTCACCACTCTGTGCTCTGCCTCTCCAACGCTCACTGGAGCGCCAGACTGTGGAGGGGTGGGAGCAGTTGGCTCAGGCTCTGAGCGGTGAGCTGAGAGGCCAATCCAGCTGCCAGTCAGGCACCTGGGTAGATCCTGACATTATTGTCGGGCTCCCTGCAGAGTCTGGACCGGCTCATTGACATCAACAGACAGTGAACTTTAGCCCGCTGTCAGCTGAATATGGCTCACAAAAGTGCAGAACTAAGTGCACTCCTGTGACCCACATTAGAAGTATAGCCAAAAGGAGCTTTGGCCATATTTCTCCTTTAACCACCTCCCGACCGCCCACTGTATATTGACGTCCTGTTTTTTAAAGATGGATATCTCGGTAACGGCAGCAGCTGCTGCCACAACCGAGGTATCCATCTTTAGGGCCGGCGATTCTGCACACGATAATGGTGGTCTCTGCGGCAGGTTCGCCGCGAGATCACCGTTATCGGCGGCGGGAGAGGTGCCACCCCCCCTCCCGCCGCTCTCCCGCACCTTCCGCCGCTTACCGGTAGCGGCGGAGGCGATCGGGTCCTCTCACTTCCTAGGTATGGAGACGAGTGAGGCCAAGATGGCCCCCACCCGTCTCTATACCATGTGACGGCCGGAGCGACGTCATTACGACGGCTCCGCCCACTTCTCTTAAAGGCACAATTATTTTGTGTCATTTTTTTAAACGACTTTTTTTTTTTTTTTTTGCATTTTAGTCTAAATATGAGATCTGAGGACTTTTTGACCCCAGATCTCATATTTAAGAGGACCTGTCATGCTTTTTTCTATTACAAGGGATGTTTACATTCCTTGTAATAGGAATAAAAGTGATCCAATTTTTTTTTTTTTAAAAAACAGTGAAAAAATAAATAAAATAAAGTAAAATAAATAAAAAAAATAAAAAAAATTTTTTTTAAAGCGCCCTGTCCTGACGAGCTCGCGCGCAGAAGCGAACGCATACGTGAGTAGCTCCCGCATATGAAAACGGTGGTCAAACCACACATGTGAGGTATCGCCGCGACCGGTAGAGTGAGAGCAATAATTCTAGCCCTAGACCTCCTCTGTAACGCAAAACATGCAATCTGTAGAATTTTTTAAACTTCGCCTATGGAGATTTTTAAGGGTAAAAGTTTGACGCCATTCCACGAGCGGGCGCAATTTTAAAGCGTGACATGATGGGTATCAATTTACTTGGCGTAACATTATATTTCACAATATAAAAAAAAATTGGGCTAACTTTAGTGTTGTCTTATTTTTTTTTTCAAAAAAGTGAATTTTTTCCAAAAAAAGTGCGCTTAGAAGACCGCTGCGCAAATACGGTGCAAAAAAAAGTATTGCAATGACCGCTATTTTATTCTCTAGGGTGTTAGAAAAAAAACAATATATAATGTTTGGGGGTTCTAAGTAATTTTCTAGCAAAAAAACCTGTTTTAATCTCTTAAACACCTAAAATCCAAAACGAGGCTGGTTTTGAAGTGGTTAATGAGGTTTTAAATGCAATGGGTGGACATGCAAAATACTGAATAGTTTATAGAAAAATAGAAATAAAAAACCAAGCGCAGTAATAGATACACCACACTGAATATAGCTATGGTGAGTAAAACTGGATAAAAGAATATAGATGGAGGTTGTATACTCGTGACCAATTAGATCGAACACATAGAACTAAGCTGTTATCAATAAAACAGGGCTCAGAGGCCCATGATAAGGTAACACATAAAATAAAATAAAAATTGATGCGCTCTAATACACCATTCAATCGATCAAGATCTATGAAATCATGCTAAAAACAAAGATGTGAAATTGTGTGTGAAAATACTGAAATGAATATTAAACATATATGTGTAAATACACTGCACACATGCATACAAATGTGCTGAATACAGTGAGAGGTGCTAAAAAATTGCACAGTGCTTCAAATACCATCAATCAAAATATATAAGATAAAACGTGCAAAATAAACTACTGACAATGCGCTCAAAAATTGCACTAAAATTTGTGATGAAAAACTAAGTGAATATGTGTTAAAATAATACAAATAGTCCCGTGAAAAATGCTATAAGTCCATAGCAGTGCTGGGAAGAATTAATAAATTGATGCCAGTATTAAAATTAAAGATGTAAAATAATAAAAAATATACTCAGGTGCTAATTGAAATGTGATTAAAACATAGATATTAGAGTACATAAAGTGAAGTGGATGGTCACTACAGCAGTGGTTTCTCAATGCACTGGGATGATTGAATTCCTGAAGTGTTTTCACAATATTGGATGTTTCCACCACAGCCGTAACAATAAATACTCAGTGCCAGATGATTATAAAAGAGAAACAAAGACACAGGATCATTGCGCAGTGTAACAAAATAAGGTCCACAAGCAAAAGACAGCACAGTGATACACTCACGTGCTCCCCATTGAGTTAAAGCATGTAGATAGGCAGATAAGCATCTAAGCTAAGCTTCGTCCATAACGGCTAACTGAGACCTGCTTATCTGCTTATCTACATGCTTTAACTCAATGGGGAGCACGTGAGTGTATCACTGTGCTGTCTTTTGCTTGTGGACCTTATTTTGTTACATTGCGCAATGATCCTGTCTTTTTGTTTCTCTTTTATAATCATCTGGCACTGAGTATTTATTGTTACAGCTGTGGTGGAAACATCCAATATTGTGAAAACACTTCAGGAATTCAATCATCCCAGTGCATTGAGAAACCACTGCTGTAGTGACCATCCACTTCACTTTATGTACTCTAATATCTATGTTTTAATCGCATTTCAATTAGCACCTGAGTATATTTTTTATTATTTTACATCTTTAATTTTAATACTGGCAACAATTTATTAATTCTTCCCAGCACTGCTATGGACTTTTTTCACGGGACTATTTGTATTATTTTAACACATATTCACTTAGTTTTTCATCACAAATTTTGGTGCAATTTTTGAGCGCATTGTCAGTAGTTTATTTTGCACGTTTTATCTTATATATTTTGATTGATGGTATTTGAAGCACTGTGCAATTTTTTAGCACCTCTCACTATATTCAGCACATTTGTATGCATGTGTGCAGTGTATTTACACATATATGTTTAATATTCATTTCAGTATTTTCACACATAATTTCACATCTTTGTTTTTAGCATGATTTCATAGATCTTGATCGATTGAATGGTGTATTAGAGCGCATCAATTTTTATTTTATGTTAACTGAATAGATTATGCTTTTTCTTTCCTCTGTTTATGCACTTAGTAGTTGTTGTTTATCAAATAAACTACAAATTACATTATTTTTAAACCACCCTTACGCTACAGCATTTTTTCACCACTCTTTCAATGGGTTCCCCAGAGCCACGGCTGCTTGAAAACGGCATTACATACCCTTATACTCCAGATGTTAATTTATTTAATAGAGGGCTAAACACCTAGTACATAGGCCTATCAACTATGTCAAATTACAAATTCACCCTCTGTTATCCAGTTGCAGGAGACATTTGTTTTCAATCATTAATCAGCCTTTGAAAAGTTTAATAATATGCTGTTTCTCATGGGAATTTCAGTATATGCCATGTAATTTGTTTTGCTATTAATTAAAATAAATGTGCTCCAGGTTTTCACCTTACAGTAATTGAGCACTTAAAGAAACTAGCAATGAACATAGAGACAACAACTTGTACCATAATCAAATTAATTGTGTGTCACAAAAGCATGAGCACTGAATGAAATGTAACACGCTTATAGTACAGTTAGGGGATGACTGCAGGGGGTGCACAGTCTGTAACTGAGACAGAGCCCATGAGGTCATGAGGCCCAAAAGCTAAGCGATACTACCTTTTAATTACCAACCTCATGTCCACACTGCTTCCTGTACAGAACAAAAAAATAATTTCTCTTGCTTTCATATCCCTTTACTATGTTATTTTGTACTGTTGAAGCCTCCAGCAGCCTTGTGTTGTGAATGGGGATTACTTGCAACTCCTCATTTCACAAATTTTAACTTTGATGTGCAATGAAGACAAGGTTATTCCCATTTAGACTATTGCCCTAAATATTGGATTCAAAAGACTATAATCCTTCATTCCAACTTCAACTTTAAAGTGACTCTCGAGCCCAAACTTTTTTTTTTTTTTTTCAATTCCACTAGCATTGGAAACAATTGCTGCATTTTTATTGCTATCTGTGCCCCTGCTGTGGGGATTCTTCCTATATTATTATTATTATTATAATACAGGATTTATATAGCCCCAACAGTTTGAGCAGCGCTTTACAATGTAGGGAGACACCACACCAACAGTGCAATTCAAAACAAGAGGGTTAGAGGAGCCCTGCTTCTGTGAGTTTGCAATCTAAGAGGGAGGGGCTGGTGAAACAAAAAGGTAAGGACTGTGAGGGATGAACTGATGAGGGGAGTAGAAGATTCATTTGTTAGCTGGAGGCAAGATAGGCCACCCTGAAGAGATGATTTTTTAGGGATCACCTAAAAGTAGACAGAGTAGGAGACAGATGGACAGAGTGGGGTAGCGAGTTTCAGAGGATGGGAGAGGCTCTGGAAAAGTCCTGGAGAACAGCATGGGAGGAGACAAGGGAGCTAGAGAGCAGAAGGTCTTGGGAGGAGCGGAGAGCACGGTTTGGGTGATATTTGGATATAAGATTGGTGATGTAGCTCGGGGCAGAATTGTGAATGGCTTTGTATGCTGTTTGTGTTTTGAATTGTATTCGTTGGGCAATGGGAAGCCAGTTGAGAGATTGGCAGAGAGAAGTGGCGGATACTGAAGGGTTGGTAAAGTGGATGAGTCTGGCAGCGGCATTCATGAAAGACTGTAAAGGGGATAGCTTGCGGAGAGGTAGGACAATGGGGAGGGAGTTACAATATTCAAGGCGAGAGATAGCAAGGGAGTGAATAAGTTGCTTAGTGGTCTCAACGGTTAGAAAGGGGTGTCTTTTGGAGAGGTTTCTATATAGTAAAGTGTATCTAAAGCCAAAACATTTTCTTAGCTTTAGACAGTGAGAGGAAAGGTCAGAACCTGTGTCAGGTTTTCATTTCTGGCCGTGTTGCTGTTGGATAGATGGGCCCTCTCTGTTTGTTTCTGTCACCATTATTACAGCGACAGGAAGTACTGTGAAATCCACATTTTATGGTTGTCACTAGAAGGTGACAGGAATTCCTTCAGTGGGGAGAACGGTTTGAATGACAATTGTGCAAATGGCTTTGGAAAGAATTTCACTCACTCCTTATTGTGTCTACAGGTCAGAAAGTGTAAGAAAAGTTCCCCAAAGGGGACACAAAAATCAGCTTTGCAGGGGGTCTAAAACTGGGTTTCAACTAGAGATCGTGAACAAAGAAATACCCTTGCCCAGGAAAAACAAAAAACTAATGATATTATATGCAGCTGCTGTCTAGTGTCAAAAGAGGTAAACCAATAAAAAAATTTCAGAAAGCGCTTGCTATACTGCAAACTAATACTATCCATACAATTGCAACACACTATAAATGCCACTGAAGTAATAGTGATAATGCTATTAGTGCAAATATAAGCAAAAATTGAAATGCTATATAATTAAAGTGACATAGTGCAAAAACAGTCCTTTGTGCAACCTTGAGTGCTCCGTGCCTCGTTCCCAGGGTTCCATCACAGGTGTTAGCGTATTCAGACAGCACTCACCAGATGTTGGTGACTTCCTGGCCTTATAGCAAGGAAAGTCAGCAAAGCTTGTAGGTCATTAGGGGGACCTGTCCCACATTTCCTGGTGTCTGGTTTCCACAAATTCAGTGTTCCTCCCTGTTGTAGTCCAAGGGGTTCTCCCACACGGTTATATGGCAGATGAAAAATAAGTGGAGAGATAGCCTCCCATAGTGTAAAATACTTAGGTTTATTGTTGTAAACTAACAATATAAAATTTACACAAAAAAAAAAAAATCTAATCGCAATGTAAACAGTCACTGTGTAATGGCAAACAGCCCTCTAGTAGTGTAGCAGCTAGAGATATACTTTAACCTTAGGAAAGGAAAGTCTTCCAAAAGGGACACCAGTTTTGTTGGGATTTCACGCCCTCACTTTGGAGATATTTCCTCTCCCTTCCTGTTGGGTCTCTGGGACAGGAAGTTAAGGTATATATTCCCAATAGGGCACAGACAGCCAGAAAAAGAAAAAGAAAATAACGAATTTGAAGGGGGTTTAACCATTCCCCTTTTATTAAAAACTATAGACACGCTTAAAAGCTACAATCCTGTAAAAAGTAGAAATCAAGTCTTGAGATGCATACAAGGAACACAGTCTATTTTCTCTGGGTTTCACCTAGACATTGCAACTTTGCAAAAGTGCAGCACGCTTCATTTTGTCAGTGTTTTTTTTGACCAAGTTTGTAATGCAGGATAGGAATTCTCAAACAGAAAATGTGGAACCCATCTCTCCTGGTTATAAACAACGTCCTGGTAGCCCAATAACGCATATAACAAAAATCAAGATACTCCCAATGGCTTATACGCAGCTTACAAGTAATGAAAAATACTTGTTTTATATAAAAATATTGTTTTTATTTTCAATAGGTAAAATTGCATCAATAACAAAAGGGAAAGGGGATGGGAAAGAGAATGTGGAAAAGGAAGAACAAGAGCTCTGGTGTGCACAAAAAAAATAAAAATTATTAGATGTCTATGTGATATTTATCAAAATGAAATCCACAAATGGTATATCTGTGGATATTACTGTTTAGAGTAAATTGTTTAGAGAAAGGGGTTACTCTAAACAGTAATATCCACAGATATACAAATTGTGGATTTCTTTTTGATAAATGTCATATAGACATCTAATATGTTTATTTTTGTGTACACCAGAGCTCTTGTTGTTGTTCCTCCTTTTCCACGTTCCCCTTCCCATCCCCTCTCCCTTTTGTTATTGCTGCTTTTATTTATGCAATTTTACCAGTTGAAAATAAAAACAATATTTTTATATAAAACAAGTATTTTTCATTACTTGTAAGCTGCATATAAGCCATTGGGAGTATCTTGCTTTTTGTTATATAGGAATTCTCAAACAGGCCCACTATCTTTCATATGTAGAAAAGTGTGATGTACACATTTCAGCAGTGTATGGATAGGTTTAGTTTCCATATAAAGCTTCCTCTGAGTTGGAGATCATGACGTGATTGACCCACCTCCGAGACTTCATTGAGCTACTTTTCAAGCAGAGTTGAGCATTTTTGTCTTCATATACTTCAATGGAAACGCCTAAACGTGTGACAAGCTTTATTTCAAGTGTTTTGTCACACGTTTTCTGCTCAAACAGCAGTTCTCCACCTCTTTTTCAGTAGCACGCCACATCTTTTAGTTGAAAAAAATAATAAATAAATAAAAGCCTGACCAAAGCTGCAAAAATGTGCAATTTTGCTCCAAAAAAAACCCAGTCAAAAACGCTTAAACAAGCGGTTGAAAATGTGACAGGAGTCATCACACCAATTGCCAGTGTGCCTTGAGCAGTGGTATTAGGTGGTTGTGTTGCTTATTGAATCAAAAGGAGGGAATAAATTAAAGTGGAGGGCCACCCTGAAAAAAAAAATTGCACCAAAAATCCTAAAAAAAATAAAACAAAAAACATTTGAAAAAAAAAAAAATTTAAACTTACCTGAACCCTTGTTGCTAGGCAGTCTTCCTAATCTGCCTCTTCCTATTCCGCGGCGTGTTCTGCTCCTAGCTGAGCGGCCCCGTTTGCTTCTGGGAACTCTGTGTGTTCCCAGAAAACCACGGGCCATTCACAGATCGCCGCGCTGCTTGTGCGTGCGCAGTAGGAAACTGGCAGTGAAGCCGCAAGGCTCCACTGCCTGTTTCCCTTACTTAGGATGGCAGTGCCGGGACCCGAGAGCCGAGGGACGGGTCGGCCTCGGGCGGCCGACATTGCGGGCACCCAGGACAGGTAAGTCTACTTATTTGAAGTCAGCAGCTACAGTGTTTGTAGCTGCTGACTTTAAAAAAAAAAAATTTAGCTGGCTGGAATCCCGCTTTAACATACAAGTAAATTAAGTAACCGATTGTCAGAGTATTGCTTTTAAAATCATAAGTGCCTTTTCACATGGGCTTTCTGATCAGGTCCACCTTTCACTTTTTCAGGCAAACCTGATCGGAAGCTCCATGGGCAGGCTGAAGTAAATGGATTTGTGTCAGCTTAACCACTTGCCGACCAGTCGCCGTACTTATACTGTGGCAGATGGGCTCGCCTGCGCAAACTGACATACCTGTACGACAGTCTGTGCATGTGAGAATGCAGACTAGATGTCCACCGGCCGCCCACGAGGCATAACGGGGATCTGCCATTGTAAACAAGGCTGATCCCCTTTCTGACAGGGGACATCTCAGAGATCTGCTGTTCCCAGTGATTGGGAACAGCTATCTCTGTCAAGTCTCAGGCAACCCATCCCCCCTACAGTTAGAACACGCTGAGGGAACACATTTAACCCCTTGATCGCCCCCTAGTGTCATTCCCTGCCAGTGTAATTTATACATTGATCAGTGCATTTTTATAGCATTGATCAATGTAATAATGTCACTGGTCCCCAAAAAGTGTCATTTGGGGTCAGAATTGTCCGCCGTAATGTCGCAGTCACACTAAAAATCGCAGATCGCTGCCATTACAAGTAAAAAATAAATAAAAGTCCCTAAATCTATCCCATAGTTTGTAGACGCAATAACTTTTGCGCAAGCCAATCAATATACGCCTATCGCAATTTTTCAAAAAACATGTAGAAGAATACATATTGGCCTAAACTGATGAATACCTTTTTGTTTTTATTATTTTTTGGGGATATGTATTATAGCAGAAAGTAAAAAAATTGTTTTTTCTTTCAAAATTGTCACTCTTTTTTTGTTTATAGAGCAAAAAATAAAAAGAGGCGATCAAATACCACCATAAGAAAGCTCTATTTGAGGGGAAAAAAGGACAAAGTTTGTTTGGGTACAATGTCGCAGGACCGCGCAATTGTCAGTTAAAGCGACTCAGTGTCTTATCGCAAAAAAATGGCCTGGTCATTAAGGAGGCAAATCCTTCCAGGGCTGCAGTGGTTAAGCCCACCTACAGTAAGGGAAAATAAGATTTGATCCCCTGCTGATTTTGTACACTTGCCCAGTCTATAATTTAATGGTAGGTTTATTTTAACAAAGATCGAGAATAACAAAAAAAATGTAAAAAAAAAAAAAACGCATTTCTAAAAATGTTTATATTGATTTGCATTTTAATGAGTGAAATAAGTATTTGACCCCTGCGCAAAAAATGACTTTGTACTTGGTGGCAAAACCCTTTTTGCCAATTACAGAGGTCAGATGTTGTAGTTGGCCACCAGGTTTGCACACATCTCAGGAGTGATTTTGACCCACTCCTCTTTGCATATCCTCTCAAAGTCTTTAAGGTTTCGAGGTTGACATTTGGTAACTCGAACCTTCAACTCCCTCCACTTATTTTCTATGGGATTGAGGTCTGAAGACTGGCTAGGCCACTCCAGGACCTTAATGAGCTTCTCCTTGAGCCACTCCTTTGTTGCCTTGGCTGTGTGTTTTGGGTCATTGTCATGCTGGAATACCCATCCATGACCCATTTTCAATGCCCTGGCTGGAGGAAGGAGGTTCTCACCCAAGATTTGGTGGTAAATGGCCCCGTACTTCGCCCCTTTGATACGGTGAAGTTGTCCTGTGCCCTTAGCAGATAAACACCCCAAAGCATAATGTTTCTACCTCGATGTTTGGAGGTGAGGATGGTGTTCTTGGGGTCATAGGCAGCATTCCTCCTCCTCCAAACATGGTGAGTTGAGTTGATGCCAAAGAGCTCGATTTTGGTCTCATCTGACCACAACACTTTCACCCAGTTCTCCTCTAAATCATTCAGATGTTCATTAGAAAACTTCAGACGGGTCAGTACATGTGCCTTCTTGAGCAGGGGGACCTTGCGGGTGCTTCAGGATTTCAGTCCTTCACAGCATAGTGTGCTACCAATTGTTTTCTTGGTGAGTACGGTCTCAGCTGCCTTGAGATCATTGACAAGATTCTTCTGTGTAGTTCTGGGCTGATTCATCACTGTTCTCATGATCATTGAAACTCTACGAGGTGAGATCTTACATGGAGCCCCAGACCGAGGTAGATTGACAGTTATTTTGTGTTTCTACCATTTGCGAATAATCGCACCAACTATTGTCACCCTCACACCAAGCTGCGTGGTGATGGTCTTGTAGCCCATTCCAGCCTTGTGTAGGTCTACAATCTTGTCCCTGACATCCTTGGACAGCAATTTGGTCTTGGCCATGGTAGAGAGATTGGAATCCGATTGATTGCTTCTGTGGACTGGTGTCTTCTATACAGGTAACAAGCTGAGATTAGGAGCACTCCCTTAATCTCAGCTCGTTACCTGTATAGAAGACACCTGGGAGCCAGAAATCTTGCTGATTGATAGGGGATGAAATATTTATTCTGATTAAAATGCAAATCAATGTATAACTTTTTTGAAATGTGTTTTTCTGGAATGTCGTTATTCTGTCTCTCACTGTAAAAAAAAAAACCTACCATTAAAATTATAGACTGATCATTTTTTGTCAGTGGGCAAACGTACAAAATCAGCAAGGGATCAAATACTTTTTTCAAAAGAGCAAACTTTTTTTTAACACAGGTAATGTTTATTTAAATAGAAAGTACAGTACACTTGAGAAATCAGATTAATTGTCTTATACAAAAATATCCGTAGAACCAGAATCACAATGATACATATTGAGGTCAGTTAACCATGCGACATAGGAACTTGAGTCGTCTATGCAACTTTCTCCCAATCTATTAACCTACATAACAATCTTATTCCCAAATGATTTCAGCGATCACCTCAGTAGACTGTAGACTTTTTAGTTTATACACCCTTTTCCGTCTAGATCCACCCTTTTCCATCAGTGACTCTCCATAATCAAGGGAAACGGGGAAGAGGGAAGAGGTGCCACTTAGGGTAGGTATCCCAGAGTGTAAAAGGATACGCCACTCCAACACTTCTGCAGATTTGGTGACCCAAAACCCCCCAGATCCCCAAACCGGTGCCGGAAACCCCATATCTGCCCCCATTCCCCAAGGCCCCCTGGGAGGGGGTTCCCGGAACCATCTATATGGTGAGGTGTCTCGCTTCAATCCAGGCTGCCCAGATCTTGTCAAACTTTTGAGGACAGTTTCTTCCCATATAGGTAAGTTTATATAGTGGCAATACCGCGTTGATCTGGGCCCTCCATGCCCCCACCGTGGGAGGATCTCCTAACTTCCAGCGCATTAGTATCTCTCTCCTGGCATAATATGCTGTGTAAAACACAAATAGTTTTGTATATTTTGCTGTGGCCAGATTGTCAGTAATGCCCAAGAGAAAGATAAGTGGGTCTACCTCTAGGTGTAATCCCGCCACTGCGTTAATCTCCGTCACCACTGTGGTCCAATAATTCTGCACCACAGGGCATGACCAAACCACATGGAAAAAGGTCCCCACCGACTGTCTGCATTTAGGGCAAGTATCATCCAATCCCGGGTATATAGAGGAAAGTCTATGGGGAGTGTAATATACTCTGTGCAAAAACTTTAGCTGGACGAGTCTATCTCTGGCCGAGATCATAAATGGTATGCACTGCTGCAGTCCCTCCGACCAATCCTCTTCAGTCAGAGTCGGGATATCTGAATGCCATTTGTTAAATAGTGTAAGTGTTCCAGAAGCAGTTTTACAGGTAAGCCTAAGATATATAGAGGACAGTGTACGATCTATGTCCTTAGCTATCAGCAGAGACTCAACTGAATGAATCACTAGCTCGACCCCCTCCGGAAACTGCGCCCGGGCCGCATGCCTGAGCTGCAAAAATCGGAAGAACATCCATGGGGGTAGGCCGAACCTCTCCTTCAGCTCTATAAACGAGAGTAGCTGTCCCTCCTTGAAGATATCCCGTAATGTCCGGATACCGAATCTGGCCCAGACCTGAGGGTCCGGGACAGATTGGAGATGCGGCATTGTTGGGTTGCCCCACAACGGAGTATATGGAGAGACAGCCCGCCTGTCATTAAAGTAATGAGAGACCTGCTGCCATACCTTAATTGTCGTTTTCATATTTGATGTGACTTGGGGACTGTACCTCGGACCTCTATAGACCAGATTACTGAGCTCAGAGTATGAGCCAAGAATCGCTGCCTCTAGATTTACCGCTGGGTTGGTATTATCCTGAGTGAACCACCACCTCACCGAGACCAATACTGCCGCCCAATAATATTTTTTAAAGTTTGGGAGGGAGAGGCCACCCTCTGAAAGCGACAGCTGTTGTGTCTGTTTGGCAACTCTAGGTGTTGTCCCCGCCCAGAGAAAAGAGGTGATAGCCTGGTCTAGTTTTACGAAAAACGAGTTAGGGATGGGAATTGGAGTGTGGCGAAAAACATATAAGAATTTAGGAAGGAAGGACATTTTAATAAGATTTACTCTCCCGACCAGGGTCAGTGGCAGCGTTTTCCAGACCAAACAACGCTGGAGAAACTGTTGAAGAATAGGGTATACGTTGTCTATTAGATATTGTTTCGGATCCGTCTGTATGTTAATGCCTAAATATTTGAATTTCGTCACTCTTTTTAGGGGGAGGGGTGGGCCGGCCGGCGGCGGAGCATCTGTCAGGGGGAACAGGAGAGATTTTTCCCAGTTCACCCTGACTCCAGAGAACTTTCCAAATCTGTCTATGATGTTCAGAGCGGCTTTTAATGATTGATGGGCGTCGTTTAGGTACAGCAGCATATCATCTGCGTAGAGTGACACTTTTTCTATCAGGGGAGGGAATGCAATACCCCCCATCTCCGTGGATGCTCTGAGTAATATCGCCAGCGGCTCGATCGCCAAAGCAAAAAGTGCCGGCGAGAGCAGGCAGCCCTGCCTGGTGCCTCGGTGGAGGGGAATAGAGGAAGAGAGGATGCCATTTGTGCGAATTCTGGCTGTTGGGCCTGAGTAGAGTAGTCGTAGCCACTTCACAAAGTTGGGTCCTATCCCAAACCTCTGTAGTACTAGCCATAGGTATTCCCACTCCACCGAGTCAAAGGCTTTTTCTGCGTCCAGGGAGGCCACAATGCCCGTCCCCCCTTCAGCAGCCAGTCTCATTAATACAGTAAACAGTCTCCGTAAATTAATGTCTGTACCCTTGCCCGGCATGAAGCCTGTTTGGTCTCCATGTACCAGCGACAAGATGACTGTATTAAGTCTGGTAGCCAGAACTTTTGCAAGGATTTTCGCGTCCACATTAAGGAGCGAGATGGGTCTGTACGAAGAGCATAATTCGGGGTCCTTGCCAGGCTTGGGAATGACCACAATTACAGCTCTTGACATGGAAGGAGGCAGAGAAGCAGAATCAAAGGAGGCGGAGAGGACTTCCAGTAACCTGACAGCAAGGGTCTCAGCGTGGGCCTTATAGAATTCAACAGGGAATCCATCGTCCCCTGGAGTTTTCCCCCCTTGAAGGGATCCTATAGCACTTTGGAGCTCTTTAAGTGTTATTGGAGCATCCAGGCGCCGGCGAGCTGTTTCCGACAGGGAGGGCAATTCAATGGCCCCAACATACGTTTGAAGATCAGTGACCGAATATCCCACCCTGGACGTATATAGGTCCCTATAGTACAGCGCGAAACAGGTGTTAATATCTCGTGGGTCCGACATTAACCTCCCCGAAGCATCTTTAATATTGGCCACATTAGCTGAGACCACTTGCTCCTTAGATAGCCACGCCAATAGACGCCCATTCCGCTCCCCCTGCTCAAATATGCGCTGCGCTTGGTGTAGTAATAGTTTTTTTGTGGCCGATGTTCGGAGTAGCACAACCTCTCTCATGGCACACTGTAGGTCTTTCCTATGGGCCTCATCCCCACTAGCCGTATACTGAGCCTCTAAATCTGTAGCCCTCTGTTCAGCCTGCAGCAGAGCTGCCCCAGTCTGACGTCTTGTGAGATCTATGGCCTTCTGATAATGTTCTTTAGCATGGTATTTGAACATCTCCCAGCTAGTTGCGGGTGTGGTGGCAGGCGGGTTATTCGTCCAGAACTCCCGCACAGCCACCTCCGCATCCTCAGCTACCCGTTCATCCGACACCCAAAACCGGGACAAGCGCCACAGACAGTCAGTGGGGGCAGGGGCCATCCTCAAACGGAGCAAGACTGGAGAGTGGTCCGATATACCCCTAGGCAAGTGAGAGACCTCCTGTACCATTGCCAAGACGGCACTCGTGGCAAACACCAGGTCAATGCGGGACATGGCCCTATAGGAGGCAGACTGGCAGGTATATGATCTTAGTAGGGGGTTTTTCCACCGCCAGACATCTGTAAGACCAAAAGTAGTGGCCCATCTGGACAGCGAGGACTCTGTTGTCGCGTCCGACACCAGCTTGTCTACATGTGGACATGGAGGCATGTTGAAATCCCCCGCTAACAGTACCTTATCTGTGGGATAACCTGCTATACTTTTCATAATTTTGTGAAGCACCGGTAACGAAGCCGGAGGAGGTATGTACAGTCCCACTATCACCATGGGCACATTTGCAACAACTGCATGCAATATTACATATCTGCCCTCGGGGTCCAGGTGCAAGTCCAACAATGTAAATAATAAAGTCTTATGTATTAAGACGCTCACCCCTCTAGCGTATGTGGAAAAGGTGGCATTGTAGTAATGTCCTACCCACGGTTTTTTAAGACCGAGGACCCGACCCCCTGTGAGGTGGGTCTCCTGCAAGATACAGATATCTGGGTGGTGCTTTTTAAGAAAGTTAAAGACCAGGGATCTCTTAATGCGAGAGTTCATCCCCCGAACATTCCAAGAGATCAATGTGATAGGGGCCATGGGATTTTGAGATAATGTGAAACAGACTGAAGGGGGAGTGCACCCGGGCCCCGAGGGAAACAGATCCACCCCCCACCCCACACCACATCTAAGATCAGCAGTCTAAATAATATCCCCCTTCCTAAACCTCTGTATCTGTACAATATACATTCCTGTGTATAACTATTATAACATTCCTTTTCTAAACTTAATCCCTTCCCCCCACCCCGCACACCCCCCCAACCAAAGTGTGCTTGTTCCCAATAACTGGTTATGGTCATTGACCAATCGGGGTCATGAACTTAGGGGACGCGTGGTAGAAATCCACCACTCAAGAGGTGTATCAGTCTCCATCCGAAGGAGATGCTGCCATCAAGCAGGAGTCACAGAAATTTCACCTGGCCAAAGCCAGGGGCACAAACTTAAAAATTGCGTTCCCGTCTTTCCCCCCCCCTCCCCCACCCCCTCCCCCCCAAAAAGAGAAAGAGAAAACCTGTTTTAGAGAAAATGTAAATACAGGAAAGTTTTGTTTTGTCCTATGCCAAAAATAAGTCTCAAATCGAAAAAAAAAACCAAAATCTACAAAAAGAGAGTTAGGTTGATTGAGCAGAGCGGGTTCGCTGCAATCCTTTGCTTGGGCGCCAGATACGATCAACATCAGACCGAGCCGTTACCAGGATCGGGGCTACTTGTTCAGCAGAGCTCACCCTTTGTATGTCCCTGGCCGTGAAAGAGGTATCCCTCTCTGTCAGAGCAGCAATTACCTTGGGGAGAGAAGTATGGCACATTGGGCCCGCTGTTCAGCAAGTGTCTCTGGATCCCCAAAAGTTATCCGAGTAACTAGCAAGTAACAGGGTGGGTAATTGAAAACGATCTCCCCGCTCCTCCTCAGACAATAAATCTTGCATGTTTTGGCTGGTTAGCATAGGGAAGAAATATTGCAGGCGAACTTTGCCCATCTAACAGAGTTTCCTTAGTCAAGGCTGCCACAATGAACAGGTATCTGATGACAAGGCGGGTGGTGCAGCTAGCGGTGGGCCAAGGTGTTCAGCCATTGCAGGGCCTCGTTGGGGGAAGTGAAGAACCTGACGCTTTCTCCATCTTGGACACGAAGTCGGGCAGGGAATAGCATGCTGTATCGCAGGCCTTTGGTTCTGAGAGCCTGCTTCACCGCATCAAACGACTTGCGCTGCTTCTGGGTATCCACCGAGAAGTCCGGGAAGAACATAAGGCGGGCCGCCTCGTGTCGAACCTCCGCCATCTTGCGGGCCTCATGCAGTATCAGGTCCTGGTCTCTAAAGTTTAGCAACCTGAATATAAAGGTGCGAGGTGGGGATCCAGGGGGACCCCGGGTCGGCGGCATCCTGTGGGCCCTCTCAATTGCAAAAAACGGAGAGAAAGCTGCCTGTGGGAACAGTGAGCGAAGCAACCGCTCAGTATATGCAGACGCATCAGAGCCCTCCGACCCCTCAGGGAGTCCTATGATCCGCAGATTGTTTCGGCGGTTCCGATTTTCGGAATCTTCGGCCCGTGCTTCCAGATGTTTCACCCTCACCTGTAGGGTATGCAAGGTGGCCGAGTGGTCTCTGACCGCGTCTTCTGTATCGCCCACTCTGCGTTCCACCTCAGTCACCCGGTGCCTCACCTTCTCAAAGTCTTGTCTAATGAGACCAATTTCCAGTTGCACTGTGTCTATTTTGGTAGTTAGTGTGGACAAGGAAGATTGGCAGCCCGTGATGGCTTGCATTAGAGCCGCGAAGTTACTCTGATCCGCGAGAGCGGGCTCCGGTCCGTCCGTCTGCGTCGCCATGCTGCTCGCCTTCCCCACGTGGACAGCCGCGCCGCCTGAGTTACTTTGGGTTTTACTCGGCCTGTGGTGATCAAAACGTCGCCGGCTCCGTGTCCGCATCCGCAGGAGGAGGCTGGGAGAGGGTCCAGACGGTTAAAAGTCTTGGCAGGATGGGGTAACAGGATAGATTCCCCGTGATGGCTGCAGAGCTCCTTGATCAAGCGTCCTACACCGTCGCCATCTTGGACACGCCCCCTCAAAAGAGCAAACTTACCTAAAACTAGGAACCTTGCTAGAACATATAAATTGGGATAAAAACTTAGAAACAAAGAACACAGAGGAGAGATGGGTTTGCTTTAAGAGGATATTAAATAAGGGCATTAGCCAGTGCATCCCATTGGGAAATAAATCTAAAAGAGCGAATAAAAGTCCTGGATGGCTTAACTCCAATGTAAAAATGCATATAAAAGCAAAGGAGAAGGCCTTCAAAAAATACAAGGCTGAGGAATCATCATCAGCATTCAGACTTTACAAAGAATGCAAAATATATGTAAGGGTGCAATTAGGACAGCTAAGATAGAACACGAAACACACATAGCGGGAGGAGAGCAAAAAACCCCCAAGAAATTCTTTAAAGTATATAAACAGTAAAAAAGGGAGTACAGACCATATTGGCCCCATAAAGAATGAGGAAGGACAACTCGTTACAAAGGATGGGGAGATGGCGCAGGTATTGAATTTGTTCTTCTCTTCGGTCTTAAACTAGGAAATCAGGGGGTTTCAGTAACCAAAACTGCAGTGTTTGTCCTCATGACACATCACAGGAAGCACCCTCATGGCTAAGAGAGGACAGAATTAGAAATAGACTTGGGAAACTTAACATTAATAAATCACTGGGACCAGATGGCTTGCACCTGAGAGTACTTAAGGAACTCAGTCAAGGAATTGCCAGACCATTGTTCCTAATTTTGGAAATGTGGAAACCTTGAAAGAAGATCTGAAAAAATTAATGGGGTGGGCAACTACATGGCAAATGAGGTTAAAATGTAGAAAAACGTAAAATAATACATTTGGGTGGCAAAAATATGAATGTAATCTACTCACTAGGGGGGTGAACCTCTGGGGGAATCTAGGATGGAAAAGGACCTGGGGCTCCTAGTAGATGATAGGCTCAGCTATAGCATGCAATGCCAAGCTGCTAACAAAGCAAACAGAATATTGGCATGCATTAAAAAGGGGATTAACTCAGGGGATAAAGCGATAATTCTCCTACTCTACAAGACTTTGGTCCGGCCTCACCTGGAGTATGCTGTCCAGTTCCGGGCACCAGTCCTCAGGAAGGATGTACTGGAAATGGAGCGAGTACAAAGAAGGGCAACAAAGCTAATAAAGGGTTTGTAGGATTTGGAGGATATTAGTTATGAAGAAAGGTTGTGAGCACTTAACCTTTTTCTCTCTGGAGAAGAGACGCTTGAGAGGGGATATGATTTCAAATTTACAAATACCATACTGGTGACCCCACAATAGGGATAAAACTTTTTTGCAGAAGAGAGTTTAAGACACGTGGCCACTCACTAAAATTAGAAGAAAAGAGGTTTCACCTTAAACTGTGTAGAGGGTTCTTTACTATAAGAGCGTCTAGGATGTGGAATTCCCTTCCACAGGCGGTGGTTTCAGTGGGGGGCATCGATAGTTTCAAAAAACTATTAGATAAGCACCTGAACAACCACAACATACAGGGATATACAATGTAATACTGACATACAATCACACACATAGGTTGGACTTGATGGACTTGAACTGCATCCTTTTCTGTTTTTATGGACCTAAACATGACAAGTCGGAGGTAGCCTGATATAAACGGACAAAAGTCTGTTTACATCTGGCTGTCCACAGAGCTAGCACGAGTCCACGCGGGTCCGGTCAGCACAACCTGAGGAGCATAAATGTAAAAACATTTAAACATCTGTCTCATTCTCCAATTTAGCAGGGAATCCACCCAAAAACTGACATCTGCCAATTCAACATAACTACCAGTGGATTTCCTCCACCCGGGCAGCCCCCGTGCAGCGTACAGACAGTCATTGACATAATTGACTGTGTGCTGCTGTACTCATGTATATGATGGTGCTATCAAACACGAGTACAACCTACGGACGTATGCAAAAAGCAACCATTCAGGTTACTGACAGGCTGTATGCTCCACCTTGGTTGACTGGATGGAGGAAATATGCCAGCAATTATACTGAATCGGCTCAGCCCAGAACCCTCACAGAAACTAGCTATGTTGTCTCTGCTCCTTAGCCCTATGCTCCATCACAATGCATAACACACAAAGGAAAGGTTTGTCAGTTTGTTAAATTAGTTCAGTTTTGATTGAAGATAATATTGAATATGGTGACAGTATGTCTGTATAAATAAATATGCACAATAAAGTAAATTAAAAAAAATGGAATTTGTTATTTGTAGAAAAGGAAAAAGTATGTAAAATATCTCAAATTAATTTTGTGAATTGCAAAATATCATCACAAAAGGCACACATGGTCAAGGGTATGAATATCAGGACAAACAAGCTTTTTCTGAATGGAAAAATCTGACAATTTAATGAATATTAACAAAATATTAGAATAGGAAACAGTCTCTTGCACATGTAATTAAATCATCATAATGAAAAAAGTACATAACAAATGGCAAAGCAGAAAATGAAAAACGTTTGCACAGAAAATGCAACTGTTCCTTTTAATTTCTTCAAAAAGGGAGAAAATTTAGCTCTAGGGTGCGGAGATGCAAAAAGCAGGGGTGTTTGTGTGTGTGTGTGTCTCCCGCAACTTTGTTTACTGACAGAACATGGAAGATTTACTGATAGAGCACTTTTTTTACTGGCAACCTGAAGAAAAATTACAGAACTCCTATTACAAACTAAACCAATATATATTTAAACAGTATATGTGTAACATGGATAATCCGCGCTGCCCCAGCAACAATTAAATTAAAATGAAATATATAAAGATATATAAAAATATATACTCAAACTCAGTGGATATGAAAGGTGCTGCAACTACAAAAAACTGGAATATTCAGCTCAAGAACGTGTACAACAAGGGGATAGATGCGCAACGAAATTTTGCAGATAAATATGCAACCAAAACTTCTGCAAACAAATGTGTTTCAAAGTAGACAGATAAATGCAAAATCTACCATCAATATATAATGACGATAAAGAAAGAGAAAAAGGAAACGTCCATATTGTATGCCATTCATAATAATTACATTAGGCAGACAGTTCTTCAATAGGAATGCAAATGGTTCTTTCCACGATATATTTTCACACCGGACAGCCAAGGAATAAAAAAAAAAGCCAGATGGCAGCTTACCAGATCTGTAGGATCTCTATTACATAGATCATATAGGCACATATAGGAGAGGCCATTCAGGGTGGGTGAGTGATTAATTCACATATCTGTCTGGATCCTCCCCTCCACCGGCAAATTCAAATGTAATGTACTCCACAGAGTCCCATATCCGAAAGGATGCGCTCGTGGGGTGCATTATAAAAAGAAGAGAGAAGGCTTCATAGTACAATACGTTTAAAAAAAAAGCACAGCTGCGGCGTAAGCCAGCCAGCTGATGTGTGGTGACATTAGTTCCTAAGGCTCCACCCGACGCGGCGTTTCTCCATACTAGGAATCGACAGGGAAAGGAGGCTAGTCTCCTTTCCCTGACGATGCCCAGTACAGAGAAACGCAGTGTCTGGTGGAGCCTTAGAAACTAACGTCACCACACCTCAGCTGGCTGGCTTACGCCGCAGCTGTGCTTTTTCGTTTGAATTGTCTGCCAGTGCTTCCTAGGATATGAGTTGCCCAGGATATGGAATAAATTAATCTTTTAAACTTATTGTACTATGAAGCCCTCTCTCTTCTTTTTTAATACACCCCACGAGTGCATCCTTTCGGATACGGGACTTCGTGGAGTACATTAAAGCATTTGAATTTGCCGGTGGAGGGGAGGATCCAGACGGATATGTGAATTAATCACTCACCCACCCTAAATGACCTCTCCTATTTGTGCCTATATGATCTCCGTAACAGAGATCCTACAGGTCTGATAAGCGGCCATCTGGCATTTTTTTTTATTCCTTGGCTGTCCGGTGTGAAAATATATCGTGGAAAGAACCATTTTCATTCCTTTTAAAGGACTGTCTGCCTAATGGAATTAATATGAATGGCATACAATATGGACGTTTCCATTTTCTCTTTATCGTCATTATATATTGATGATAGATTTTGCATTAATATTGGTCTACTTCCCCCCCCCCCTCTCTCCACCAGGGTGATGCTCCGTGTGTCTTTTTCCCCTTTTATGCTCTCGCTCTGGTGTTCCCCCCCCCCCCCATCACTCAGGAAATATACCCCTGAACAGGAAATCTCAGAAGTTTGTGCCATTAAGAATGTATTATGCTGCATATTTCATGGTGTATGTCTTATGTGAACTGCTGATAAGTATGTAACAAGTGACTCTGTAACAACTGACTGTGAACTTGAATTATTGTACATGTTATCTCTACAATAAAGCACTCCTGGTTTAAAAAAAAAAAAAATATTGGTCTACTTTGAAACACACTTATTTGCATATATTTTGCATTTGTCTACTTTGAAACACATTTGTTTGCAGAAGTTTTGGTTGCATATTCATCTGCACAATTTGGTTGCGCATCTAACCCGTTGTTGTACACATTTAAACAGTATAGACACAATCTGTAAATACTGACAATACCCATAATTGGTTTACTTTTAAAAATTCAACACAGCATGACAAATTATAAGTCATCCTGCTGGGATACAGTTGAAAAACAAGCTCTGTTATGCATGCCAAAAGAGGGCAATGGGCATGAGCAGATTGCGTCTAAATATTGGGAGTGGCCGAAAAGAGGAAGAGTAAACAGAACCACTCCTTGACCACGTACCTCTAAATGAACATAGTAACTGCTTGGGTAAGGATATGGCCCCGATGCCTAGCTTCATAGTGTGGCAATTTTAACTCAACATGTCAAGTTTCACAGATGGCATTGCCTGTCAAACTTGCCCGTGGAGCTCAATCGGGTTGTGCAGCAACCACAGGCGAAATGCTTGGCTTGCGGTTGTGACACAGTATTTCAGTGCAAAATTCCCATTCAGCTGGAAAAAGAGAACACAGTCAGGAGGCATCAGTATCACCTCCTGCACTAACAGGGGGAGCATCTTAAAGGGGCATTAAATACCAGGAGTGTGCATTAAGTACAGAGTGCAGGGTTCAAGTGTGCGCTACATGCAGTGTGCAGGGTTCAGGGGGTGCGCTGCATACAGAGTGCAGGGTTCAGGGGGTGCGCTGCATACAGAGTGCAGGGTTCAGGGGGTGTGCTGCATACAGAGTGCAGGGTTCAGGGGGTGCGCTGCATACAGAGTGCAGGGTTCAGGGGGTGCGCTGCATACAGAGTGCAGGGTTCAGGGGGTGCGCTGCATACAGAGTGCAGGGTTCAGGGGGTGCATAGCAATTTACTCTACAAAAGTACATGTACATATTCATTCTGTACGAATGGGGCAAAAAACCCAAATGTTGCTATGCTTTGTACATGGTTGTGTATGCATCTTGGAGCCCAGCTCACTTAGCAGTGATGTATATAGATTTCTTGGGACTGCAGATCCCATAACACTATCTGGTTGGTATTCATAATCTATCTATCTATGGTATTCATAAAAAAAATTGCATAGCAATTTGCCCAGTGAAAGTGCAGGGACATTTGTTCTAGTTGAATGGGGCAGAAAAATGAATGTTATTAGGGTATTGCCTATATGACCAGCAAAGGAACTAGCCTAACAACATTCATTTTTGCCCCACTTCCACACAACAAATGTACATACACTTTTACTGGACAAATTGCTATGCAAATTTTTTATAAGTACACCTTATAGCGTTAGGGGACTTGTAGTCCCAATGCATCTTTGTACATTTTTTAAATTTTTTTAATTTAAAAAAGGTACTTATATAGCGCCGTCAATTTACGCAGCGCTTTACATATACATTGTACATTCACATAAGTCCCTACCCTCAAGGAGCTTACAATCTAAGGTCCCTATCTCACATTCATACATACTAGGGACAATTTAGACAGGATCCAATTAACCTACCAGCATGTCTTTAGAGTGTGGGAGGAGTACCGAAGTACCCAGAGGAAACCCACGCAGGCCCAGGGAGAACATGCAAACTTCAGCCAGGTAGTGTCATGGTTGGGATTCGAACCAGCAACCCTTCTTACTGCTAGGCGAAAGTGCTAAACCACTACACCACTGTGTACATAACCACTAAGTTAGCTGGACTCCAGGGCACGTGTACAACATAGCACACAGCATAGCAGACACATCACAAAACTGAAAAAAAAACCACAACATTAAAAGCAAGTGAAACATACATTTAAAAACACAGAGCTTGCCCGATTTCGAGCAGATGGGCCTAGTAATGCTTTGACAAACCTTTTTTTAATAATAATGTTCTTTGCAGCTTTGCTGCACTTATCAAAAGGGTTGCATCCAAATTTTTCAGCTCATCTACTAAGAAAGTATTGAGACGTGAATTTTAATATATGAAGGCTTTTCTTTTACTTTTAAAGCACCAAAGACAACGACAAGACAATGACATTGCAGAACAATAGCCTCAAAAGTAACTTAAAAAAGAAGCCTGTATGCAGACACTGCTGAATGCCAAAGAGATATATGGAATAAACATTTATCTCAACTTCCAGTCTCACTACAGATTTTAGATTAAAAAAAAAAATGCTTTACAAAGACAAGAATTACATGCACTAGAACAGTGTGCAATAGCAGCACTGTCATTGGTTAGTTGGCTGTTCGGAAGCAGGGTTTGTCATATGACACAAATATTTTCTATACTCTGCTATGAATCTCCCAAGGTCCTCCACTGCTAATTATCATTGTACACTTAGTGTTGAGCAGATGATGTATCCTTAGGATTTAGTATAGCCCCCTATACACCAAATATTAAGGCTGGGTCCACATTAGAGAACGCAGTGGCTCACAGCTGGAGTCCGATGCGAAAAGCAAAAGAACACTTTTTTTGTTGATCTTTTGCTTTTAAAAAAAAGGTAGAGATTTGGGGTCTTTTTGACCCAGATTTTTCCACGAAGAGGACTGGTCATCCTTATTCCTATTACAAGGGATGTGTACATTCCTTGTAATAGGAATACAAGTAAAAAAAAAAAAAAAAACACAAAAAAAAAGAAAAAAGTAAAGCATCCCTATCCCTCTGTGCTCGCGCACAGAAGCGAACTCATACGCAAGTCAATGAAAACAAAGAAGAATGGCGGCACATCCGGGAGTAAAATCAGAAGAATTTGTTGAAAGTCCATAAAATCAAGCGAACATGATAAACATCAATCCAAAAAAGGTGCTCAGTGGACGCGTTTCACACAGACATGCTTACTCTTCACTAATCATACGCAAGTTGCGGTACACACGCATATGTAAACGGTATTTGAACCATATATGTGAGGTATCACCGTGAACGTTAGAGTGAGAGCAATAATTCTAGCACTAGACAACCTAACTCTAAACAGGTAACCTGTAAATGCAGTTGAAGCATCGCCTATTGAGATTTTTAGGTACCGTAAATTGTTGCCATTCCACGAGCGTGCACAATTTTAAAGCAGAACATGTTGGGTATCTATTTACTTGGCATAACATCATCTTTCACATTATACAAAAAAGTGGGGCAACTATTGTGTTTTTTTTAAATTCAATAAAGTGTATTTCTTCCCAAAAAATCGGGTTTGCCAAACCGCTGCGCAGATACTGTGCGACATAAAAAATTGCAACGATCGCCATTTTATTCCCTAGGGTCTCTGCTAAAAAAAAAAAAAAAAAATAAAAAGAAGAAGTATAATCTTTGGGGGTTATAAGTAAATTTCTAGCAAAAAAAAAAATACTGTACCTTTTGCACAATAACCAAAACAGCCCTGAATCATTGAGGCATGGGTGCCACTAGACCTCTAAAAAGGTATGCTGTGGTATCTGGTACCAAGCTGCCCGTAGCAGATCCTTTAACTTCTGTAAGTTAGGAGGCGGGGCCTCAATGGATCAGACTTGCTTTTCCTGCACATCCCAGTGATGGCTGATTGGATTGAGAACGTGAGAATTTCGAGGCCAAGTCAACACCTCAAACTTGTTTTCCTCAAACAGTTTTTTTAAATCATTTTGCCGTGTGCACACTGCCATCAGGGAATATAGTTTCCATGAAGGGGTGTACTTAGTCAGAACAATTGATTAGGTAGGTAGTATATGTTAAGTAACATCCACGTGATAGGCAGGACCCAAGGGTTCCTAGCAGAACATTGCCCAAAGCATCACAATGCCTCCAATGGCTTGCCTTCTTCCCAAACTGCATCTTGGTGCCATCTCTTCCCCAGGTAACCAACGCACATGCACCTGGCCATCCTGATTGATGTAAAAGAAAATGTAATTCATCAGACTAGGCCACCTTCTTCCAATGCTCTGTGGTCCAGGTTTGGTGCTCACAAGCACATTGTAGGCACTTTTGGTTGTGGACACGGGTCAGCATAGGCACCCTGACCAGTCTGTGGCTGCATAGCCCCATACACAACAAACTGCAATGCCCATTTTTTCTGCTTTCAAACACCTCAACTTCAGGGACATGTTTACTTGCAGCCCACCGACTTACAGATGCCATTGTAACATGATAATCAATTTAATTCACCCGTCAGTGGTCAGAAAGTTATAGCTACAATATGTAATCTCTCTAGTGTCACAAGCTGTACATGACTCCATCTTATTAGGTGAATATGTTAAATGGAAAAGTAAATGGCCTAGTGACGTCCACCATAGACTGGAAACATTCCAGAGATAAAAGAGCAAGCATAGGCAAGCAGACAATGTAAGGAAATGAACATTATTCATCAATTACCAATCTGTCAGTGATTCATTTGTCTGCCTTGGATGATCCCTCTGAAGCAGATGTGCACACATGTACTACAAGCGGGAATATCATCCTGCTTCTAATTCTTTTAGTTTACAGCTACTTGTTCTAAAAGACGCCAGCGGCAAAGAAATATGAAATCTGCCGATGTTGAGGGCTGTCATCATTATCCTAGTTTCACTGCTTATGGAGTTCTTGACTGCAAACAAGCATGAGCAAATTCCACCTGCACCTTCAAAAACATTTCAGCAATGGCCTTTTCCACCTGAACACAAAGGTGCTCTATTTGACAAAGATAAGGAAAATGAATAAACAACTGTAATGCCCCGTACACACGGTCGGATTTTCCGATGGAAAATGTCCGATCGGAGCGTGTTGTCCAAAATTCCGACCGTGTGTGGGCTCCATGGGACATTTTCCATCGGATTTTCTGACACACAAAGTTGGAGAGCAGGAGATAAAATTTTCCGACAACAAAATCCGTTGTCGGAAATTCCAATCGTGTGTACACAAATCCGACGGACAAAGTGCCACGCATGCTCAGAATAAATAAAGAGATGAAAGCTATTGGCGACTGCCCCGTTTATAGTCCCGACGTACGTGTTTTACGTCACCGCGTTTAGAACAACTTTGTGCGACCGTGTGTAGACAAAACAAGTTTGAGCCAACATCCGTCGGGAAAAAATCCTAGGATTTTGTTGTCGGAATGTCCGTACAAAGTCCGACCGTGTGTACGCCCTATAACAGTCATGTTTTTGGCAACCAGTTTGAAGTATTTCATATTTTGTGACATGCTACTTTATCCTGCATGATACAGCCACTGGAAAACGGATGATCCACTAGAGTTAGGTGATCATCTTGCTTTACCTACTATGAAAGTTTGTCCAATGCGAATTTGAAGAATATGAAAGCAGTGTTGAACCCAAAACCAAAAATGTAATATATTGCAGCTTACCAATCCATAGATCTGGTGGCTGCATTAGTTTTTTTTTTGTTTTCACCTGGTGATCCGGCTAGTAACACACCTCCTGAATTAGAGTTCCCCCACTTTGGATAAAGGAGTACAGCAAGCACATTTGGACATCTGCATTGTCAGTCTGGGGGGGGGGGGGAGTGTTAGGTGGACTAGCAGATTTAGGTACACTATGAGATTGAAGCCAAACTCCAGCTCGCACTGCATTAAAAAAACAGTTTTTTTATTTTTAGGATAGAATATTTACAACAACGAATAAAAGATGATCATTGTACCCCTGTCAGTGGTAAATGGTTTGCCTCAACAAACTAACTGCTACATTTGCAGGAGAGCTTGTTCTGTTAAAAAGCAACAGATTTACTGGTCAGCTATTCGATCCTGTCCGCAAATCCAGACGGATGGTGGTCCTATTTTCCATCCTTCTGACGAATCGGATGAAAATGGACAGGTGGTCCGTTTTCATCTGATTTACCCATAGAGGAGAGTGGGACTCTGTCTCTGGTCTGCACAGTGAGCGGACATGGACCGGTCATCCACCTGCTCAGCGGAGCGATCCTCCACCGAGCAAGCGGAGTCCGCCAAACGGAGGTGCCCGTATAAAAGGAGCCTTATGCTGCGTACACACGATCGGTTTTCTCGTTTGAAAAAGATATGATGGCTTTTCCGACAGGATTCCGCTCAAGTTTGCCTTGCATACACACGGTCACACAAAAGTTTGCTGAAATTACGACCATTAAGAACGCGGTGACACTACAACAAGCCGAGAAAATTAAGTTCAATGCTTCCGAGCATGCGTAGAATTGTTTCTGAGCATGTGTAGGAATTTTGCGCATCGGAATTGCCACAAACGATTTTCGGATAGGAACTTTTCCCGAACGAAAAATTGAGAGCATGCTCCCAATCTTTTGCTGGCTGGAATTCGGCCAGCAAAAAAACGATGGAGCATACACACGGTGGCATTTTCTGATGAAAAACTCTCATCGGTCTTTTGCAGGCCAAAATTCCGATAGTGTGTACGCGGCATAAGACGTGGTTTCCTATTGGAAGTTTCTCACCAAAAATCCAATTTTTGTTTCAGGGGATGCCTGAAATCTGACTTGTATCTTAGGCAGACTTCAGAGAAAATTGGTGAGCCAATCACTCAAGGAAATGAGGTTTCTGGGGTACATTCTGTGTACAGAACTCCTCCTCGTAGCCATATTGCATTTTCAGAAAATGATAGAGCTGCACATTGAAAAGAAAAAGGTAACTTTTAACAACATTCAATTACAATAGGACTTTTGTCGCAATTGAATAATCTATTTTATTTCTTTAGTTGCTATTTTTTCCCCATGAAAGTGGAGTTACCCTTTAAGCTTTGACTCTACTAATAAGAATCCTTTATGTATGCACTTCCATCTACAAAATTTTTAAGTGCTTCAACTATAGCTAGACCAGCATTAGACATACTGTACTGTATATGCCTATTTCGTACTACAGTTGTCACCTATTTTACGTTACAGAGATACTAAAGAAATACATAACTAAATACAAAAATATTATATTATATATACTTTCACTTCTATTTTAAATCCTTATACTCTTTGTTCTGCTTTCTTTAAGGAATAAAAACTTCCCCAGGCTTTTAGTGCATCCTATCTGCTTTACGCTATGGTTAAACATATAGCATGTCACATCTAATGGACCAATATTGATATTAGTGTTGATAGGCCCACCATGAAACTTGCCTTGGGACACCTACTGCTAATTCAAAATGAATATATATAATAAAAAAGTACTAATTTATATAGACAATAACATGCAATAAGAATATCTGGGGATCTGTTTTATTGTGTTAAGAAATAAAATTATAGTGATCTATGTTTTATGTGGCAAGCAGCCAGCTGACAAGGATAATGGTTTATTTTAAAGTTGTGGTTTCCTAAACATTAAATTTCATTTTCATCTTGATTATAAATTGTAGAATAGTGCAGTTGGGTGTCTATTTTCCAAATACAAATTGCATGTTTTTTAAATCCGTTCATGTATGACGTACAATATACACTTTTATATAGAGATTGTTGGCTCTCTGAAATACAGACACAGATAAGCCAAGCACAAAGTGAGGAGTGCTGTAACCCAATGCAAGCAATCAACAACCACCTTTCATTCTTCTCAATGCTCTAAACCAGGGGTAACCAGTAAAAATTTTCCTCCAACAGAGGTCCGAATCTCATATTTGTTACGTGACATAGATCCTTCACATCACAACCCCCCTTTTAAATCAGTGTCCTTGTTCTCACTTTACATCAGCGTCATCAGTCTTCCCCTTCACATCAACATCAACCATTTACATCATAGCCCCCCTTTACTTCATAGTGGCGTGAATTTATATCACAGTCCCCTATATCACAGTTCCCCTACCCCACCGTGTAAAATTCAAAATGCTAACCATAACATACAAGGCCATTCACAACATCGCCCCCATCTACATCACCAACCTCATCTGCAGATATCGCCCAAATCGCCCCCTCCGCTCCTCCCAGGACCTCCTGCTCTCTAGCTCCCTTGTTACCTCCTCCCATGCTCGCCTTCAGGACTTCTCCAGAGCCTCTCCCATCCTCTGGAATTCCCTGCCCCAGTATGTCCGATCAGCCCCTACCCTGTCCACCTTTAGGAGATCCTTGAAAACTCATTTATTCAGGGAAGCCTATCCCACACCCACATAACGGTCCCTGAGCCACCCCCATCAAATCATTCTTTGCAGCTATTACCTTTTGTACCACCACCCCCTCCCTTTAGAATGTAAGCTCTACGAGCAGGGCCCTCCTGTACCTTTTGTATTGAACTGTACTGTAATTGTGTTGTCCCCCTTATACATTGTAAAGCGCTGAGTAAACTGTTGGCGCTATATAAATCTCATATAATAATAATAATAATAACAGTCCCCTTTTACATCACATTGCTCCTCTTTACATTACAGCCCCTCCCCATACAATACAGCCCCCCTTTATATCACAGTCCTGCTTTACATCACAGAGCCCCTTCACATCATACACCCCTTTGCATCACAGTCTCCATGTTTACATCGCAGCCCACCTTAAATGACATTGCTTTACATTACGGTCTTCTTTAAAATGCAACCCCCTCTTACAATACAGCCCGCCCTTTACAACGCAGCCCCCCCTTTCAATTTCAGCTCCCTTTACATTACATCACTGCCAACCCTTTACTTTGCAGCCCCTCTTTAAATTACAACCCTATTACATTACAGCACCCACCTTTACATTACAGCTCTGCTTTCATCACAGCGCCACGCTTTACAATGTAGTCCCCCCCCCTCATTCTTTACATATCAAGCTACCCCTTTACATATCAAGCTAATTACAGTACCCCCTTTATACTTCAGTATCTCTATACATTACAGCCCACCCCATTTACATCACAGTCCCCAACTTCACATTACAGCCCCCCTATAGAGTATAGCTCTCCCTTTAGACAACAGTGCCCCCCTTTACACTGCGCCCAGTCCTACCTTACACAGAAGGTCAGGGGGCTGGAGGTGCATCAGGTCTGGGAGGAAAGCGGAAGATTTCCAACTTTTCCTGATGGCTAGTAGGGGATTGGTTGTGGCTACCGCCCTAGCGGTCAATCACTGCTGGTTAAGTCGAGGAGTTAGGCTGCTCCCACCTTCTGTCTGGACCAGCTGGCACTCCTGTGTTCTGCCCCGTGTTTAAAATGACAGTGTCAGCGACGCAGCGCAGCTAGGCCGTGGTGGTCCGAACAGAGCTGTCGTCCTGTAAAATGGTTTTACACAGAGCAGCCCGGATCCTCCTCTTCTCGGGTCCCACTTTGGCTCTCCTGGCCCTTCCCTCCTGTCGAGTGCCCCCACAGCAAGCAGCTTGCTATGGGGGCACATGAGCCGCAGCTCCGTGTGTCCATTTAGACACAGAGCTGTGGTTCAGCCTCGCCCTCTTCTGATTGGCCAACTAAATTTGATCAACAGCAGTGGGAGCCAATGGCGATGCTCCTGTGTCTCAACCAATCAGGAGGGAGAGCGGCCAAGTCATTTGTGCACATCGCTGGACAGAGATGGGCTCAGGTAAATGTTAGGGGAGGCTGGGGTGTCTGCTGCACACAGAAGGTTTTTTTTATCTTAATGCATAGACTAAAAAAACTTTCTGCATTTACAACCATTTTAAAGCAGAACTTCACTACATCTGAGCACCACAAACCCTATTACATTCATTTTTAATATTCAACGCAAACTCCCCCACCAATCCATGTCTCCATGCTTTATTTTGATGCAAAATCACTTTTAAAAACACTATCCTAGCATTTCTGGCCGTGGCCATCTTGAGTAAGGGCAAATGACTAATTTAGCATTTACTTCCTGGAATCCATCTGATCAAGCATGTATGCAGGAGAGTGTGCTTAGCCGAAAAAACCCTCTTCATCTCCTCAAGATTCCTGGGATATATGACATCATTTGCCTAGGCAGAAAACCAGGAAGTAACTAAAAACAATTAAGAAAACAAAAGTTTAAAACAAGTAAATATGATATACTTTCATATCTATCTACTAATGATATCAGCATAAGGATTAAAAATGATCAATGTTGATTGGGAGCGTGAAGTACCACTTTAGGCTGGCCATACACCGCTTGATACCTGTGAATAAGCTGAAATTTGCACCATGGGTGGCCCTGCCAATACAATCCAGCCTAACAAACTTTGATTAACCCCTTGGCGCCGGCCGCACACAAATATGCTGCCTCTCAGTGGGTGGGCCTTGGTGCAGAGAGGCCGCATATTTGTGTGAATTGGTGCAAATGCAGCTGTGTCGAGAGCGCGTACCCTGCGAGCTCCCAACACAGTTGCTTGTGGCTAACGAAAAGTTCCCGATCGCAAGTAGTGACAGCCAATCACTGCAGTCATATGATCATTAACCCCGTCCCGCCTGCCGGCATCTTACGCCTCTTAAAGCGCTGGGAGGCGCAGCGCCAAGAAGTTAAGAAATCACAGGAACTGGGCTCTCAAGCACATCAGATATTGCCTGATAAAAAAAAAGAAATTTTTCTTTTAATTTAACGAAGGTGTTTACGGGCATCATTAAAGCACATCTTAACCCCCCCCCCAAAAAAAATTATATATGTTAAAGCTTATTAGTCCCACAATATAGTGGCCACATTAGTTTTAATTTTTTCAGACTGAGAACATATGCAGCAAGTACAAAAAATACCTGCTGAACTTGCCAGAAATGCACTGTCCTTGTCTCTTCCTGTGAACTGAAAACGAAGAACAGCCCTCATTTTTATTGTGTAAACTTCTAATGATACCAATACACTATATAATGGGATTGAACAAAGGCAGACACGTCTGAAGTCCAGCCTGTGTGCAACCATCACTGCCCCCACAGATACAGTGAAGATGTGAGTGTAGCCATGAAGAGCTAGGAATTATGTTTTACAGAATTACCAGGTGAGAGTAAATGAAAAAAAAAAAAAAAAAAAGGAAGAAGAATATTGCAGCTGCCACATCAAAGGACAAGTAAGCTGAAATAGATTACATTTTTGTTTTGGGGTTTTTAAACATGTGCCCATATTCAATTTAAGAAAGTGCTGCAAGAAATTCAAAGCAGGCACCTTTACATATTTAATGCTGGCCCTTAGGGTTTTAAAAACCATTGATACAACCAAAAAAACTGTTTTAGAAAATGTAAAATTAAAACAAAACTAAACTAAAACGACAAAACATTTTTTTTTTACTTCAGATAGAGTAAGGGAGAGTTATAATGCCTGTCAGGTTTTTTTGTTTTTGTTTTTTGCCATCAGTCTCCCATTAGGGAGATTTTCCTTCACTTCCTGTCCCAGAGCCAAAAGAAGAAGTGAGAAGAAATCCCAAAGTGGGAGCTAACAGCTATCAGCCTGTGGCACTGCTGAGGTGTTGTGGAAGACCAGGATGCTTCAATAGCGGCCTTCAGCTTTTCTGCATTGTTCGGTCTCATGTCTCTCATCTTTCTCTTGGCAATGCCCCACAGATTCTCTATGGGGTTCAGTTCAGGTGAGTTTGCTGCCCAATCAAACACAGTAATGCCATGGTCATTGAACCAGGTTTTGGTGCTTTTGGCAGTGCAGGCAGGTGCAAAGTCCTGCTGGAAAATGAAGTCAGCATCCCCATAGAGCTTGTCTGCGGAAGGAAGCATGAAGTGCTCCAAAATCTCCTGGTAGACGGCTGCGTTAACCCCGCACTTAATGAAGCACAGTGGACCAACACCAGTAGATGACATGGCTCCCCAAATCAACACAGACTGTGGAAACTTCACACCGGCATCTTACAGTGTGCGCCTCTCCATTGTTCCTCCATACTCTGGGTCCAGAGCACTAAGTGTCATTTCTGTCCACTGCTTTGTTCCTCTGCTCTGTGTGTTCCTGTCTGACACACATTACCAACAGCTATGCATTCCTGGTCTGCAGCCTGTTTCAGCATTTCTCTGCATTCCTAGTCTTCTTCTTGCTCTTGGTCCCTATGCACTCCTGCCTGCTCCCAGTGCCTCTGTGTTTCCATGCACACCTGCCAGCTTGGTTTGTACTACCTAGTGTTGTGTGATCCCAGCATCTCAGTGATGCAAGGGACTTCTAATTGCATATCAGCACTCAGTACCCAGTAGCTGTTCCCAGCAGTAAGAGGGCCACATCCTGGGAATCATTTGCAGCAAAACCCAAACCCAAGTTCAGATGCTCTGGTGAAAACAAGGTGGCTCCTTAGACTATTCACCTTGGCCCTCCCAAGGGCTCTTGCCTTCGCTACTGTACATGTAGGCACGATGGATTCTATCACTGCTGCCAATGGGTATCCGGCCTATCAAAGACTCTCTTTGCTTCATCCATGGCAAACACCACTGCCTAGCCTCAGCTGCTACAAATAACTTTTAGTTAGCCAGTGCGCCCACTAGTAGCAACAGTCTCCCGTGACACTCCGTACACTTACTCCCCTGATAGGTGGCCACTGCTAACATCCCTGCCTGGTTGCCACTGTATACTTTCTAAGTTAATGACCAAGACCTAGTATGCAACCAGCAAAGACAAACTTAAGTCAGAACTCTGTCATGTTTGTTCTGGGCCATTGAAAGTATTCACGTTCTTGGATAGGCATGACAGCCTGGAACCCAACAATTTCAAGTAAGGGCAACAATGGCAGCCTACATATTTTTTCAGTGTTGGTTTCCTGTGTAATGTATCTTTATGCAGAGTACATGTGTATTCAGTCAGAGATATTTATGTCTACATTTACTATGCTGCACCAGCAAGTGCTTGATCTGCATTCGTGATATATGAGTACCCTCAAACAAATATACTTAATAAATATACTTAAATGATAATTGCTAATGTGGGATAAAATCCTAGTGTGTGGTAAGATAAACAATGTACAGCACATAAATGTTCTGAATGCTGTGTTTCAGTATCTATGTTCTAAAAAATTTGCTTATGCTAAAGATCAACAAATTACTACCAATAAATAATGGAAAAACTGCACTTTTACCCAAAGGCCTGCAAGAAGTTTACAGAAAGGATTTTCAAGGAGTTTTATCTACACAGGCAAAGGTGCATTTTGTGCTCCCCCCATAATGCGACCCCCTACTGCCATATACTCTGCATGTGTATTGGAGGGGCTGGTTTATTCCCTCCCCACACCCCCTCACTGTCTACAGCTGTGCTGGTACCTCCAGGAGCATAGATGCGCACAGCCTATTGCATTAGGGTGCACGCCAAAACTCGAACACACACATATACACAATATAATAAATATAAATATAATATAGATAGCAGAAGACGGCGTCAGTAGGGCAGTGGATGCATTTTATGTTTTTAATATAGTTTTTACAATTTTATTTTTTAAATATATATTATATATATATATATATATTTATTTTTTTTTACCTTTTTTAGGAACCCTGTTGGAGGGCTTTGGTGAAATATCAGGGTATCACTTTTGAGACAGAGAAAGGGACTGATGACAGATTTCCCAGCCCCTTTCTCTGCAGCCTCAGCTGCACTAGACTGGAGAATGAATGGGAATTGCTCCATGCTGAGCCGCTTTTTGTTCATGTACAAACTGAAGCATAGTAAACTGTTTACTATGCTTCAGTTTTGAATAAATACAGTGAGTGATTGGTACTGATCACTTACTGTGTTCATTCAGAAACGAAAGGGGCCGGTAACTGACATTGTGCCCATGCAGCATGGTGAATCTGCAAACCATGAGCGATTAGGGTGTGCCCAGGTACCCTAAGCACACCCTGTGCACACGCCTATGTCCAGGAGTACATAATGCACAGAATGCAGGGGACAGGAGTGTATAATGCATAGTAGGAGTCAGGAGTACAAAACAAAGAGCGTGCAGGAGTCAGGGGTGTGTAACACAAAGTGTAGGGGTAAGGAGAGTGCAAAATTCCCCCTGCAAGCAATTCTCTCCTCCATTTTATCCTCTCAGCAAAAATCCCCACTACCTCCCTTTCAAAAAAAAATCCAGTCCTAATCTGCACGCTCACCTCCCCAGCGCAATTCCTGTCTGCCACCCAGAACAAATCCTCCCCTAAAACCCCAAATCCCCCCTCCCAACACAAAACTTCTCTCTCCTTCCTCAGCACAAGTCTTCCTTCACTCTCCCCGAATCCCCCCTCCTAGCACAATCCCCACTTCCTTCCCATCCCAGCAGGGTAATAACCAGAGTTCAATGCCAGAATTTGTTCCAGCACCGGGATTCAGCACAGATTTGCCGGGACTCTGGGATTTAATCTCGGGACGGTCCCAGCAAATCTGGGACAATTGTGAGGTATGTTTTACCACCCCCCCTCCCTGCCTGGTGCCCTAAGGAGGCTGCCTAAGTCGCGTCATGCTGGCACCGGTCCTGACTGCAATTTTTTCCTTGACAGTATAAGCAGTGCACAGAACACATTAATCATTTTTTTCTATCCATAACATACAAATACAATACAAGCGGCACACCAATGTCAGCTCTTCTAAGCGCTTTTTTCTTCTTTGACATTTTTGTATTTTAAAGAAGAACTCCAGGCACAGACACCTTCATAAATTATTAAGTGCAAGGCCAGCCATACACAGTTTGAATTGTTAATGGGCAGACTGGATGTACAACCAGCCTGCCGGATTCTCTTGTGAAAAATCACTAGCAGCTGCTATAGCTGCTGGGTATAATCACTGTCTTCAGCCGGCGGGGATGGCTTCTCCAGCCCTCCCCCCCCCCCTGCAAGGAGAAGGTAATTACTTGTCAGGAAGGATTCCCCTGTCTGTTGATAGGGGAATCGTGCAAATTTCTTTCCTGCAACCTGTGGTTGCAGGAAAGAAATTTGCATAGTGTATGGCCAGCCTAAAAGAGTTTCCTCAGTGCAGATGTGTCAACGGGGCTGATGACTTCTGCCATTTATACATTCTCTTTGGATACTGTTCGGATACTATTGTACTTCTGGCACTGTGGCTAGGAGAACTGTGGATATCATACTGGGAAGTGATCGTATTGTTTATCTGCCCCTCCTCTCCCCTTGTCTATTCACACAATGCCTTATATTCTGTGAATATTTCTATAAACGTTCCAGCGCACTGCAAAACCAACATTTCTAAATTTATACACCATCTCAGAGCCCAAACCAAATCACCTAAAATGGGCTCTGAACAGTAATTATATTGCATGATTACCTAGCCAGGACATCTGTAACGCTTTACTGTATGTAAAGTCCTGTTACGAACAAATAGCATCATCCCCATTTCTTTTACCATCCCGATTTCATCATAACAGGGAATAAGCAATACACGCATAGCTTGGAGAAAAGAGCATATTGCTAGCTCTTTAATCGTAAGCTGTGTACACCCATCGCATTTAATATCCCAGGTAGAGGTATGTTCATATTTTATGTAACAATATGAGTTATGGCAAGCTGACAGATATTTTCCTCTCATCTTTTGTGCAGACAAATGATGACATTCCTGTGGAAAAAATGCACATTTTCAATGCTGCCGCCTGTGGCAATGTTTGTTCTTCAGCCTTTTACACTAAGTGAGATTGATGGTTATAGTTTATTCACACATGTAACATGAATCACCAGGTTGCTCTGCGGCATTAGAAAAACAAGGTAGACATTTTAGCAAGGGGTGGGAAAAGAAAGCCTAAAGTCAAGTTAGTGTACTAGTACCTAATCTTGACAGATACAGATCTTCTGTTTCCTCATTGCATGATTCACCTGCTCTTACTAAAACATCAACAGTATTTGTTCTTAGACAGCAGTCTTCCAGTGCCCTGATCAGCGGTGGCCTGTCCATAAGGGGCGCAGCCCCCCTAATCTCCATGCGAGGTGTCGGGTGCATAGAGTTCTACGGGTTTCTTTTTTTTGTGACGCACATGATTAGAGTCAGAGGCTCTAATTGGATTCAAAAAGGTTGGGCTCGGGGGGAGCAAAGCACTGTGCCCTGAGCCCACCCACTTATGACAATCGCGATTCAACATTCGCTATGGTCTTCCTGTTTCTCCTCACGGCCAATCAGTACAGGAAGCGGGTCCCGAGACCAGATTGGCCAGGAGGAGAAGCAACCAGTTTGGCCGGGAGGAGAAGCCAGGGAAGCCACCCACGAGCTGGATGGGGTAGGCCATGCAGATGTTAGCTTGCTATAAATGTATAACCAATCATGGCATTTGGTGGACTCTGTAACTTCATTAAGCTATCAATTTATAACCATGTTATTATCAGTTACCACTGTTTTAGAAATTGTCACTATGGTTAGTGTGTATTTCTATGTAATCATGCGTCTACAGTATATTAAATATTTTAATATCCACCATTTTATTCAATTGCAACCACGTGCTTCATTTAAAGTCCCACCCTTTTGCTCCTACTTCTCATATTGATAGGAATGGAGGCGCACGACCTTACCAGGCCATGGCCTCATTCAAAGTCCCAATTTTTCCCTTCCCTCTTTTCCCCATTGTTGTTATATACAGAAAGGTGCTGCTGTTTAGCATATGCGCAGGAATGCCATTAAAGTGGAGTTCCACCCAAGAGTGGAACTTCCGCTTATCTGATCCCCCCCCTCTCCAGTGCCACTTTTGGCACCTTTTGGGGGGGGGGGGAGGAGTGGGTAACCGTTTTTGACAGTTACCCTGTCCCCACTTCCGTCGGACCTCGCCGCGGTAAGGTACAGTGGGGACGGAAAGTATTCAGGCCCCCTTAGATTTTTCACTCTATTATATTGCAGCCATTTGCTAAGATCATTTAAGTTCTTTTTTCCCCTCATTAATGTACACACAGCACCTCATATTGACAGAAAATCACAGAATTGTTGACATTTTTGCAGATTTATTAAAAAAGAAAAAAACTGAAATATCACATGGTCCTAAGTATTCAGACCCTTTGCTCAGTATTTAGTAGAAGCACTCTTTTGATCTAATACAGCCATGAGTCTTTTTGGGAAAGATGCAACAAGTTTTTCACACCTGGATTTGGAGATCCGCTGCCATTCCTCCTTGCAGATCCTCTCCAGTTCTGTCAGGTTGGATGGTAAACGTTGGTGGACAGCCATTTTTAGGTCTCTCCAGAGATGCTCAATTGGGTTTAAGTCAGGGCTTAGGGTGGGCCATTCAAGAACAGTCACGGAGTTGTTGTGAAGCCATTCCTTCGTTATTTTAGCTGTGTACTTAGGGTCATTGTCTTGTTGGAAGGTAAACCTTCGGCCCAGTCTGAGGTCCTGAGCACTCTGGAAAAGGTTTTCGTCCAGGATTTCCCTGTACTTGGCCGCATTCATCTTTCCCTTGATTGCAACCAGTCCTCCTGTCCCTGCAGCTGAAAAACCCCCCCATAGCATGATGCTGCCATCACCATGCTTCACTGTTGGGACTGTATTGGACAGGTGATGAGCAATGCCTGTTTTTCTCCACACATACCGCTTAGAATTAAGGCCAAAAAGAGAATCTTATTTCTCACCATCTTGGAGTCCTTCAGGTGTTTTTTTAGCAAACTCCATGCGGGCTTTCATGTGTCTTGCACTGAGGAGAGGCTTCCGTCCGGCCACTCTGCCATAAAGCCCCGACTGGTGGAGGGCTGCAGTGATGGTTGACTTTCTACAACTTTCTCCCATCTCCCGACTGCATCTCTATAGCTCAGCCACAGTGATTTTTGGGTTCTCCTTTACCTCTCTCGCCAAGGCTCTTCTCCCCCGATAGCTCAGTTTGGCCGGACGGCCAGCTCTAGGAAGGGTTCTGGCCGTCCCAAAAGTCTTCCATTTAAGGATTATGGAGGCCACTGTGCTCTTAGGTACCTTAAGTGCAGCAGAAATTTTTTTGTAACCGTGGCCAGATCTGTGCCTTGCCACAATTCTGTCTCTGAGGTCTTTAGGCAGTTCCTTTGACCTCATGATTCTCATTTGCTCTGACATGCACTGTGAGCTGTAAGGTCTTATATAGACAGGTGTGTGGCTTTCCTAATCAAGTCCAATCAGTATAATCAAACACAGCTGGACTCAAATGAACGTGTAGAACCATCTCAAGGATGATCAGAAGAAATGGACAGCACCTGAGTTAAATATATGAGTGTCACAGCAAAGGGTCTGAATACTTAGGACCATGTGATATTTCAGTTCTTCTTTTTTAATGAATCTGCAAAAATGTCAACAATTCTGTGTTTTTCTGTCAATATGGGGTGCTGTGTGTACATTAATGAGGAAAAAAATGAACTTAAATGATTTTAGAAAATGGCTGCAGTATAACAAAGAGTGAAAAATTTAAGGGGGTCTGAATACTTTCCGTCCCCACTGTATGTCAGAAGTGCGGCCCCCTCCGCCTCCCTCCTCCTTCCTCTGCTGCCAGGACAGTAAGAGAACGCAGTGCGCGTTGTGCATGCACAGTAGGGACCAAGCCATATAGCCGCAAGGCTTCATTGCCGGGTTCCCTTACCGGCAATTGTGGCGGCAGCACCCGACAGCCAATGGAAGCATAGGCTGGGGTGTCCACATCGCTGGATTCTAGGACAGGTAAGTGTCCCAATATTAAAAGTGAGCAGCTACAGTATGTGTAGCTGCGGACTTTACATTTTTGGAGGGAGGGTGGTATAACGCTTTAATTCTTAATGGCAACCCCACGCATTGGCAAACTATGCGGTGTGGTGCGATTTTACAAAAGGGTCGGGGTGTCTTTCCCACGTTTGTCTCCGGTAGGGCTATCAATTGAAATGAATGGACTGCCCTACACACGTACCCATAGATGTGACCCCAAGCTAAGTCCAACGTGATGCATGCCACCTCGTGGCCTTATCTCTTATATACAACTGAGTTTTACTGAGCTCCGGGAGTACAGCTATTACTTTACTCCTAGCGTTCTGACAGGAGAGACTCTGTTTTCTCACACATAAGCTGCTCTACCCACCCCTCCCCTTTGCTGTCCATTCACAGAAGGTTTGTGACTCTGGAACTGCTGCAATAAAGACCAGAAGATCCAGCGTTGGAGCACCAGAAATATAGGGATAGTTGTACTTCCAGCACTCAAAAATGTAAATAGTATATTAACCACTTCAGCCCCGGAAGATTTTACCCCCTTCCTGACCAGAGCACTTTTTACAATTCGGCACTGCGTCGCTTTAACTGCTAATTGCGCGGTCATGCAATGCTGTACCCAAATGAAATTTGCGTCCTTTTCTTCCCACAAATAGAGCTTTCTTTTGATGGTATTTGATCACCTCTGCCGTTTTTATTTTTTGCGCTATAAACGGAAAAAGACCGAAAATTTTGAAAAAAAATGATATTTTCTACTTTTTGTTATAAAAAAAATCCAATAAACTAAATTTTAGTCATACATTTAGGCCAAAATGTATTCGGCCACATGTCTTTGGTAAAAAAAATGTCAATAAGCGTATATTTATTGGTTTGCGCAAAAGTTATAGCGTCTACAAACTAGGGTACATTTTCTGTAATTTACACAGCTTTTAGTTTATGACTGCCTATGTCATTTCTTGAGGTGATAAAATGGCAGGGCAGTACAAAACCCCCCCAAATGACCCCATTTTGGAAAGTAGACACCCCAAGGAAATTGCTGAGAGGCATGTTGAACCCATTGAATATTTTTTTTTTTTTGTCCCAAGTGATTGAATAATGACAAAAAAAAAAAAAAATTTACAAAAAGTTGTCACTAAATGATATATTGCTCACACAGGCCATGGGCATATGTGGAATTGCACCCCAAAATACATTCAGCTGCTTCTCCTGAGTATGGGGATACCACATGTGTGGGACTTTTTGGGAGCCTAGCCGCGTACGGGGCCCCGAAAACCAAGCACCGCCTTCAGGATTTCAAAGGGCATAAATTTTTGATTTCACGCCTCACTACCTATCACAGTTTTGAAGGCCATAAAATGCCCAGGTGGCACAAAACCCCCCCAAATGACCCCATTTGGGAAAGTAGACACCCCAAGCTATTTGCTGAGAGGCATGGTGAGTATTTTGCAGCTCTCATTTGTTTTTGAAAATGAAGAAAGACCAGAAAAAAAAAATTTTTTTTCTTTTTTCAATTTTCAAAACTTTGTGACAAAAAGTGAGGTCTGCAAAATACTCACTATAACTCTCAGCAAATAGCTTGGGGTGTCTACTTTCCAAAATGGGGTCATTTTGGGGGGTTTTGTGCCACCTGGGCTTTCCATGGCCTCCGAAACTGTGATAGGCAGTGAAGAGTGAAATCAAAAATTTACGCCCTTAGAAAGCCTGAAGGCGGTGCTTGGTTTTCGGGGTCCCGTGCGCAGCTAGGCTCCCAAAAAGTCCCACACATGTGGTATCCCCGTACTCAGGAGAAGCAGCAGAATGTATTTTGGGGTGTAATTTCACATATCCCCATGGCATGTTTGAGCAATATATCATTTAGTGACAACTTTGTGCAAAAAAAAAAAAAAAATTTGTCTCTTTCCCGCAACTTGTGTCGCAATATAAAATATTCCATGGACTCGACATGCCTCTCAGGAAATAGCTTGGGGTGTCTACTTTCCAAAATGGGGTCATTTGGGGGGGTTTTGAACTGTCCTGGCATTTTATGCACAACATTTAGAAGCTTATGTCACACATCACCCACTCTTCTAACCACTTGAAGGCAAAACCCTTTCTGACACTTTTTGATTACGTGAAAAAATTTTTTTTTTTTGCAAGAAAATTACTTTGAACCCCCAAACATTATATATTTTTTTAAAGCAAATGCCCTACAGATTAAAATGGTGAGTGTTTCATTTTTTTTTTTTCACACGGTATTTGCGCAGCGATTTTTCAAACGCATTTTTTGTGGAAAAAACACACTTTTTTAAATTTTAATGCACTAAAACACACTATATTGCCCAAATGTTTGATGGAATAAAAAAGATGATCTTAAGCCGAGTACATGGATACCAAACATGACATGCTTTAAAATTGCGCACAAACGTGCAGTGGCAACAAAATTAATACATTTTTAAAAGCCTTTAAAAGCCTTTACAGGTTACCACTTTAGATTTACAGAGGAGGTCTACTGCTAAAAATACTGCCCTCGATCTGACCTTCGCGGTGATACCTCACATGCATGGTGCAATTGCTGTTTACATTTGACGCCAGACCGACGCTTGCGTTCGCCTTAGCGCGAGAGCAGGGGGGACAGGGTGCTTTTTTTTTTTTTTTTTTTTTTTTTTTCTTTATTATTTTTTTGGTTTTTTATCTTATTTTTAAACTGTTCCTTTCATTTTTTTTTTTTTAAATCATTTTTATTGTTATCTCAGGGAATGTAAATATCCCCTATGATAGCAATAGGTAGTGACAGGTACTCTTTTTTGAAAAAATTGGGGTCTATTAGACCCTAGATCTCTCCTCTGCCCTCAAAGCATCTGACCACACCAAGATCGGTGTGATAAAATGCTTCCCCAATTTCCCAATGGCGCTGTTTACATCCGGCGAAATCTAAGTCATAAAATGCTCGTAGCTTCCGGTTTCTTAGGCCATAGAGATGTTTGGAGCCACTCTGGTCTCTGATCAGCTCTATGGTCAGCTGGCTGAATCACCGGCTGCATTCTCAGGTTCCCTGTTGAGACAGGAGAGCCAGAGAAAAACACGGAAGACGGTGGGGGGGGGGGCATTCCCTCCCACTGCTTGTAAAAGCAGTCTAGAGGCTAATTAGCCGCTAGGATTGCTTTTACATGAAAGCCGACCGCTGGCTGAAAAGAATGATACCAAGATGATACCTAAACCTGCAGGCATCATTCTGGTATAACCACTCAAAGTCGTGAATGGTGTACCTGAAGACCAAAAAATGGTTAACAATAAAGCACAGTAAACGGTAAAGTATAAAAAATTGCATACCTGAAAAGCAAACATGATAAAACATAATAACAATAAAACATTGCAGAATAGAATACAGTAAAAAAGAGCAGAACAATAGAGAGAGAATAGAGAGAGAGAATAAAACAACTATTTTTTTTTTATTTTTGTTTGTGTTTTTTTTGCAAACTTGTAACTTTTATAACTGTAACCGGTTCCAGGTTCGGGTCTCTCAAAATGCGATGGCATCTTGGGAGACCCTGTGAAAGTGTGCCTAGTCTGTGGAATGCTGTATCCTACGCTAATACTCAACTAGTGCATGGTAGCGTTCAAAACATTCACCAATGCAAAGACCAGGATTGTCAGGACAGGAGGGACAATAATAGCGTGTGTCACGCCTATATCCGCGCTTGCTGCAGACACAACATCTTTTTGGGGGGGTTTGTTGGGTAGGGGTACTCGGGAGGACATAAAAATGCCTCTCATGCAGCCGACTGCATTTGGTTGGGGATGTGAATGGGGGAAGTACGGGCGCTGCAGAAGCGGTGGGTTCCCAATTAGGATTGGCGAATGCAGTAGGAAGGGCACTATGGGCACGACGGGCCTGTGTTTGTCTTTTTGGTGTCAGCGGGACACTACTTGTGCTTGCCACCTCACCAGCTTGAACTGCACTTATGGGACTCGCCACGTCACCAAGTGTTACTGCAGTGCTGGTTTGACTATGACCGGGGTGTACTAGGCCGCTGGCGCTTGCCAGTTCACCAAAACGCTACCAAAAAAACTGTTAGCGATCGCAGGGATCAGGCCTGACTCTGCGAACGCTGCAGTTATGTGTTTAGTGTTCTGTAAGTGACAGTGATCGATCGATACTGCACTTGGGTGGGCTGGGCTGGGCCGGGCGGAGGGGCAAAACGCAGGTGCTAGTAGGTATCTGGGCTGATCCCGCTAACACTGCGTTTTTGGGAACCCTAAACTGCTGGGGACGCCAGTATAGATCTGATCGGATCAGGTATTGATCCGTTCAGATACTATACCACTAAGGGAGGTGTACGGTGCGTGCGTGGGTGTTAGCGGTACTGGCGCTAACCTGACGCTGCCTGGGGCTGGTGCTTGCCAGTTCACCAAAACGCTACCAAAAAAACTGTTAGCGATCGCAGGGATCAGGCCTGACTCTGCGAACGCTGCAGTTATGCGTTTAGTGTTCTGTAAGTGACAGTGATCGATCGATACTGCACTTGGGTGGGCTGGGCTAGGCTGGGCGGAGGGGCAAAACGCAGGTGCTAGCAGGTATCTGGGCTGATCCCGCTAACCCTGCGTTTTTGGGAACCCTAAACTGCTGGGGACGCTAGTATAGATCTGATCGGATCAGATATTGATGCGTTCAGATACTATACCACTAAGGGAGGCGTATGCAGCGTGCGTGGGTGTTAGCGGTACTGGCGCTAATCTGACGCTGCCTGGGGCGACGCATATCACCGCCGGGCGATCAGGGGGCTAAACCTTTATTCGGTAATAAACGGCGGGTGCCCTGACACTATAAAAAATAAACGAACTAACCAGCGTCACCCGTAACACTTATACGGTGATCAGTGGTGAAAGGGTTAACTAGGGGGCAATCAAGGGGTTAAAACATTTATTAGGTAGTATATGGGGGTCCCTGACGCTATAAAATGCTGACGGCGAACCTAAATATTTACCTCCCTAACTAGCGTCACCAGCGACACTAATACAGCGATCAGAAAAATGATCGCTTAGTGACACTGGTGACGGGGGGTGATCAAGGGGTTAAAACTTTATTAGGGGGTGTTAGGGGGGTACCCTAGACCTACAGGGGGCTAACCCTAATTGTCCTAACACTGTAACTGTCACAAACTGACACTATGCAGCAATCAGAAAAAAAAAAAAAAAAAACCTGCTTGGTGTCAGTTTGTGACAGGGGGGGGGGTGATTGGGGGGGGATCGGGGGGCGATCGGGGGGGGGGGGGGAATCGGGGTGTTTAGTGTGCCTGGCATGTTCTACTGTGTTGTGTGTGTGTTGTGCACTTACTTACATGTCGTCTCTCCTCCGGCCGGAACGGAAACTCCCGAGCCGAGGAGAGATGACATCACATCCTCTGCCTCTGTGTACTATACAGAGGCAGAGGATGTTTCTCATTGGCTGGGAGCGATCGCGAGGGGGGGGGCACGATCGGATGGCCTCCCCCTCGTCTCTCACTTCTCCCAGCCAAATGCCGACCGCAGCTGGCACCGGGGGGGGGTCCGATTAGACCCCCGCCCGCGGGAAGGCAATCACGTACCAGGTACGTGATTTTGCCTGCCCGTGCCATTCTGCTCACGTATATAGGCGTGAGGCGGTCGGCAAGTGGTTAAAAGAAGTCCAAAAGGTGGCATGAACCTCATTAGACGTAACCCATAGTAATTTGGCACATTTTAGAAAGTGTTTGAATTTCTAGAGTTCAGCTTTAAACACTGTCCAATGAGTGGGTAGTTGACATAGGAAGTTTCAAAGCTGAAACAGAATAAAGTGGTGTGATCTTCCTGGCTGTGCTCATTGGCTGAACATATTAATGTCAGGTAAAACACTTCATATATATGTAATTCAACCGTATATTTAGCAGTTTGCCTGGAGTTCGGTTTAATATGCACGTTCAAAACATTTATCTTACGATCTCAAATTTGTTTTGTGTAGATGTCAAGTTTCTTTCATCAGCGGGGCTCTCACAAATGAATAGCCTTAGGTAAGATAAAGTAACACATTTCCCACACCTAACAATCTGTGCAATTACAAACAACATAGTCTAGAGAACCTTACAGAAGATGCCACTACCGTAACATAAGCTGAAAAAAGAACTCCCTTTGCTTTGTTCAACAGGAGACATTTGTGAAAAACAAGCAAGAACCGCTGAAGAATAACACCCTCTTTACCCTATAAGCTCATATGTTGTTGTTATAAGATCCAGTAAAGCAGTACGGGGCAGCTACGTTTTAGAGCTACACTAGATCATCCCCAAATTGTTTTGCTTTTAACGCTGAAAAACTAGACGGGTATTAAAAAGGCACAAATACATTCAGATCTAATAATTAATATATAATTTACTTTATGTATTTAAAATATGAGCAATTAGTAGCTCAATTTGACTTGGTATCAGCCCCTTGCAGCCTACTGTACAGCAGAGCTCAGAAATGGGGAGGGAGGAATAGCACGAGGAACCAATCAGTTATGCTACAGTTCAAAAAGCATGCTGATAGGTTGAGAGAGCAGAGTGATAGTGATATGAGCTCTTCAGTGTGCTGTTTCTCCTTCTACTGTCCAGTCACAGGGTGGGGGTGGAAAGGAGACCTGAAAGTCAAAATGCAGCAGAGAACCTGGTCCCCTTCTCTGCCAAGCAGGACTACCCTAAGAGTTAGAGCTATGTAAACCTCAGAACTGGATGGACAGAAATACAAATCCTTTGACATTTAAAACAACTCTCATAAAATGTGTAGAGATGTAATAATTTGGCTAAATTCCTTTTTATATTTGTAGACCTAACTGTACCTGAACAGAAGTGATCCTCTAAGCATGGAGTGTACTTTTTCTGCACCGAGTTGTTTACACCAGCAGGGTTTGCTGGAGATGTACCATTCTGTATTTAGGAGTTTTATTAGTGGATCTGGGGAACCTGCTGATGCATGCTGGGAGAACTAACACATATCTGTGACACTTCCTGTTCCGTCTCCTCCCTCCTGGGCCTTTGCCCTGTGAGGATGTCATCTTAGAAGTTCAATCTCTTCTAGGCTTCAGGCTTTGCACATGGAGCGATGCAGAGATCTTTCTTCCTGGGAGGAACCTGTGATGCATCCTACTGGGACTTTATAGTCAAGTAACTGCACCTATTGCATTTTCAATATAGCTGTCTGGGAGCTGAAGATCAATATTTAGTCACTTCTATTGAACATCACTACAAAAAGGGCTACATATGCATTTCATCTGTGTATTCAGATGTTTGCCTAGAGCTCATAACCCTTTACTCTCACAACATTACTACTAGGGTTGCACCGATGCCACTTTAAGACCGAGTGCAAGTACCGATCCTTCTTTTTATGTCATGTGACAGTAGCACTGATGAGGTGTGGACTGTGTCAGTAGTTAATTATTTTTTTTACAATTTTATTTTTTACAATTTTTTTTTTTTTTTATATAATTTTTTTAGAATATATTTTTTGTTATTATTTTTACAGTTCTCTCTTTTTTTTAAGGGGGGGGGGGAGAACATGGTCAGTTTTTTTAAAAATTATTATATTTACAATTTTACTTTTAAATATATTAATTAGTTTTTCCTCTTGTTTATAAACCCTATTGGGGGAGGGGGGGGGCTCTTGAGATGTCAGGGGTCTAACAGAGATTTGAGAACACAGATTTTCCAGTCCCTTTCTCTGTAGCCTCAGCTGCACTAAAGATGAATTGACAGGAGACAGGCTCCTCTCCATTCATAAACTGAAGCATTGTAAACACAAGTTTAAGAAGCTCAGTTATGAATGGATAGTGTCAGTAATCACTGACTCTGTAAAAGGAAGGAGCCTGTAAATTACACGGAGGGGGAGCAGAGAAGGTGCTGAGAAGAAGCGGAGGTGGACAGGGAGGGGGAGCAAAAAAGAAGGACACCGAGGGGAAGCCGAAAAGGACACCGAGGGGAAGCCGAAAAGGACACCGAGGAGAAGCCGAAAAGGACACCGAGGAGAAGCCGAAAAGGACACCGAGGGGAAGCAGAAAAGGACACAGAGGGGAAGCAGAAAAGGACACAGAGGGGAAGCAGAAAAGGACACAGAGGGGAAGCAGAAAAGGACACCGACGGGAAGCAGAAAAGGACACCGAGGGGAAGCAGAAAAGGACACCGAGGGGAAGCAGAAAAGGACACAGAGGGGAAGCAGAGAAGGACACCGAGGGGAAGCAGAGAAGGACACCGAGGGGAAGCAGAGAAGGACACCGAGGGGAAGCAGAGAAGGACACCGAGGGGAAGCAGAGAAGGACACCGAGGGGAAGCAGAGAAGGACACCGAGGGGAAGCAGAGCAGGACACCGAGGGGAAGCAGAGCAGGACACCGAGGGGAAGCAGAGCAGGACATGGAGGGGAAGCAGAGGAGGACACGGAGGGGGACCTTAGGAGCACGGAGGAGGAAATGGAGGAGGACACAGGGGACAGTTGGGGGTGATCAGTGCGGGAGTTATAAGCACTGATCTCCCAGTATAGATTTCAATAAAGCAGCTGAAAGCCACGGGAGAGAGAGGTGGCTGTTAACTGCTTTATTGAAATCTGTACAGGGAGATCGGTACTTGTAACAGTAATATTACAAGAAATGCCTGACCTCTGTGATTGCCAACACGGGTTTTGCACCAAGTACTAAGTCATGTTTTGCAAAGGGGTCAAATACTTATTTCACTCATTAAAATGCGATTAATTTAGAACTTTTTTGAAATGCGTTTTTCTGGATATTTTTGTTTGGTATTCTGTCTCTCACTATTAAAATAAACCTACCATTAAAATTATAGACTGATTATTTCTTTGTCAGTGGGCAAACGTACAAAATCAGCAGGGGATCAAATACTTTTTTCCCCTCAATGTATATATACACCATAGTTTGTAAGCGCTATAACTTTCACGCAAAACCAATCAATATACACTTATTGGGATTTTCTTTGCTTAAAAACATGTAGCAGAATAAATTTTTTTTCAAAGTGTTTGGTCCCAAGTATTCAGACCCTTTGCTCAGTATTTAGTAGAAGCACACATTTGATCTAATACAGCCATGAGTCTTTTTGGGAAAGGTGCAACAAGTTTTTCACACCTGGATTTGGGGATCCTCTGCCATTCCTCCTTGCAGATCCTCTCCACTTCTGTCAGGTTGGATGGTAAACGTTGGTGGACAGCCATTTTTAGGTCTCTCCAGAGATGCTCAATTGGGTTTAAGTCAGGGCTCTGGCTGGGCCATTCAAGAACAGTCACGGAGTTGTTTGAAGCCACTCCTTCGTTATTTTAGCTGTGTGTTTAGGGTCATTGTCTTGTTGGAAGGTAAACCTTCGGCCCAGTCTGAGGTCCTGAGCACTCTGGGGAAGGTTTTCGTCCAGGA